>OY754312.1:60927959-61393755 GCA_963573325.1 Astragalus glycyphyllos | reverse complement strand
CGTGATGGCTTCAAGGATACCAAATCTGTATACGATATTGTTCTTTACGAATTTATTCACTGCAGCTTGATTGACACTACCTAAAGGCACAACTTCCACCCATTTAGTGAAGTAATCAGTGGCAACAATAATAAAATTATGGCTCTTTGAGGTTGGAGGGTATATCTCGCCGATTAAATCCATGGCCCATGTAACACCCCGGAAATAATTTAATTAAAATAGTTGATTGAATTATTAAAATAATTTGGAGGCGGGATATAGATAAATTAAAAGGTTAATATTTTATATGCGTAGGAGGTGAAACGAGTAAAGGGAGGTGGTGACGTAGAGAGCCCAGTGTTTACTGAGCCCCTCAACTTAAACCCTGGGGGTTTAAGCCAAACCCTCATTCGCAGCAAACAAAAAAAAAACGAGAGTGAGAGTGAGAGAGAGAGCACGCGGCGCAAAGAGGGAGAGAAGAGGAGGGTTTCGCGAAGAATTTCAAAAGGAGATCGTTCGTGTTGCTGTGGTTTTGCTCGTGTCTCGTTCGTCGTGTTCCGGAGCTTACGTTATTCGAGGTAAGGGTGGGCTTAACCTTGATAATGGGTTGATGATAATTATGTGTAGGGAGTCTAGGGTTTTGTTGAATTGTTCGTGTTGTTGCATATCGTGTTTTCGTTGAGATTGGTGCTTTGATGATTATTGCACGTTATTGTGATTTGTTTCGTTATTTGTTGTTGCGTGATTGTTGTATCACGATGATGGTGTTGTTATTGTTCGTGTTTTTGTTGTTGCTGTGCGTGGTTGATTGTTGTTGTCGCGTTGTCGAATTGTCGTTTTTGTTGTGGTGGTTGCGGTGTCGTTGCCGTTAGGGTTTGGTGTTTGGCAATTTAGCGATTCTGGACACAGGTTCGGTTTTTCTATAACTGGCGCTGTTTGGTTGATCCAAAAATTATGAGGTTGATTGTTTTTGAAAATAGACTTAACGCCGGTCGTTTTGGCACTGGTTTCGTCAAATTCGGAGTTGTATAGCTCGAGTTATAGGCGATACAAGTTAGGTTAAAATTCTGGAAACGATTTGGGTATAGATTCGGTATTTCGGTGACTGGGAACGTTGTATTGACCGAAAAATTATGTGGTTTATTTTTCTGGAAAATAGACTTAATGCTTGTTAATTTGGCACTGGTTTCGTTGCGTTTAGAGTTGTGTAGCTCGAGATATGAATTCCACAAGTTAGAGTAAGATTCTGGAAACAATCTGGACACAGGGTCAGTGTTTTGGTTACCACGTTTTCAAAAGAACTCCTTTTCGAACGAATCCAATTTCTTTGAAAACTAGACAAAATTTTCCCCAGTTTAAGCACAAGTTTCATGTAATTTGATTGAGTTTTGGTCACTTTGGAATTGCTTGAATTTGAAGGACAGAAACTGTCCTCTTTTGCAACTAGCCTGTGTGCTTTTCGAAAACTGTACCTATTGGACACTCTCCTTCAAAAACTGAACTTAGGGATGATAACCAGACCCATAGGGCTTTCCAACAAGTATTTATTTGTTGAAATCCGATGTCGTTTGCTATTTTAATTAATTCGCTGAAGTAGGTGCGATGTGCCTAGGCGCTGTGCGCCAGTCTTGTGCGTGGTGTGCGTGCGTTATGTCCGCGTTGTGGAGCCGTCTGGTGTTAATATTTCAGGTGCGGTGCTGGTATGCTCAGGAGAGTTTAGTGGTAGCTGTGATGCTACAACTTGGTGCTATTTTTGGTGAAATCATTTGTTTTGATTCTGGTGATATAGTATGTATTTTAAATACTTGTTATGGTGAGTTGGTGCATAATCATGGTGTCGCATTGTCATATGCATGTTTTGGTGATATAGGCTCTGCCTCTGGTGTTTATTGGTGATATGCCCGTCGTGGCTCATTTTGGTGATCGGTACCGCATGCATATGCCCACTGGAGGGGTTGCATATCATCCCATTGTCTATGAATGTTATAATTTTGGTGGTTCACTGTCAAATGGACTTTTCCTTTGGTATCTGGTGCTGTGATATGGTGTAATTGTATTGTGTTGCTGTAGTTACCTGATGCTAGCATATTTTTATCATCTGCTTATTACCTCTGTTAGACTCACCCCTTCTCCTTGGAATGTTGCTCTCATGCGGCAACGCTGCAGGTGATCGCTAGTGCTCGTGGAGGAATTGCTAGGTTTTGCTTCCTCTCTCGTTTGGGTCTGTGTCAGCTCTGATTTGGGTCTGTGTCAGCTCTGATATGTAGCACCGGGGAGTCGTTAGTTATCGTTTTGAACTATTATTTTAGTTATTGGAAATTGTTTTAATTAATTTTGGAGATGTCTTTAATTGTTAATTCTGGAGATGTTTAAACTGGTTAATATTTCCGCTGCTTGGTGATTTCTTTTATATAAATTATTTTGGAGATTTTTTTTGGAATAAATGGTGTTTTTTTTTTAAAATGGTGAAAAATGTAGCGCCCTTCGAGGTGACTCTGATAATTGTCTATTTAGTTGTAATAGTAAAAGAGGGGTGTTACAGCCCACCCTTTGAATGGCCAAGGTATAACAATGGGATGAGGCTCGTCCCCAGGCATTCTCTGGATTGGTCCATGCAACTGGCAAGCTTCACATCCCTTCGCAAACTGGAAGCAATCGGCCGTGATTGTCGGCCAATAGTATCCATGTCTATAGATAAGCCACTTCATGATGGGGCCCCTCTAATAACACCCCATTTGCACTCCTCTTATAAGGACCGTCCCCTATCAAGATGTACTGAACCACCCTCTGTTGACCTTAAAGTCAGTGTTAGCCGTTGGGTTACGGAGGTAGTCTGTCAAAACCCCAATCCAGACATTGGCAGGATCCTCCTTGGTTGGGACCAATGCATCTTGTTGCATTACCTCGAGCACCAACTCCTTGTACCCCGAGGCTCGCTGGGCCAAGTCAATCGCTTCTTGATTCTCGTTTCTAGGGACATACATGATAACAACATCGCCAACTACTTTAACAAGTTATGCGTAAAGGCCCGTAACTGCTTGAGCTTCATGTTGTAGCACTTGCATTCCCCAGTGATCTTTTTAATCACCAGTTGTGAGTCACCTTTTATCTCTACATACTGGGCCTTCATAGCGGCTAGGATATCAAGACCCATGATCAAGGCTTCATACTCGCCCTGATTGTTGGAAGCCTGATCTCCAATCTTGCACAAGAACCACCATTTTAAGCCACAGGGGCTGGGGATCACCACGATGATGCCTTCCCCTATTTGGGTGCTCGAGCCGTCAAGATAGCTCGAGTTTTGTTATTGTCTACTTCAATGCCCTGGTTGTGCACCAAGAAGCCTAGAAAATTGCTTGTAGATACGCCAAAAGCACATTTAATGGGGTTCATTTTGAGATTGTGGAGTCCCATCTGCTTTAGAGCTTGTTCAAGCTCAACCAGGTGGGCCTCAAAGCTCTTGGATTTGACTACCACATCGTCAATATACACTTCCATGCTTTTACCAATTAGGTCATGGAAAATAGCATTCATGGCCCTTTGGCACGTGGCGCCTGCGATTTTGAGGCTGAAGGGCATTACCAACCACTCATAGATACCCAAGGCGCCAGGGAACCTAAAGGCAGCCTTATGGGTGTCAGCCTAGGCCACATATATCTGGTTGTAACAAGAATAGCTGCCCATAAAATTCAAGATGACATTGTTGGTCGCGGCATCGACGAGCATGTCTGCCACATGCATACCATACTCATCTTTCAAAGTGGCCAAGTTTAGATCTCTGTAATTAATACAGACCTGTACCTAGCCATTCTTTTTGATCACGGGGACTATATTAGACAGCCATTCTACGTACCTGGCAGTTCTTATGAACCATGCCTTCAGCAGTCTCTCCACCTCCGCCTTGATCTACCGCATCAAGTGTGGGTTGAACCTCCTCGGTGGTTCTCAGGGTAGTCCCATGCAAAGAAGTCACTGTACTCCTTGATCAAAGCTACCACCTGGTCTCGGTGCCGAGGCTGTTGCTTGCCACTGACCTTTGTCATCCTCGGCTCGCTTTCACTTCCTAGGTTCAACTCCACCAGAGAGTCTTGAGCTTCAAAGGTGGGTATCATCCTCTGGATGGGTTCTATGTGAAGAAGTTCGGCTGACGTCCTGTTACTGGTGACATTCAAACCCCCTTGGCTAGATTTAATGCTAGATTTAATTTGGAAAAGATGCAACCGATCCAGCAGGCTTTGTACTTCTGTTTGGAGACTAATCATTATTCTCATTGCTATGTTGTGGGTCGGCCAACATTTTGAATTTGAATCCTTTTTTAGTCCATTCACATGAATCTATGCCTCCCTCCCCATAATTTCATGCAATGGAAATAGGACGCAAATGAGGGGAGTAGAAGACATCTTCGAACATCTTTACCTCGGCAGGGAATGAATTCGGATCGGCCTCCACTATTTCCACCTTATCTCCTATCCATATCATCAGCTTCTGGTGCAGAGTTGAAGGAACACATTCACTAGTGTGGATCCAATCCCTCCCCAAAATCACAACATATGAGGGCTTCCCTTCTATGACAAAGAAGGCCTAGCGAGTCACCTTAGTCCTAACCACCATCACTCCCAAAGCGTGAGATAGGTGGCCAATGACTCTAGTCATGGTCATGGTGGTTGGAATGAGATCCTCTACGTTCTTCCCCAACTTTTTCATTTTTGCTAATGGCATGATATTCAGCATAGCGCCACCATTGTAACATCCCAGACTGCTTACAGAACTGTTGACTGCCCCCACAAACCAACACGAGTCTTTTCAGCGTGCATTGTCCTCACTTGCATGCTTTCCAGGAAACTTCCCAGAAGGTCACCCATCCCACTACTACTCTGAGTCAAGCACGGTTAAGTATGGAGTTCTTATAGGAAGGGCTCCCGAAAAGAAGATGCATCTTGTTGGTATAGGTAGTCCAAATCGATTCTTTTAAGCCTTCCTTCAATTGTACAATCCCATACATGCACAGCCTCAAGATCCCTCTCATTCCGGTGCGTATTCGGTTCATTCACGTGCCCCTTCGCTGGAAGCTGCCAGGAGCCGCTCTTTGTCTGTGCCACCGTTTTGGGCACCAGCGATCACTCCCCGCCCTCATCAGCCCCGGAATTCACGTGCCCACCAGCTTCCGCTTGGTTCGTCCTCGAATCACACCGTACTGGGAGAGGTCTGCTGCTCTGATACCATTTGCAACATCCCAGTCTGCTTACAGAACTGTTGACTGCACCCACAAACCAACACAAGTCTTTTCAACATGCGTTGCCCTCACTAGCATGCTTTCCAAGAAACTTCCCAGAAGGTCACCCATCCCACTACTACTCCAAGTCAAGTACAGTTAACTATGGAGTTCTTATAGGAAGGGCTCCCAAAAAGAATATGCATCTTGTTGGTATAGGTAGGCCAAATAAATTTATTTAAGCCTTCCTTCAACTGTACAATCCCATACCTGCACAGCCTCAAGATCCCTCTCATTCTGGTGCGCATTCGATTCATTCACGTGCCCCTCCGCTGGAAGCTGCCAAGAGCCGCTCTTTATCCGTGCCACCTTTTTGGGCACCGGCGATCACTCCCCGCCCTCGTCAACCCTGGATATCACAACCATCCACAAAGACCTACTTAAATAGCTTCCCATTCAGATGGGCTTTGATGTAGACCGGCTTCAAATGTCTGGTCATGTCTGTCGTAGGTTTTTCAATCAACATTCCTTCCGTAACTGGTCCCTCAGGCTCTGTTAAGGCAGCCTATTCGGCTTCCTCAACAAAGACATCTCCCTCGAGGGCTTTCAGTTGGCCTTATGTTACCAAGTGGCTACAATCTCAAGAGGGGGGTGAATTAAGACTTTAAAAAAATTTCCCCTTTTAACGACTTAGATTAATTTTTCGCGCAGGTTTATGGAATGAACGAATCAGAACATAAAACAATAAAGAACACACAAGATTTTATATTGGTTCGGTCACCTCCCAGTGACCTACGTCGAGTCCTCACAACCCTTTGTGAGTTTTTCACTATCAAATCAAAGCTTTCAACGGGTGCTTTAAAACCCTTACAGACTCAGGCGCTCTTCACCTAGGATGCCCCACCTTGTGCAAGAGCCCTAAAAAACAATTACAACAAGAGATACCCCACCCTTGTTACAATAAAAAACCCTAGAGAGATACCCCACTCCCTAGTACAACCAATTGACAAACAAGAGATACCCCACCCTTGTTATAATCAAAACCCTAGAGAGATTCCCCACTCTCTAGTATAACCAATAACATAAATTGAACAAATTACAAGAAGATAAAAATACCTCTAAGAAGGCGAATACAACAACTTGAAGATTCCCAACCTAACCCTTGAAAGAGATCAGCTCAAATTGATAGAAACAGTGAAGAACAAGTGTGATTGTGTAATAGGGTTTGATTTATGCTTTGTTGTGTGTAGGTTGTTATGATTTGTGAAACCCTAAATCCTATTTATATACTTTGTAAAAATATGACCGTTGAAACAATTTATAACTCTATTTTGATAAGTGGAAAATCGATTGATTACTTATAAAAATATAGTTGGAAATCAATTATGCTCTTTAAGGAAAGCAAGATAGAAATCGATTGTTTGCTTTGAGTAAAGAAGCCAAGAATCGATTATGTGCTTCCATGATGAAGCGCTAAATCAATTTTCAGCTTAAAAGAGACAAGTAAACAATCGATTGTTTGCTTTATAAAATGTACTTCACAAAAACATGGAAGGCAATCGATTTTGCTCTTTAAAACTACAAGTCCTAAATCGGTTTCTAGCTTTAAAATAAGAAACCATGAATCGATTTCTCCTTTACACCAACAAGCCATGAATCGATTTCTCCTTTAAGTCAACAAGTCATGAATTGAATTCTCCTTTAAAATAAGAAGCAATGAATCGATTTCTCCTTTAGAGTAAGAAGCGATTCATTTCTTCAAAAACCAAGTTCTTTTAAAACCATAAGTGCATAATCGATTGCTTGCTTCCAAAAGGCTAGTCCATAATCGATTTTACTTGTTATAATTTTTGTCTAACCTATTAGCATGCTTTTATCAATTGAAGACATATGTTAGGTTAATTATGTGAGTGCTAGTGTGTTGCGTGATTTGAGTCGATCCTCAAAAGCGGTGTACATTTCAATCCTAAGACACGACCCGACTTCCTAGGGACTACCCTTGACATGGACTTACTTCTTGAGTTGGTTGTGCCTTGGAGTTCCTTTTGTCACTTTGTCTTAGATTACTTCATCATCAAAACTTAACCTGCAACACAAGATATTCACACCTTATTTCTCCAGAATTCTGGTGGGGGGAGACCCATCATTTCTATGTCAGCACAAAATTCCCCATATTCTTTGTCCATTATGTCGTCAAGTATTGATCCCGTTATGGAATTCCCATCAAATTCCAATGGACCGAAAGGGTTTTCCTCATCTTCCCCCAAGAGGTCGTCTTCTGCAATTTCTTCTTCAGCCATAGTTCCCTCAACAGGAAGTGCATTACTTGGCTGAGGCTGCATGGGGCTATGAGGATCAAAAAGACACTCTATCACTGCCTCCGTGAGCGTGCTATATGCTGCATCCAACACTCCTATCATGGTGTTGGAATCCTCTTCTTTCTCAATAGGTAGACTAGGGCCTGCTTCCTGAGAGGTTTGTTGCTCCAGAGCTGTGTCCTCGGCCGGTTTTGGGAAAGCCTGTTCCAAAGTCGTAGCAATAGAGGCTGCGGAGATGGTCTAGGTATTCCCTTCTCTGCCCGAGGTGAGCATCTGGAGTGTCTCCATCATTCTGTGAAATCTTGCCCTTTGTAGCCTCCTCTTCTGCGAGTGTGATTTGGAGGCGACTCTAAGGCTGGTGCTTCTAATGTTGCTTGCTTCATCCACTGATCCCGTGGCACCTCCAAGGGTGGTCGCACGGTTTTAGTAGCTTTCAACTCACGGTCATTCAGGACAATGATATCCTCTGATGTTGAGTTTTGTGCCACAGTGACGTGTGCTACCCATCTCTCCTCCCTGGGGTGAACCTTTTATCTTGAGTTTGGTCTGGTGGCTTGTCTTGTGGGTTCATCGGCATGCCGACCATGCCCCCAGGCGAGAGGTGTTAAAGCCTTTCCCTCAGATCCCGGGGCTAAGGTGCGTTCCTTCAGAGTGAAGCTTGGATAAGTGTATCTCCCTGAGGTCATGGACAACCTTCCTTGGCTTTGGGAGCTTCTTTTGTGGTTCTCGATGCTGACTCGGCCCTCCTACCTGCATTTTCTCTTGCAAGAGAGCCATACGCGCAGCCACCGTAGATCCTCTAGGGGGTGACCCCAATCAGTCAAAGACTGACACTTTCCTCTCTGGGAAACCTCCTGTTTGGGGACCAACACATACTTCTTTTTCACTTTCCCTCAATCGCTCCCTGAAAAGGAGACCATATTGTTGTTCATGCTGGGGAAGGGGTTAGTGTCAACAATCATCTCTGACGCCCCCTTGTCAGCCATCTTGAACCTCCCCTTCCTAATAGCTTCTTGAATGGCACAACATAATACAATTAGACGTGGCATGATTGAATGAATTATTCCACTTACAGTATTTCTTTCCCTTTATTTTCTCCGGAGGGGGTATCTTATGGCCATCGAGGAGCTTGATCTTCTTGTCTTTCAGTAGATAATCATAGATCTGATCGGCCTTAGATATATCAAAGGAATACTCAACTTTGTTCTCAGCCTCGTTCTTCTCTTTTCCTTTGGGTGGTTTAAGGGTAAGACATAGGTAAGTCTTTCCTTTGACTATCTCGGCCACCAATATGTCTGCTGTGTATTCTGCTGACTCATCATAATTTGAGTCCTCAGCTGCATCAACCACTGAAACTAATTCAGGTCCTCGACCCCTAGTGGCTCTCTTCCTTTCTCTCTCTTGAATGAACTTCTCAATCTTAACTTCCCTGGAAGTCATGCCACTGAGGTCACTACAAGCTTGTCCCACAATCTTCTCCTTCAATTGAGAGTGCATTCCAGAGATGGCCATTGTACATAATATCATGTATCCCCATGTCGTTTTTTGCTAAATAAATGATGTTGTAATCACTAAAGGCTTCTCATAGTCTTGAGAGGAAGTTTCATATGATTCAGCATTGACCGCAGGGGTGGTTGTCCCCGAAGCACTTATTGGCTCCGAGTTCTTCATTTTGGGAGCAGTTTCCTTTTTTGACGCCGAGGATGGATCCATACTTAGGTTACTTCCAGAGTGTAGGTGCATACGCCAACAATAATCCAGTCTAGGCGAATAAAACATGATTTTTGTTCACTCGTTCCTATCCAACCAGGCGTGCCAATTTTTGTTGTTGTCAAACTCTTAGGTCCTATCCGTGGGATCGGCCAGAGGTTTGGACAGGTTTGATTCCTCTGCTCTTCAAGCAATTGCACAGAGGAGAGAACTATGTTCCTCGACTGTGCGTTTCCTGACTCCTCTGGAAAGGGGTAGGTTGAGTGAATGGGACACGAGGGTTGGATTATCTACTGGCCTAATGCATAAAGATAAAGATAAAAGTAAACTGCGATAAAAAGAAAGATAAACTAAAAAAATAATAGAATTGTTGTATTGATGTGTGTCCTTTTACAATTATCCTCTTCCTATTTATATACATAGGCCCTCATCGGCCACTATCCCAGCCAACACTTGCCTACCGTTGGTTCAATTGAAGATCAACGCCTATCACTGCTCCTAAGCCCTAAAGAGGTGGAGTAACTACCCACGATCCCACTAGCACGGTTAGTGGGGCAAAATTCCCTCGCTCAGCTTTTCAGGGCTTCGCTCCTTCGCTTAATCTTCAACTGGTCCCACGTTCTATCCACGTGCTCCCTCTCTCTTGCCTTCCAAGAAAATCTGCCTTACCTCGGCTATTTAGTTCCTCAGCTGACCTATGTCTTCAAACAGAAGACATGAACCTAGGCACCCGAGCCATCATGGTTGTGGCACTCTATAGGCTAAGACTTTACTCTCCCTCGGCCTCGCTCATTATTCCTCGGGCTTACCCCTTCCTCGGGGAGTTTACGTTGTGATTCGCCTCGAGGGCCTCTCTTGAGTTCATTCCCTCAGCAAACATCTCTTACGAATTTGTCTAGTGGCCTGTCTCGGCGCCCTAGTCCTTTCTCTTCTTTCTCTCAGCCCTCGGCCTACGACTTAATTATTTTTGGGTGTTAACAAATGTATTGTTTCTTCAGTATTATTTTTGTACCATAGTGCACTTGGCTTTGTCGCCTCGTTCTCCTTAAGGTACTATTTTTTCTCTTTGGGTCTTTTTCCCATGAGGATTTTTCTCAGGGAAGTTTTATCGAAACTCAAAGTTAATGTACGGGTTGGAGTACTCCTTGTACTCCCTCTAACAATATCCTTTTCTTATCAAATAAAATGGTATTGTGTATTTTACTAGCAATATTTTGGGGACTATTATGCTGGTTTATAAGTTTAGTGGCCCATTGTTATGATTTTTTTTTTTTGTTTTTAATACACAAAAGGACTAAGTATATAAATTGGAGGGACTAGTTGAGATCAAAAAAGGATTTCTGAGGACCTACATGGTAATTTTTTGTCTAAGTTCCCCGCAATTGAAAATCTACTAGTTCTCATTCTTCTTGGGATGTGTTTTAAACTTTTTATTCATCGCGGGGGTCGGTTTTAGTCTGGTTATAATTGTGGGTACAGTGGTGGGAGTATATACACAGAAACATTAACTAATGTTTACGAATGGAGCTATTTTTTTACGGGTGTTGGAATAGTTAATTTTGAATTTTATACAAATAAACATTTCAAAATAGTGAACAATACATTATATAAATCCAAATAACAAATTATGGAAGTAAGTTTTCAAAATGACGAAATGCCTAAGAGCAAAATCCAATATCCCGATATCACATCATACAAAGATTTATGTTATATATTACATAAAACCCAGACATAAAGAACAACAAAATTTTAACAAACTAGTAGCCTAAAGGCTACTACTTGACGTCCACGTCTACGTCTATGTCAACTAATAATTCGTCACGTACAATCTCAAAGCCTAGATTTACACAAGGGCGTACGAATAGCCAAGGCGAAAAAGATGAGGAATTACATCATATAAATCAAAACAGTAGGGGAAGTATAAAACATAATACACATATACAACCAAAACAACCTCTTATAACCCATCTAATAACATTTACTATGCCATTTGCGACATATCACATATCTATACTTAGCATCTACTACGCCAAGTGGTACCATCTAAGGTCTGGGTGATCAGCTGGATGAGAGTTACCTAACATCATGGGACATAAGTCAAGTCCAGTAAGGGTATTCCAGTGGTCTGTGGGACGCCCTAGTGGTGCCCCACCTTTAAGTATTACCTCTCCACTAGCACAACCAGTAATCTTGAGCGAAACTCATCGTGGTCGTCTTCATCTTAATTATTCCCAAAGTCATCTACTCACCATCCCACTTATCATCGATCATCATCAACTTGTGTCGATTCTCCCATAACGAGATACATTTTTCGTATATATCCTCTGTGGTACGGCTCGTCCACACTGCATTAAGTCCTTGCTCATTCTACAACAAGGTTCCTCAAACAAGGGAAAGCCTGCTAATCGTTAACAACTACGAGGGAGTCGTGCATATTACGATGAGCCTTTGCATATTCCTCTACAAGGTTGATAAAACACAGGAAAACCTACCAATCATCATTTGCGACGAAGTTCAACTTGCTCCTATTGTGACGATTCACTTCCCATACTACGATAAGGTTCCTCAAACACATGGAAACACGCTAATCATCATCAACAACGAACAAGTCCGTAAACATTTTGTAACTAACATCCATCTAGTCACTATCAACTATCAACGTGAACCAATCTCCCAAGAAATCTTAATTGGAAAATTATATCCTAATCACACGTCCTTTAATCATTGAGGTATTATCAACCCTTAGGTTGTAAGATAACCTAGGCGTACTAGTCCATATGCATCAACTTAAATTAAATGTCGACACTTAGGATTTGACGCTAATCCATTAACTCATTACATCACTCTCTTTAATTCTATCAATCTTCTATATGGTTACTTTTCTTTCCAACGGACTAAGAGGAAGATTAAAACATAGTATAACAGAATAACCACAGTCTAATCGATTAGGGTTTCCTCAAATTCCACTTGACATTCTAATTAGTTGTTATTATCAAGTTCTGCTCATCCATTATCATCTTACAAACATGAGTTCTGGAAAATTAACACTTGGAAACTCTACTCCTCCTAATATCATTATCCTAGATCATTTGTACACTGTATCTTGAAATTTACAGTTAAACAAACATCACATTGGTTTAAATCATCTGAGGCTTATTCCAACGAACTCTAATTAACACATCCTTATATCTTAACATCTCAAGTAAAAATTACCCATTTATCCTCTTAAACCAAGCACTCAAGTGCATAGTACCCCCTAAGGCATAAACTCAAGCCCTTAAAGTAACCATATTTGTTTAGCAGAGTGAAGGGTTCCTAAATTTTTAAATAAGTTGGTTTACCTTTGTAGCAAGAATGGTAACTAATAGTTTGGCTCATCTTTCTCATACCTTAGAGCTCCAACTATCTATTTTTAAGAACTCGTTATTTATTGTTGCTCTTATTTGGAGCAGGATATGAGTGGTCTTGTTTTGTTCGTGTCCTTGGGGTTTCTTGGGACTTGTGGTGTCCCTTTTGAATATGAAAAAGGTGAGGCCTAGGTTGCCCTTTAAAAGAATGTGGTAATTTACCCAATTTTACTTATATTTCTCAAAATTTGACATATACATTCCACTAATTTTATAACAATGTGATCTAAACATATAAATATCCAAATCGATCATGTAGGATGGTGAATTACTTTTTTGGTGAGCCTAGATTGCTTTTGAAAAATATAAGCAACTTACCCAATCTCACTTTTACATCACTCAAAATTTGACACATGTATCTAAGTAACTTAATATAACTATGATGTAAAAGCACAAGTATATTTTAATTAAGAAAGATAGTGGATTCTAATAAAAAAAATTAAAAATGTGGTTAACTTTATTGATTTCACGTCAAATGGGGTAAATTATCTACATTTTTTAAAATGTAACCTAAAATTGAGCTATGAAAAAAGAAGCTTAACCAACTAACTAATTTCCTAATCTACTAATAGAATTTTAACCTCCTAACAGTCATTATTCTTAATTGTCTCAATTAGTCTCAATACATCTTTATCTTTTTATTTTAATGAAAAAAGTATACTTATTAATTAATCATTTTTTACATTTTTTAAATCACTTTTTAAGTACAATGTTTGATTACCATTCAATACACAACCAAAATAACATCAAATATAACCAAGTGATTGAGGAACTTCTCTAAAGGAAAAATCGTTCAAGAGAACTCGAGTAAAATCTCTGGTGGAACAATCCTTAACCAGATTTTGCGTACCTCACGACCGAACTCCACATTAATTAGAGTCCATTTCCCCTAAAAAATAACATCAAATATATATATATATATATATATATATATATATATATATATAACACTAAAAGGCATTTAAGCAAATCATATAAAGCTAAGCTGCGGTTTTCATAGTTTTCTGGAATTGACATATATATTATAGCAACGGCTTTATTTCACAACATTACAAATTTATTGCAACTTGAAAACAAGTTATTCATAAGCATAGTTGCGGCACATAATACATTGATATGTATATCCCCAATAACATTAGTACTATGATGAACCTATTTATAAGCAACAAAAAAAACCCATTTTTAAATTTATTGAATAACCGATGTATTTGATCTATATTATAGACCAATTACATTAGTTGTTATTTTATGAATATAAAATTTTCATTTTTGCTTATAACAAATAGGTCCAGAGGGAGTACTAATTTAGTGTTTTAGGGTTTAGGGTGATCTGTTGGTGGTCTGTTGCAACGAGGAACACCCTTAAGCTCAAAATTAACACATGGTTTATCTGCAGTTGGACTTGGTTTTAGTGATATTGGTGGTTTGCAACTTGTAAAAGGTTGATTCTTCTTGCCTGCACATTTTATGGTGTGCCCACCAAGGTTTTTTGTGTCCCCAGAGATAAGTCTCTCGGCTGCACAATAAAAGAAAATAAAGATATATCAATAAATAATATTTAAATTTCTCATATCAAAAAGCTGATGCCTTTCTTGCCTGAAAGAACTTATTTAAATTTGTATGTGATGACACAAATTTTTTGTGATTGTAAATATTTGGAAGAGTTTGAAAGAATAATTAATGACAAGTTTCAAAGCTGATTCCAACTCGTATTAAACTTTGACATTTATATTCCTAAATTATTCTTACAAAACAAGTTTATATATGCAAAATAGTTGTATACATAGAGTTTTTATAACGATAAATACTCATTGAATAACTGTTTAATTATATTGTTTATCTAATTGCTTCTATAAAACATATATGCATCTAAGGATAAGACATTAAATAAAACTGAAAGAGTTAAATTGTGATAGATTGGTATGCGAGTCTTCCATGATAATTATAATTTATCAGAACTCAAGTCTTGATTTATTCTGAAGCAATAAAATATAGCTACGAAATTTGAATTGTAAGGAATTAGCTATCAGTCTTACTTTTCATTACTCGAGCTAGAGTGGGATGGAAGATAACGGAAGCTAACAACAAGAACGCAATAAGAACAGCCTTCATGATCCGAAACATAGTTTAGAAATAACTCAATTTTCCTTTCACGTAGATATAACTTCTACCATCATGTCTTTATATAGTCCCAATGAAAGGAATGAAAAGAGAAATTTCTCCGAACATGAACATCCACTATGGAGTGATTTTTTTGGATTAGGTTTGTGTGTGGTATGGAATGCATGCAGTCAACAAGTTCAGAACGTCCAATGTTGACCGAATGGTTCAGATTTGAAATTCAGATTATATTAAAAAAAATCAAAAAACCGCTCTTAAAATATAGGCTGTCGGATCTTTGATCGAATGCCTCCAAACATATTGGCTGCACATTGCACACAAATTCGACTTATACTTAATCCAAATTTGTTTTTTCCCATTGCTGATTGCAGAAGCAACTTCATCGACATGTCCCACGTGGAGACTAAGTCTTTTATACAATTTATAATATAAATATATTTTTTGTACGAACCATTACTTGCTATCCACGGAGTGTCACAATACTTTCCAAAAAAGACTAATTAGCACTCGTGCTTAGAAGTAAATTTTGGAGTAGCCAACAACGAATTTATCCACTGCGGAAATCGAATCCGGGAGCACCGGGCCAACAGTGTTGTTTTTAATATAAATATTTGATCTCTCTAACTCAACACATTTGAAAAAGTTATTAAAAAAATTTTGGTGTTTGAAAAATTATCACAAGTAACTTTTTTTTTGACAAACTATCAAAAATTTATCACAAATAATAACTTGACAACATTATATAACTCTTTTTACAAAAAAAAAAACATTATAGAACTCCAAAAATAAATCAACATTATTACATAAGTCCATATAAGAAAGAGAGAGTGAGTGGGTCTAGTTTATGTTAATAAACATTATGTTTAGTAACTATTACTAAAGGGCAAAAAAGTAAGATCCATCATAATAATAAGGGGAAAAAACAAATCAGCTAATTCCCTATTTTCATTCCATAATTCTAGGCCTTAATAATTATTAGCAATTAAAATTGAAAACTGAAAAGAGAGAGAAACCCCATTCCATCCAAAAACACAGAAACGCATTCCATCTACTCAAAAACGCTGCCTTCTCTACAACGCTGCCTTCTCTACTCAAGAAAAAATCGCAGGAAGAAAAAATCGCAGGTTTCTAAACCCAGAAATCGCAGGCTACTGAACCCAGAAAATCGCAGGTTTCTAAACCCAGAAAACGTCGTTTCAGTTGCGTTGGCAGGTTGCATTTCTGAAAAACGCAGGCTTCTCTATTTCAGGTGCGTTTTTGTTTTCCATCGTACACCCAGAACGCTGAAAAACGACTTCGACAACACAATCAGGAATCGAAACGAGTTCGAACACGCAACTGTCGTCTGTAACCACTTCGCAATCTAGAAAACGTTAGTTTTTGTGCTTCAAATATTGTATGTAACTGATAAAAAGATTCTTGGATAGAGGTTTACTGGTTTTATGCTTTTCGAATTTGTAGGGAACGGAACCTAACCAACGTTGTTCAATTTTGTGGTTAGCGATTGATTAACTACAGTACCGTATTAGTGTGGTTATATTAACAACTTAGTTACTAACTAATGCTCTTCATAAAGTGCATAACTAGTGATTGATTAACTAGAAAACGTCGTTTCAGTTGCGTTGGCAGGTTGCATTTCTGAAAAACGCAGGCTTCTCTATTTCAGGTGCGTTTTTGTTTTCCATCGTACACCCAGAACGCTGAAAAACGACTTCGACAACACAATCAGGAATCGAAACGAGTTCGAACACGCAACTGTCGTCTGTAACCACTTCGCAATCTAGAAAAGGTTAGTTTTTGTGCTTCAAATATTGTATGTAACTGATAAAAAGATTCTTGGATACAGGTTTTCTGGTTTTATGCTTTTCAAATTTGTAGGTAACGAAACCTAACCAACGTTGTTCAATTTTGTGGTTAGTGATTGATTAACTAGAGTACCATATTCGTGTGGTTATATTAACAACTTAGTTACTAACTAATGCTCTTCATAAAGTGCATAACTTAATTCGCCTAGTTTACTAACCACGACGTCACTTAAACCAATTTACTTACTAACCAATTTAGTTGATAACCAATTCATTCGTTTAGTTGATTGTTTCTTAATTCATTATGTGCCAACACACTAGTTTCTGGTGATTGTATTTTGGTACCCAATAGTCTTGAAATATTAGCAATTTAGCAATGAATATTTCCTATCAAATTAATTAGTAAAGTTTAGAAAACTTGACAAATGCGACGTTAAATTAACTTGGTTTTGTAAAATTTATATAGTTAATTGATTTTGAAGTGAATCAATTAATGTTTGTATGTTTTTATATGTTTGATGAAAGCTTGTAAAAAAAAATTCTATCAAAGTTAGTCAAACTGAGATTTTGATTCAAAGTAACAAAACATCTAAAACAATTTGATAGGAATTAGAATCAATCTTGACACTTTTTACTGTGAATCCATTCACATACACTTCAAGACAAGATAAGGGTTTCTTAGTTCAAGTATGTGGAGTTATAAAACAAAATGGACATTGACTATTGTTTTATCTTCCATGGTATGTATAATACAAAACTTGCTTTACAAACACATCAAATGTAATGCTTCCACTTCTCACATAACTATCTTTCAGCTTCGTGTGTCTGCTGTGATGAGCAATTCTCCCTACATCCTAGTTCTAAACTGTGACATGTTCTGCAATGATCCAGTTTCAACTCGATATGTCGTGTGCTTTCACCTTAGCTTTTGTTCAATTAGTTACTAACCAATTTAGATGATAACCAATTCAGTTACTAACCACGAAAGGTTAGTTTTTGTGCTTCACGAGTTTTTGTGCTTCAAATATTGTATGTAACTGATAAAAGATTCTTGGATAGGGGTTTTCTGGTTTTATGATTTTCAAATTTGTAGGTATCAGCACCTAACCAACATCAATCAATTTTGTGGTTTGTGATTGATTAACCAGAGTACCGTGTTCATGTGGTTAGATTAAGAATTTAGTTACTGCCTAGTTTTTGTTCAATTTTGTGGTTAGTGATTGATTAACCAGAGTACCGTATTCATGTGGTTAGATTGACAACTTAGTTACTAACCGATGCTCTTCATAAAGTGCATAACTTAATTCGCCTAGTTTACTAACCACGACGTCACTTAGTTACTAACCAATTTAGTTGCTAACCAATTTAGTTACCAACCACGAAAGGTTAGTTTGTGTGCTTCAAATATTGTATGTAACTGATAAAAAATTCTAGGATAGGGGTTTTCGTGTTTTATGTTTTTCGAATTTGTTGGCAATGGCACCTAACCAAAGTTGTTCAAAATTGTGGTTAGTGATTGATTAACCAGTTTTATGCTTTTCGAAATTGAATGTAACGAGTCCTAACCAAAGCACGTAATTTTCCTGGTTATTATTCCACTAACCAAACTTTTCAAAAGCTTGGTTAGTACAATAATAACCACTCTAAACTATTTCTATGGTTACTATTGAATTACACTAATTTTCAAAATTGTATGCATTTGTAGTATTTTAGTATAGAAGCGGTACATTTGATACTCTCGCTTTTTCCATGATACGTTCTAATTGAGGTTCGTTTTATGTTGTAAATGTTCGACCGAATAATGGCTGTTTTAGTGATAGTGGTTTCCTAGTTTTATGCTTTTCGAAATTGAATGTAACGGGTCCTAACCAAAGTACGTAATTTTCCTGGTTATTATTCCACTAACCAAACTTTTCAATAGTTTGGTTACTACAATAGTAACCAATCTAAACTATTTCTATGGTTACTATTGCACTACACTATTTTTCGAATTTGTTTGCACTTGTAGTATTCAGGTGCTCCAACCCCCCTGTTCTAATAGTGTTCACCTTGATAACAATATAAATGTAATTATAATAATGCTTAAAAACTAGTATATTAATAAAAATAATACTTGCTCATCATTCAGCCTAAAAAAAAACGCTTGGACACCATTCATACATTCTTTCATTTTCGTCCACATGAATCCTTTCATTTTAATTTTTTTTATTAGTTTATTAATCCTTACCTCTACGTTTGAGGAAAAAGAGAGAGATAATAGTGATTACAAAATCAATGGCGTCAACTGCATATTGAGACATTGCGTAATGCGAGAGTGTACTTCAATGGCGTTTATCAATGGTAACCGTTTTTGTAGCAATGGTGAAAAAAAATAAAAAACGTGTAAGAGAGGAAGAACGTCAAAAAAAACAAAAGAAGCGTGAAAGAGAAAAACTGGACTAATTTAGATTTATAACTGTCCCTAAAAAATAGGTATTGCATTAATGGTATATTTATTTTAATTATTTAATTTAATTAAAACAAAAACGACTATAACAACAATGCCCTTACACCATAATATCCATTAGATTCAATTTTCTTAAAATATGGAGAATCCAATGACTATAATGAATTTAGTAATAGTTACTAAGCAAAAGGCTCAATAACACAAGCTATAGCCAGAGTGAGTCTAATAAAAGACGCATCTAAATACCAAAAAATCTGACACTTCAATATGAGTGGCTCCTTAGGGTGCTAAATTGGACAATGACCCCATTTTAGATGCTCTTGTTATCTTCTCCTAACCACTTATTTCCAACTAAATGATAAGGAATATAAGATTTTCGGAAGAGTTTAATATAAGCCATCTAACCCCATTTTAAAGAACATATACATGTAATTTGGGATGCTTCCCAGGAATATTTATCACTGAATAAAATATCTGTGTTGTTAGGGATTAATATAAGCAATACATACGAAAAATACACTATCGTTTGCTACCAAGATATAAGCAAGAGATAAGATATTTTAATATAAGCAAGACATAAGATATTTTAATATAAATATCTGTTATTAGAGTACACTCACTATCGTTTGCTACCAAGCAAGACATAAGAAAAATACATACACCAATTGTTTCTATTCTGCTCTACAGAATAAACAACAACTATTATTGTGATTTATATATAGAGCTCTAGAGATACTAACAAACTAACAAATTCATAACAAACTAATTATCACTAAACTAATTTGTATCTAATTTTATATTTCTAATAGCAACATCTGATATGCCAGATCTACAGAATCAACAACATCTATTAATGTGCTGACGAGGTGTATATCGGATCAGCTATAGGTGAGACTGTGTCGCGTTGATCCACACAAGGGAGTGGTACCTGCATACACTTTGAAACTCAAGTTAGCTTAGAGGAATAGGTGTCAGGCGGTAATAAATGTGTATCTGATACAATATTGATGGGACAACATTTTATAGGGAAGTGTGTCAATGATGTGACCTGATTGTTGTCAGACGCCTGAGCCCAGGTTCAATCTCGACTGTATGATGATATTCCAAATGATCTCCATCGTTGATCTTGTGTAATATTTACAAATCCTGAACCTAAACGGATGAGAGACCCAACAAGATTGCTACATGTATAAGATATGGAAGATGATGAATTCATAATTGTTAATTTGGACAAGTATGGTCGACCCGTTAGTGAGGACGGGACAACTCTTACTCGTTTCATTGGCACTATGGTTCGATGACATCAATATGCTCCCATCAGCTACAAATCCTGGAAAGACATGCCAAAGAAGGACAAAGATGCGATGCTAGAAATATAGAGGTATTATTGTTATATACTTAAATTAAGATGTATTAAAAGCTTATGCTGTATTTAATTTATATTTGGTACTATTTAGTCCAAATTTGAGTTTGTTCCTCCTATAAATGACACAACAAGAGAGATGTTGAAATTTGAGTTGAATGAGAAGTGGAGGCAATTGAAGAGCGTTTTAAAGTCAAGAGTGGTGTTAACTTCCTATGGATGAGAGCCTTTCCCCTATAAGTAATTGCCTTCTCCTTCCTATGTGCTTTTTTGGGCTGTCAAGGAATCACCACATCATAAAATTATCTACTGGGATGTTTCACGACATGTGTGGTACTAGGGTTATATACGCTCTCAAGAAACCAACACATCATAAAATTATCTACTGCGATTATATGTAATACACTCTCACCCATCTCATTTTACTTGTCTTCTTTGAAATTTTTTAATGTCTCAAATTACTCGTCATATTTTAGAAAATTAATTATTATTATTTTTTCTTTTTTTTCTTCTAATAAACATGTGGATCTCAACAAACTGTATTGATAAGTTTGTCTTACTACACTATAAGACAGCCACTCCAATTAATAAAGGGTATTATAGTCTAAGAGTGTCTTTCCTTTGAAGGATTTCTCATTTCGGTCCAAAGTATTACAAACTTGTTTTATTTCTATAATGAGAGCATAGTTACGGCACAGAAACATGGTTTATTGAAATTAACATCCCCAATAATATCATATCTTCCTATATAGTTTTAATTCTTTCTTTTCAGCAAAGAAAAGTAGGAGTCTCATTAAAAGCTCCTGATACAAACTCTCTTTAGAGAAATTTATCAGTAAGAGAAAAGAGTTCTAAATTTATTAAAATGAAATAAAGCACGAAATATAAAAAACTCCAAGGAAGACTAGGTTGTTTGAGACTAATTTGATGTTTTATGGTTTAGGATGTTCCGCTGGTGGTCCCTTGCATTGTGGTTCACCCCTAATCACCAAAGGAACGCATAGTTGACTTGCAATTGGACTTGGTTCATGTAGTTTTGGTGGTTTGTTCATGGTGTGCCCGCCAAGGTTTTTTGGGTCCCCAATGTTAAGTCTCTCGGCTGCACAAGAAAATAAATTAAAATATATCAATAAATAATATTTAAATCTCACATATCAAAAAGCTCGACCCATTTGATATTGTTTAATGGCTTAATTATATTTTATGTCCCCTTAAATAATAGACGTTTATAGAATTAATGTGATTATTTTTTGACACTAATATCCTAAATTATCATTATTATTACAAAAAACATTTATAGAATTAATGTGATTATTTTTTTCATTAAATTTTATAAGATAATAAATACTCCTTGAATAAATAATTTAATAAAATTATTTATCCGATTGCCTTTTGAAACAAATATTCAAGTTTTGATTTATTCTGAAGCAATACAAAACAGCGTAATATATAGCTATGAAATTTGAATTGCAGAGAGGAATTAGCTATCAGTCTTACTCTTCATTACTCGAGCTAGAGTGGGATGGAAGATAACGGAAGCAAACAAGAGTGCAATAAGAACAACCTTCATGATTGGAGAGATAGTGTATTAATATATAATAAAATTTTCTTTTCAGCATAAATATAACGTCTACCCTCATGTCTTTATATAGTCTCAAATCAATGAATCAAGAGAGAGAAATTTCTAAATCAACAACTACACATCGTCTTCGAGAGATACTTAGGATCTATTAGGCGCGTCTCATCCGCCAGCGAATAACGGATGAGACTAGCGCGGGTGGCGAGTATGGTGTTTGGTAAGTACTAGCTTTTAGCATTTTTTGTGTAGCATTTAACGTTTTTTGAAATGCTACTTCAATTAGCGTTTTAATGGATAGTGTATAGCGTCTCACTTTTTTTACATTTTTGCCCTTATTAATTTTTTTATATTACTTCTCTTTCCTTATTAAACGTTTTGTCTTCATTAAATAATTTAATCTTTAACTAAATATTCTTTTATGTCATTTTACATTTATCAGCAATTGTACCCACTAATTTTACCAAACACATAATTTGCCATCAGCTAGCTTATCCGTTATCTGCTAACTCATTCGCTATCTGCTAGCTTAAATTCAACACCTTTTGAAGAAAAAAATTAAATGACTCTCACAAAGCTACATAATTATTTTCATTTTATTTAACATTTAAGGTTGTTGTATATGGGTTAAGAAAAATACTTAATAATCAAGAATCCAAGATAAATATCTCATACTTTTTTTTTTGTTAGGACCATTGCTGGTTGCCTACAGAGTGTCCAAATTTCAATTCTTTCAATAAAAGACTAATTTTCGCTCGTAATTAGGAGGTAATTTCACACTAGTGACAATGTCCATTGCAGAAATTGAACTCGGGAGCACCGAGTCGACCCATGTCCCTTAAATTCTCTCTCTTAATAACTACTTATCGATAAAGTAAATTACATTAAAACTTTAGGGGTATAATAGGAAAAGGAATTTAAAGCTTCATTAGTACTATAAAAGGTAAGTAAAATCTAACAATTTCTTTGGTTCGTTTGATTCGCAAATAGGTAAGTATGACAGTACAATACTGGATACTGTTTGGTGAACACTGGACAGCACAAGCAAAAAAATGTAAAATTTACTATAATTCTCTCTTTATGTGATTTATAATGATTTCATATAACATATATAATAATATAATTACAAAAATATAGTGAAAATAATATGAGAGAGGGGGAAAGAGATGTCATGATATAAGAAGATATATGTTAGAGAAATGGGAGGTAGAGGAAGGGAGAGAGAAAGGAGAGAGGCCGGAGAGAGAGGGGTCAATGAAATGAGAAGATATATAGAAGAGAGTTGGAATGTAGAGAGAGGGAGAGAGGAGAATGAGATATGAGATATGAGATATGAGAAAGGGAGAGGAGGAGAGAAAAGATAGAGGGGAGAGGAGAAGGAAAGAGGAAAAAGAAAGAAGAGGAGGGCGAAGAGAGAGAAGAGAGATAGAAGAGAAAAAATTATAGAGTATCAAATAAAAATAGTATTTTTGTAATCATTTGTGTGAACATAAAGTTGTATTTTGTGACAGAAAGTTGTAATGTGATTTTGTAAGGAATATGTATTTGGGGTTTTGTCCAATCTCCTGAACGCACCATAAAATGTCAAATAATATAGGATGCACGAAGTAACTCCACATCATTGTATAACTTCATAAATAACTCCAATTTTGAATTCTGCAATTATATTCTCCTATAACTATTTGTTTTCAACTAAAGGAGTACTAGTATAAGATATGCGGAAGAGATGAATATAAGTTGAATCAATTTTGTGACAAAGAAAAAAGTTGAATACTTGAATAGAGTTTGGGTCAAAAATATCAGCATTGTCCTTTACGTAAAACAGTAATGCAAAAACTTCAATCAATTGCTTTTATTGTCTTCTTCTTCTTATTTCATTTTCAAAATAATGAGTCAAAAAAAATCATTTTCAAAATATTAATTTTTATAATAGGTTCCACAAAAAATTCACATAACATTTTCATAAAAAAAATTAAAATTTTTATTGACCTGTCCTTGCCATAGGAAATTAGAGATTTAATTTTTTTTCCGTAACCAATTTAAACTTTTATAAGCCGCGCTAATTATAATTATTATTTTTTATTTGAGTTTTAATTTGTTTAAAAAAATATGTTACTTTCATAACCAAGACAAATCAGCTTCCTTATTAATGATAAGATGTTGACGGAAGAAGATAAAAGTGCCCATATGCTCCAAGTAGTAGCTACTAGCAAGCCAAATTAGATTTCTCCTTCTCTTAGTTTTCATTTTTTGACAATTTTTCTGAATTGTTGAAAATGCGTAAACCCCCCAATAAAACTCAGCATCAACCTCCAACCATTCAAAAACTTTATCGATAGTAAGGTGGAAAGAAATAGGGTTTATCATGGGTTTGGCTTATCCCACACACCCCATAACCCCCTAAATACCCAAACTACCCCTAAATTAAAAACACTCACACCCCCTCTCAAACCCCCCCACACCCCCACACCCCCTCATCCCCTCACACAAACACCCCACAACCGAATCCTAATCCCTCTTCCTCACCCTCTTCGAATTTCAACCTCCAAACCCCACTCAATCTTCAATTTCAACCTCCAATCTCGTATTGATCTACAAATAAGGTACATGATTCCAAACCCTCATTTACGTGCATTTTGGTTTTTTTTGCTGTTTTTCTGCGTTTTTAGAAACTGTAAAACGCGCAATATTCGGTTGACCATCACCGAATGGTCCCGGAGACGAAGGCAAAATGAAGCCATTTGGTTGAGCCCAGCCGAATGGATTCGGTTGAGGTCAACTGAATGTGTAAAATGCTGAGGTGCATTTTACGCATTCGGTCGACCTCAACCGAATCCATTCGGCTGGGCTCAACCGAATCTGACTGTTTCTTTTTTCAAAATTGTGTTTTAAATTGTAAAATGGTTTATAATGTGTTATTTTTTTAACTTTTTACAGATATGGCAAAGACTAGAGGTTCTAAGTCTTAGTCACAGCCTGAGGGTAGGGCAGCTAGGCCACCCATGACGGTGTCGCACCGTAAACGCAAGGAGGACGCACGTGCTGCTGATGTTGAGCCTAGCAGAGGCTGCGGTAGGGGTAGGCGTGCTCCAGTTGTGCAGCCCCCAGTTGTGCAAGAGGATGATATTGGGCAGGACATTGAGAGAGATGCTTACCATCCCGCTGCTGACTTGGCTAGTCCTGCGGAGGAGTTGATAGCAGCTGCTCATGTTGACGAGGCAGCTCCCGCTGCTCCTTCTACTTTCGCTGCTGCTGCTGCTGCTGGTCCTTCTACTTTTGCTCCTCGGACCACATTTCCCTTTCCCGATGGTCCACAGGATAGATCATTGTTACCGACTTACGGGTCTCACGTTGCTAGAGCCATATGGGATGGCAATGTAAGTAACTTATTATTTTTCTCTAAATAATTTAGTGATTACATTTTTTAAACTGTTTACTTAATATAGCATTCGATATTGCAAGATCGTGCCCTGTTGATGCTTATTGCACACGGCGTCCTATAGATAGGGGAGCCTCATCCAAACATTCTACAATTGCTGGGTAATTCTAAATTGCTGCGGCTCAAGGACATTGGGTTCCCAACAATCATTGGCGGGTTGATCAATGGATTTGTTGAGAGATGGCATTTAGACACATCCTCATTTCACCTACCTATAGGTGAGATGACCATCACTTTGGATGATGTCTCATCATTGCTCCACCTCCCTGTGACGGGAATTTTTTATGATTTTCCAGACTTGACCAAGTATCAGGGAGAGGCTTTGTTGATTGAGTTGTTGGGTGCAGAGCCTCAGGACTCACATGACCATACTTCAGGTTTGGGGTTATCTGTGACCCTCAAGTGGTTGAGGGAGACTGTGGACCCCAGGGCTATACAGGAGGAGCGCTGGCTGCATGCTGCTAGGGCATATCTGCTCTACTTGTTGGGTTGGGGTCCCTTCTCTGATAATTCTGGATACAATGTCAAGTTGGGCTGGTTGGGAGTTCTCATTGACTTTGATCTTGCTGGAGATTACACGTGGGGAGGTATGGCACTGGCCCATATGTACGACTAGCTTGGGGACGCATCCAGGCCCAAAAATAAGTAGATGGGTGGCTACCTGGCTCTACTTCAGGTTTCTATTAAATTTAGTTTGTTAAATTTATCTTGTTGTCTCTGTATGGCTGTCTGGCAAATAGTTTAATGATTTCATTTATTGGTTACAGGCATGGATCTTTGAACACTTTCTGGGATCCCCATTTGGCTTGAAATCGGTGAACCTAGCTTATGATGAGAGCCAGCCACGTGCTAGGAGGTGGGTTGCTAACACCACCGCCACTTTGAGCAAGGAAGCTGTTCGACTATCTCTGGAGAGGATGCACTCGGATGACGTCACCTGGGAGCCATACACTGTCCATAGAGCTAACTGGCCGTTTGAGCTCATCAGCCTATTTAGAGGCCATTTACGGAGTGCTGGCTGCATGGTGGCCTACATGCCAGACCGTGTCATGACACAGTTTGGCAATGTCCAGTGGATACCAGAGGACCCCAAACCCACCACCAGAGCTATAGTTACTAAAGAGGTGGTTGACGATAGGTGGGGTAATTTTGACCAGTGGTTGGTGGAGAGGGGGGAAAATGTTATCTATGGTGCGCCAGACACCATCCCAGGGTACGCCGCTTGGTTTGGGAGGGTCTCACATCAGTTCATTGACAAGAGTCATTATGTGCAGTTGGAGGATGAGCCCGATTGTAGACAGGTAACCTTCCTTTACATTTTTGTTGTGTTTTTATTAGTTTTTAAATATTGTTAGTTAATTAATATGTGGTGTTTCACAGTCCATGCCAGATGTGGTTCAGATGGTGAACGACATGGAGCGTGCGATATAGGGTACTGTTCCACGAGACACACAACCCTGGCGAGAACTCGAGGGCTTGAAAGCCCTAGTGAGGTCATTCCGTAGGCTTAGAAAGTACGGGTGTGTATATAGTAGGAGGAGCAGGAGGACTCAGTAGGATGTCTATGTGTTGTCATTATTTTCGGATATTGTACGGATTTTATGTTATAGACTTATGCGTTTCATTTATGTTAACTTAGTTATCTATATTTTGGTTTTTAAGTTTGTTAAGTTTTTTTAAGTTTTTTCTGAACACATACAAATATATCATATTCTGTTGACGTCAGCCGAATATATTCGGTTGGGGTTAACCGAATATATTCGGTTGGGCTCAACTGAAGCTTCAAAAAACTGATCAGAGGGGTGTGTGCCAAATAATACACCTACGGTTGCTGATAAACTCTAATTTAGAGCATTTACTAGAGATATTTTGAGTTGTTTTTAGAGTAATTAACACTGATTAAATAAATAACTGACTTAAATTACTCTATATTTGCAGGAAGGTAGAAAAAGAAAATAATATAAATGTGGGCTGAAATTAGAAGAAAGACTAACAAATAAAAGAAAACAAACCCAAAGCCCATTAATGCAAGAAGGCCCACAGTGATAAAAAGAAGAAGATCCTCTTGGAGATTTCAATTAAAAGTGATGCACATGTGACTTCGAGAGAAAGAAAGAGATATGGAGTGGAGAGCAAGCAACACATATTTAGGAAGGATCTAAATCCTAATATTTAGGGATTGGCATATCTTGCAATTAAAAGTGGAAGCAATCTTGACTTGATCCTTTGCTTGGAGAGAAAGAAAAGGAACTAAGATAAAACAAGAGCTTCACTTGTGACTGGGGGGCTACACACCATAACACAAACAAAACCACTCACGCTGACGACAACAGATTGGAGAGTAGCAAAAGGAGTTTTGGGTACCTGTTCTTGATACCGTGAGAGAGCTTTGGAGTAAAAGAAAGAGATTGAAGACATTGATCAAGATTTTCTCTATTTTACGGGTTATTCTTTATCTTTGTATTTCATGAACTTCATTTCTATTTTATTGTTCTTGACTATTATGGATACCTAAATCCTCTTCTAGGGTCTTAGGTGAATCTTGCTTGTTTAGAGACCTTTTACGTTTTAATTTTACTTTGAAATCCTAGTTTTATTTCAATTAATATTGTCCTATTGTTTTTATCACATAATTAGGATTAGCTACCCTTTTCATGTTTATAATCAATTAGTTAATCAGCGACCGTACTGCAATTACTTGGTGGACCTATAGGATAATTGGGGCTATAATTAATGAATGACCAAACTTTAATTTAGTCTTCCCAGCATTCAACCTTTTTGTACTTTATGCTTTTCTTAAATTTAAATTCTAGCATGACCAAACTAGGGTTAATTTAGGAAAAAGAACATTAATCGCGAATGACCAAACGGATTAATAGCTTTAGTAAAGGGATTGACAATTAAATAAAATAAGGGAATTCAGGTGAAATTAGACATAGGGGAATCGAAGCTTGCAAGTGAAACCGCGACCCTAAACCTCTCTCCATTTATTAAATCTTGCAATTTATTATTTGTTATTTACTTTTATTTCTTTCAAGTACAACTCAATTATTCACTAGTCTAAACAATAAATAAGTTTAAGTAGTTTAGTACTTGTTAATTAATCTCTGTGGATACGATATTCTTTTATACTACTTCTGCGTAAGAGTACACTTGCTCTTAGTGGGTTTTTAACGCAACAGTTGCCCATAACTGAATTTATTCGGTTGCCTGTAACCGAATAAGCCAAAAATGCGCGTTCCATTAATGGCCTTTTGGTCATTTCGTAGGGGTAAGAAGTGTTTGATGAGTAGCATGGGGTGTGGAAAAGCATGGGCCTTTATCATTTGCAACATAATTCACACTAAAACCCAACACTCTATCATGAATCCAAACCGAGTGTTTTTTATATGTTCTATGCATGGGGAAAAATCCAACACTCTACAACACTCTACCCCATGCATGGATTGTAGTTGGACCTTGGAAAATATGTTTCATGCTAAGTGTTGTGACAGGGATCTCGACACAGACGGCTCAAAAATGTGTAATTTTGGGGGTCTCCGTCCAATTTATTAAATAGGCAAAATTGAAAAGACTGCTTTTAAAAATATTTGGTCTGTGTAAACTAAGTTGAATTTGGAATTCGATTATGCATAGAGAATGGCGAAAACTTAATTCCACAACACCCTTAATACATTTTTCTTTTTTTGAGTTTGAAAGATTTCAACATCGGGTAGATATTTTTAATTAAAAAGTGGAATAGATGGTAAAAAGAAAGAAAGGGGGTGCAATTAGTATAGTCCAAAATGTGACAACACAAGGCCTAAACCATTGATGGTCCATGACTTGAAAAGAGAAGCCCATGATCCAAACAAATGAAGGAGAGGTGCAGAATCAGAATAAGGGGAGTGCGGTTAGCAAGTAGTTTTTATTTTTCAGATTTGTTAAAGTAAATAAGTAAAAAGAGAAAATATATAATAGAATGTGATAAGCCTTTGAAACCCTAACTACACAAAACTAGCAATGGGCGGTTGAAAATGCCACAGTTTTTACCGCTGCCCAATACTTCTCGTGTTGATTCTAAAACTGTTGTAGTTTTCTCGCCTGGAGTAGCAGTGGTGGTTTATGATGTGATTTGATATTTGTGGAAGTTTTGAACCAACACTAAACAGTTGCTAAATTAGAATAATCTCCATATTACTACGGCGGTTCTTGGGGATTTTTGTGGCGGTTTTTCTATTTCCAGCAGTTCATAGTCACCACTAAACAATTGTTGAATTAGAATAATCCTAAGCTACATGCAACTGTTCTAGGGATGTTTGCGGCGGTTCAAATTTGTTGCGGCTCGTAAACTCAACGAAAACCTGAGGACATAGTTGTTGGAACTAGAACCACAATGACACAAGATCACAAGCTAGAACACCTGTGATTCAATCTCACAACACACACACTCACACGTAGAGAATCTGAGAGAGGAAGATCAGAGCACGAGTGGGAAAAATAAAGATAACTAAAAGTATGAAATTGCATTAATTACAAAGCAGAATTACAAAGTATTTAACTAATTTGAAACTAACTTTCTCTGTAAACTGTCTAATAACCCCCCCCCCCCCCCCCCCCCCCCCCCCCCCCACGCTTATTACTATAATGACATAATTACCCTTCTATCACTCTCCTTTGATTCTGAATTAAATCAATTAAACACAAACAATTACAATCTGGTGTCGGCCAGAGGTTTGGACAGTTTTTGATTCCTCTTTTCTTCAAGCAATTGCGTCGAGGAGGGAACTCTACTCCTCAACTATGGGTTTCCTGACTCCTCTAGAAAGGGTCAGGCAAGGTGAGATGGGACGCGAGTGTTGGATTATACTATGGCTAATGCATAAAGTAAAGTAAAGTAAATGCGATAAAGGAAGATAAATTGAAATAAACTTAGAGTTTGATTGATTGATGTGTGTCCCTTACATTACACTCTATTGCTATATATATACACAGGCCCTCGTCGGCCACTATGCTAGCCAACATTTTTCTGCCGTAGGATTGGTTTAAGATCAATGGCTCTCATGGCTTCATAGGCCCTCAACAAAGGGGAATAACTGCCCACGATCCCACTGGCACGGTTAGTGGGGTAAGTGCTTGTTGCTTTGTGTTTTCCGGCCTCGCTCTTCCGATTGAACTTCAACCGTTACCACGTTCTATCTTCGTGTTGTGTCTTGCCTTCCAAGCAACGCCCGCCTTGCCTCAGCCGTATGGTGGCTCGGCTGCCCTTGCCCATTTTAGGTAATGATTCAGGCGTCCGAGCCACCTAGACCTTGGTACTCTATAGGCTGGGGCAGTTACTTTCCCTCGGCTTGGTTCATTGGCCCTCGGGCGTAGCCCTCCCTCGGGGGGGGGGGGGGGGGGGGGGGGGGTTTGTCATTTTGTGCACCCCGAGGGCGTCCTTTTGGTTTCACTATTTCTGGCAAATACTTTTTCTACCCTTGTCGAGTGGCTTGCCTTCACACCATAATTCCCTTTCTCCTCTCTTAGCCTTCGACCTACGACTTACTTATTTTTGGGTGTTAACAATTGCCCCCCTTTTTGTGTTGTCGTGCGGCCTTGAGGATGTGATTGACGGTATAAAACCCTTGAAATGATTTGAGGTGACGGTTAGAGGGGACATAACTGCTGCTACGTGACACTTGGCGCTTCACACGAATCGAAACAACTGCACGACGATTCCCAAGGAAACGCCGGTTGGGATTTCGCTTTTGAGGCTATAAATAGCCCTCACCATTACAGAGTTACTTGCTCCCTCGAGAAACCTCTCATCATTTCGTTTTCCCTATGAACCAATCCTCCTTCAGTTCTGCTATTGTCCCTACCTCCATTTGCCATGCTTCCAAACTCTGACTCGCAGAATGCAGATCACGACTACGGCGGTGATGATGGTTCCCTGAATCTCCAACTATCGCCCGGGTGCTCTCTTCTTGATGTTACCCCGCAAGGTGTTCCAGTTGCCTTTGTAGGGGACAGAGGCATCCAAATTCCTGTCTCTAAGGTCCGCGAAGGTCTCAATGTGCTGGCGCCTATCTTTGGGACGTCTGGTGGCTCGCTCCTCCCCCAGGATTGGTTTATGATGGCAGAGAGTGGGGGTGGGGCTGATCCTACCGATAGGTATTGCTGCTGGTTAAAATGCCTCTGCGTCCTCAGGAAGGGTACTTGGAACAGGTGGCGCCTTCAATTCTTCAAGAGAAAATCCTTTACCGGCCCTAACCTTCATGTTGTATTTCAAGGTTTGTCCATGGACAACGGGTCTATACGGTCCCTTGGTAAGCCAGAGGAGGATCTTTAACAGCTTTCATCTAGCAGGCTCGCCAATAAGTACGATTGGTTCCCCGGGCTTTAGTGTCTATCAAAAGGGGATGGCTCTTGTAACGGGGAACTAAGGGTTTTTAGATTCGCCTCTATTTTTCACTAGGGAGCCGGTGTGTGTGTGGCGAGCCATCTTGACAATATCTTGTATTGCTTTTTAAAGCCATCTTTCAATTCCTCGCATACTTTCCCATAGAGTAGGATAATATGCTTTGAGATATTTGCCATTAATTTTCGTTTCAAATTCTTTTCCGTCTAGAGTGATTAGACGATATGCTCCACCGTGGTATACTTCGCTGACGATGTAGGGCCTGTCCCTATTCGAAGACCACTTGCCCAACTGGGGTTCTTTCCTCCCTAGTGGCAAAATGGCCTTCCATACGAGATCCCCTTCAACAAACTTCTTTGGTTTAACATGTTTGTTGTAGGCTCGAGCCGTTTTAGCTTAATTCATCTCTGTTCTGCTGAGGGCAGCCAGCCTGTCATCGTCCACCGAATCCAGCTCCATCAACATGGCCTGCTGGTACTCATCCATACTAAGGGAGTGCTGCTGTGCCACTCTCAACGAGGCTACACTGATCTCCAAAGGTAGCACAGTGTCCTGCCGTAGACCAAACGATAGGGAATCGCCCTTGTGGCCGTAGACTTGGAATTTGTCATAGCCCACAAGACCTCATTAAGGGTCTCGTGCCACATCCGAGGCTTGTCTTCTATGTTCTTTTTGATGAGTTCGATAATGATCTTGATGGTGGCCTCTGCTTGTCCGTTGGCTTGGGCATAATAAGGAGACAAATGTCTCATCTTAATGTCGTATTCCTGGGCAAAGGCTACCACCCGTTCCCCGGTGAACATTGTACCTTGATCGGCCGTGATGGTCTCAGGGATTCCAAACCTGAAAATGATTTGGTTCTCGATGAATCTGATCACCACGGTCTGATCAACGTTTCCTAATGGCATAGCTTCCACCCACTTGGTGAAGTAATCGGTGGCGGCAATAATAAAGTAGTGCCCTTTTGAACTTGGAGGGTATATCTTGCCAATTAAATCCATGGCTCACCCTCTAAACGGCCAAGGTTTGACAATGCGGTGTAGCTCATCTGTCGACACCCTTTGGATTGGTCCATGCAGCTGACAAGCTTCGCATCCCTTGGCAAACTAGAAGCAATCGGCCGTGATCGTCGGCCAATAATATCTGTGCCTGTAGATGAGCCATTTCATGATGGGGCCAGACCTGTGGTCACCACAGATTCCTGCGTGGATCTGTGTCATTACCATATAAGCGTCCTTCATCTTGAGGCACTTCAACAGTACCCCATTGGCACTTCTTTTGTATAGGTCGTCCCCTATCAAGATATACTTCAATGCCCTTTGTTTGACCTTGAAGTCAGTATTAGCCGTTGGGTTACGGAGGTACCTCCTCAACACCCCAATCCAGGCATCGGCGGGGGCCCTAGTGCTCTGTTGTAGTACCTCGACCACTCGTTCCTTGTATCCCGAGGCTTGTTGGGCCAAGTCATTCGCTTCCTGGTTCTCACTCCTGGGGACATACAGGATGACGACATCGACAAACAACTTCAGCAAATCGTGCGCCGAGGCCCTTAGCTCTTTGAGCTTAGCATTGTAACACTGGTATTCCCCAGTGATTTGTTTGATCACCAGTTGTGAGTCACCCCTTATCTCCACATAGTGAGCTTTCATGCCGGCCAAGATATCAAGTCCCATGATCAAAGCCTCATACTTGGCCTGATTATTGTAGGCTTGGTCCCCTATCCAGCACATGAACCTCCATGTCTGGCCGCAAGGGCTGGTAATTACTATCCCTACCCCTGCCCTCGTCTGGGTGCTAGACCCATCGAACATGAGGACCCAGGGCTAAAGGCCCAAGTAATTAGCAACTTCGGCCAGAGCATCGTGCACTTTTACACATGGGTGCTGAGCCAAGAAGTGCCAAGGCTTGGCCTTTTACGGCTCTCAAAGGCACATAAGTTAAAGCAAACGCGTTCAACTTAATGGCCCACTTAACAAGTCTTCCTTGTAAGGTGGGCCTATTAAGAAGATATCGAATAATGTCAACCTTGCATACAACCAAAACTTCCTTAGGTAAAAGATAGTATTCAAGTTTTGTACAAGCATTAAACAAGGATAAACAAAGTTTCTCGATAGGAGAGTATCTAGTCTCGGCATTATTGAGGATCCTACTGAGATAATATATAGCACGCTCGGCACCATTATCATCATCTTGAGCCAACAAGCAGCCGATAGCTTGGTTTTCGATGCAATGTATAACTTCAGAGGTCTCCCAGGCTGCGAAGGCACCAGGACAGGGAGTTGGTCAAGTCAGCCTTGACTTGGTTGAAGGTTTCTTGTTGTTTGGCTCCCCAAATCATTTCCTCGTCGTTCTTCATTCGTAGCAATGGCGAGAAGGCTTTAAGCTTCTCTGCCGAGTTGGCGATGAATCTCCTTAGGAAGTTGATCTTGCCCAACAAACTCTGCAATTCTTTCTTTGTTCTAGGAGGTCTCGCCTCTAGGATAGCTCGAGCTTTGTTTTCATCAACTTCAACACCCTGGTTATGCACCAGAAACCCCAAGAAGTTACCTGCAGACACGCCAAAGGCACGTTTAGTAAGATTCATCTTGAGATTGTGGAGTCTCATCCGTTTCAGAGCTTGTTCGAGATCCATCGGGTGGGCTTCGAAGCTCTTGGATTTGACCACCATATCGTCAATGTACACCTCCATGTTTTTACCAATAAGGTCATGGAAGATGGAATTCATTGCCCTTTGGTACGTTGCCCCGGCATTCTTGAGGTGTCAGCCTCGGCCACATAAATCTGGTTGTAACCAGAATAGCCGTCCATAAAAGTCAAGATGGCATTGTTTGCCGCGGCATCGACGAGCATATTGGCCACAGGCATACCGTACTCATCTTTCGGAGTGGCCAAGTTCAGGTTTCTATAATCAATACAGACTCTGACCTGGCCATTCTTTTTGATCACGGGGACTATATTAGATAGCCATTCTACGTACCTGGCAGTTCTGATGAACCTTGCCTTCAAGAGTCTTTCCACTTCGGCTTTGATTTGCGGCATTAGTTGTGGGTTGAACCTCCTCGATGGCTACCTGTGGGGCTTGCAACCTTCCTTGATGGGTAACCTATGCTCCACCAAGGCTCTATCAAGGCCTGGCATCTCATATTAGTCCCATGCAAAGCAGTCACGGTAGTCCCGTATCAAGGCTACTATCTGATCACGTTGCTGCGGTTGGAGCTTACCGCTAACTTTAGTCATCCTTGGTTCACTCTTGGTTCCCAAATTTACCTCGACCAGGGGGTCTTGAGCTTCAAAGGTAGGTATCTTGCTCTGGATGGGCTCTATGTAGGGGGTTCGTCCGACATCTTGCCGCCAAGGTCATCTGAAACCTCCAACGGAGGAGTTTCTAAGCTTTCATCCTCTCCATACACAGCACCCAACATAGCCTCTTCAATGCTGGACTCTATTTGAAATAGGTGCAATCGGTCCAGCAGGCTCTGTACCTCCGGAGGAAGACTAACCATTATTCTCATTGTTAGGCCATGGGTCGGCCAACATTTTGAATTCAAAACCCTTCTTGGTCCAGTCGCATGACTCAATACCGCCCTCTTCGTAGTCCCCAGGGATAGAAATAGGACGCAGGTTGGGGGAGTAGAACACGACGTCGAACTTCTTTATCTCCGTTCGGAAAGGATTAGGATCGGCCTCCACTATCTCCACTTTGTCTTCCACCCATATCATGAGTTTCTGGCGCAGAGTGGAGGGAACACATTCACTTGTGTGGATCCAACCTCTCCCCAGGATCACCGTGTATGAGGGTTTTCCTTCGATGACGAAGAATGCCGATCGAGTTACCTTTGACCCAACCGTTACGTCGGCCACCAACACTCCCAATGCATGAGAAGGGTGGCCCATGAAACTGGTCATGGTCATGGTAGTAGGAATAAGGTCCTCAGCGTTCTTCTCTAACCTCTTCATAGCAGATAGTGGCATGATGTTCAATACAGCACCACCATCCATGAAGACCCTATTGAATAACTTCCCATTGAGGTGGGCTTTGATGTACAATGGCTTCAGGTGTCTGGTCATGTCTGTAGTTGGCTTCTCAAATAGTATGCCTTCTGTGATTGGTCCCTTGGCTTCCGTCAAGGTGGGCCATTCGGTCTCCTCGGCGAAGACATCTCCTTTGAGGGCCCTTGGCTGATCCCTGGTTCCCCAAAACTCCAGTGGAAGGAGGCCTACCATTTCTATGTCTGCGTATAATTCCCCATCGGCCTCGTCCATCAAGTCGTCTAGTATTGACTCAGTCATGGAATTCCCGTCGAAATCTCGGGGACCGAAAGAGTGTTCCTCTTCTTCCCCCAGGAGGTCATCTTCTTGCAACTCTTGCTCTGCATCGCACCCCCACCCTGAGGCTCACCGACTGGTTGGGACCGTCCGGGACTATGAGGCCCGTAAAGGCATTATATCACCGCCCTTGTGAGTGGACTATGGGGTGCACCCACCATGCCCACCATTGCTTGGTCTCCTCCCTCGTGATCAATAGGTGGCTCGGGGGCAGCCGGTTCGGGAAGCTGCTCTGGAGCTGTGTCCTCGGCTGGTTTCTGGAAGGCCTGTTCCAACGCCGTAGCAACGGATGCTGCAGAGATGGTCTCGGTATTCCTATCCCTAGCGGAGGTGAGCATCTGGAAAGTTTCCTTCATCCTGTTGAAAGCGCTAGCCCTCTGTAGCCTCCTCTTCTGTGAGAAAGATTTGGAGGGCACTTTGGGGGCAAGCACCCCAACGGCCGCTTGAGTCATCCATTGGTCCTGCGGTACGCCCACCGTAGGTTTGACTGTCCTCGTGGCTCTTAGCTCTCGGTCATTAAGGATCGTGATGTCTACCGAAGTTGAGCTTTGGGTTTCAGTGACTTGTGCCACCCTTCTTTCTTCTTTGGAGCGAGTTCCCCCGTCAGGAGTTGGCAGGGTGGCTTGCTCGATGGAGTCATCGGCGGGCTTACCGTGCCCCCATGTGGGACGGGTCGGAGTCTTTCCCTCAGGTCCCTGGTCTTGGGCATCTGTCTTTCAGGGTTGAGTTTGGACAAAAGCAACTCCCTGAGCTCGTGGACAAGCCTCCCTGGCTTAGGAAGTTTTTTCTGAGGTCTCTAAGGCTGACTCGACGCCCCTATCTGTAATATTTCTTGTAGCAGGGCCATTCGTTCTGCCACTGTGGATCCCCGGGGCGGTAAGCCCAAACGGTGAAACACGGATGTCTCCCTTTCTGGGGAAATCTCTCCCTTCGGGACCCACACATACTTCTTCTTCCCTTTCCCGCGGTCACTCCCCGAGAAGGAGACCATATTGACATTCATGTTGGGGAAAGGGTCAGTGTCGACAATCATCTCTGATGCCCCTTTGTTGGCCATTTTGAATCTCCCCTTTCTAATGGCCTCCTGAATGGCTCGGCGGAAGATAATACAATTCGAAGTGGCCGATGTGCTCCATAGTAGACTTGCCATCGTCCTCGGAAAACGTGGCAAAATCAGGGGTTTTGAATCCTCTGGGCAGAGGCACCAAATGGTCCACCCACTCAGGGTAAGGCTTCCTGTACACTCGACGGTCGAGCGGTTTCAATTGAACACCAAAGAACTTCTTGATGGTGTCAGCAATAAGATTAGGGTCCAGGAGTTGGGGCCCCGATGGTCAAGTGGAGGCGTTGCTCGCCACAGTGTATCTGGGGGACCCTGCGCCCCTAGCTGCCGTGGTACCTGAGGTGGAGCGTATGTCCATGGTTGCCCAGGCACTACTTGGGCTAGGTTAACAAGGCCAGTTCCTGGTACATATGCCTTCGTGCCTTGGAGAAGTGGAATTTGATTCCATGGCTACTCAACCGGGGCGACATTCATCTATGTGTGTATATAGGAACCCGCCGGGTAGGTACTGAGTGCACCGGGGTACGATTGACTAGGAGGTAGGGTTGTTGAGCCAGGTGGGTTCTGGACCCATGGCTGGTGACTCGGGCAATACCCACCGTTCTTGTCATTCCCTGATTCCGGGGCAAAGGCTTGCCCCCCTGCGTAAGACGGGTAGTTAGCCGCGGTAGAACATCCATATGATGATCCTTGCGGCAGACCCACCGAGTCTGTTGCCTCGGGCGGTCTCCTGGCCAACTGCACTTGTTCCTGCTGAAGAGAAGCCGTATTAGTGACATTCGCCAAAAACCGCCCCCCAGTGTTGGCAGTGGCAAAAGTACCAGGCTGAGGAATTACAGGGTTAGGATTTACCTGATGAGAGTACGCCTGCTGAGTCCCAGTCATACTCCCACTCGGTGGACACTGATGCATGCCTTCCATAGGATTATAAGAGGATGCTAGCTGAGGTCCAACAGGAATGGTGTATGGCGGGGCTTGATGCGGTCCTCCCCGATAAGATGGTTGTCCTCCCAGTGATTGACGGGAGATAACGTAGTTCATGGTGCTACTGGCTTGTGCAGCACGCCTTTGCTCCACTTCCTTGGCCTGTTGCATTTCATTGTGCAGCATAGGTTTAACTATGTCAGCCAATTGGTGGGACAATTGATACATGATGTCATGTATCCCCAAGTCGATTTGTTGCCGGATAAACGACGTGGTCATGACCACAGGTTCCTCGTAGTGTTGCGGGGAACCGTTGCTGGACTCAGCATTAACCGCAAGGGGAGTTGTCTCTGAAACACTTACCGGCTCATTGTTCTTCGTTTTCGGAGCAGTTACCTTTTTTGATGCGAATGATGGCTCCATACTTAGGTTTCTGCCGGAGCGTAAGTGCATACGCCAACAATAATCCAATCCAGGTGAATCAAACAGAGGCGTTTGCTCACCTTTTCCTGTCCCACTAGGCGTGCCAATTTTTTGTTGTCGTCAAACTCTTAGATCCTAGCCGTGGTGTCGGCCAGAGGTTTGGATAGTCTTTGATTCCTCTTTTCTTCAAGCAATTGCGTCGAGGAGGGAACTCTGCTCCTCAACTATGGGTTTCCTGACTCCTCTAGAAATGGTCAGGCAAGGTGAGATGGGACACGAGTGTTGGATTATACTACGGCTAATGCATATAGTAAAGTAAAGTAAAGTAAAGTAAATGCGATAAAGGAAGATAAAATTAAATAAACGTATAGTTTGATTGATTGATGTGTGTCCTTTACATTTCACTCTATTGCTATATATATATACACAGGCCCTCGTCGGCCACTATGCTAGCCAACATTTTCCTGCCGTTGGATTGGTCTAAGATCAACGGCTCTCATCGCTTCATAGGCCCTCAACAAAGGGGAATAACTGCCCACAATCCCACTGGCACGGTTAGTGGGGTAAGTGCTTGTTGTTCCGTGTTTTCCGGCCTCGATCTTCAGCTTGAACATCAACCGTCATTTAGTGCGCCCCGAGGACCTCCTTTTGGTTTCACTCTTTCTGGCAAATACATTTTCTACCCTTGTCGAGTGGCTTGCCTTCACACCATATTTCCCTTTTTCCTCTCTTAGCCCTTGGCCTACGACTTACTTTTTTTTGGGTGTTAACACAATCACATCACGTAACTCATTAGATACACATCACAAACACAACCCTGGCATAGTTCTATAGCACCAGTCACATCACTTGGTACTACAGCATCCTACACAACACCAACACAACATTAGCACAACACCGGCACATCATCATCACAGCACTTCAATTAGACCCAACTTGTTCCTCAATTCTCGTAAGTGATCAATCTTCAATGGTTTAGTAAAGATATCTGCTATTTGCACAGCAGTAGGACAATACTTCAAGGTTAACTTGTCTTTTCTCACTTGCTCCCTAAGACAGTGGAAGCGAGTTTCTATGTGTTTTCTTCTACCATGAGCAATTGGGTGTTTTGCAAGGTTAATGGCAGATTTGTTGTCTACCATTAATGTGATAGCACCATTCTCTTTCATCTTCAGTCCAGTCAACAAATTATCAAGCCACTGAGCTTGACATGCTTCCATAACATCCACAGTATACTCTGCCTCACAGTATACTCTTTCATCTTTAGTCATCCTTGTCATCACACCAATCAGAGTCATTATACCCTAGAATAACATTCTTATCCGCAGCACCATTACTTGGAAACAAAATACAATAGTCAGGTGTGCCCTTCGCATACCTCATTATCCTTTTAGCAACAAGGAAATGAGACATCTTAGGAATCTCCATGTATATGCTAATTAGTCCAACAGCATATGATAAATCAGGTCTTGTGCAACAAATATATCTCAATGATCCCACCATTTGCCTTTAAAGTGCTGCACCCACCTCCTCTTCATTAACATCTTTCACTAGTGTCACACCAATTTATTAAATAGGAAAAATAGTAATTTTTGGGAGTCGCCACCCAATTTATTAAATAGGAAAAATTGAGAAAAACCTACCTTTAAGATTATTTGGTCTGTGAAAACTAGGTTGGATTCGGGAGTCGATTATGCAAAGGGAAGGGCGAAAACTAAATTCCACGACACCCCTAGTACATCCGTCTTAAGACGGTTACCCTAAATTTGATTGTGCAATTATAAATTATTTAATCATTTGTTTACCCAAAAGTAATATTTAATAGTAGAAGATAATAAAGACTAATTTAGAAAAATTCAATTTTGACTTGACGGGGAAGCCCCGCTCCTACGTATCCTCTGGTGCAATGAGGAACTCAAAAGTCACGTAGTTCTTCCTGAAAATTTTGTTGGTTGGTTGATTTTATTTCTGAAGGGGCTTAAGATCGAAGCTGTACAGCTAAAGTCTCTTAAACCGGAATTGACAAGGTGTACACCTTCATCAAAACCATTTTTATTATTTTTTATAGAAAATAGGTGTTAAAGAAAAAAAAGATTGATTATTTAAAAAAACGATTAATTTTGCTTGACGGGGAGGCCCCGCTCCTACGTATCTCCGCGTGGCAGAGAATCAAAGGCTACGTAGTTCTTCTAGAAACTATTTGTTTGTTGAATGATTAAGTTTTTGGAGAAAGGGGTTAGGATCACCAAGTTGTACAACTCAGGCGTCCTACCTAGGTTGCGGGTTTGATAAGGTGTACACCTCGACCAAAGCCACTTTTATTATTTTTTAGGAATCAATAAAAAAAAGGAGAAGATAGGAAAATACCTTATTTTTAGAAATTAGTAAATAAAAGATTAAGTAAAAAAAAGGGAATGATAATAAATAAATAAATAAATAAATAAACAAATAAATAAATACACATAAAAAAGGAATAAACAAATATATACATAAATAAATAAACAATAAAATAAATAACAAATAAATAAATATGTACATAAATGAATAATTAAATAAATACAAAACTAACCTTAAGTTGATGAACACGAAGAATGCCGAACCAGACCGAGCAGCCTAACAAGGTCAACTGTGAACCGGACTCCTATCTGGTCCATTTTGAGCCCAGAATCGCCTTGCGCAAAAATCGCTCTGAGAACCGAAACGCCGACTCAAAAAAATATTAACTAATCAAAGACAGACTTTTAGTGTAAAGGACCCGCAAAGGCTAGCCCAAAAGATCACTTAGTCCGTCAATGATCCCCCCTCTAGTCTACGCCTCTCAACCTCTTATATAGCCCATTGCTAGGTGGCTCTTGCTTCTCCCAGCGATGTGGGACGAAAATAACATAGAGAACACAATTCCCATTTAGAGAAAATAATTACCGCTTTTCTCAAACCAGCCACCGTAAAAGTGAGATTCCAGATTCGTTAACCGTTGGATCGTCTTTCTTTTTTGACAGAAGGTTCACGAGGCATGTGTCTTCTCTTTCACCGTTCGGATCCTCGAGACATGGTCTGAGGAGAGAGCAATTGCGTTCGCAAAAAGCTGCTGTTTTTGGTATTTTTCTCAAACCTATCACCGTAAAAGTATGATTCCGGATTCGTTAGCCGTTGGATTGCCTTAATTTTTTGGAAGAACGTTCAGGAGACACATATCTTCACTTTCACCATTCGGATCATTGAAACTAGGCCTGAGGAGAGAGAAATTTCTTTCGCAAGTAGCTGTAGTTTTTGGTGTTTGGTCTATTTTTGTATTTTTTGTAACTTTGGCATTCTAGTGGCAAGTCATGTACATGGTCATTCTCTTTTTGTATCAAATAGCATATTTTACTTATTTTTTGTTTAACCTCTAAAAAAAGTAATAATAACGCAAAATTAGTAAATTAGCGCAAAACTACATTTTTGAGGGATTAAGAATCAAATAAATGAAAAAAAAAACATATTTTTGTGATTTTTTACTAAAAAAGTGAAAAATACCGGTTAAAATTGGGGTGTTCACAGATGCCCCTCTGTACTTACTTTCTTACGAGATAATACCCAACACTATGTTTTGTTGTATTATCAAAGTAAGGAATAAGTACAGATATGAACCTCAATTTTTTGATCGGTGAAATATGCACAAAGGTAGTAGGAACTACAAACAGTGCCAGAGCTGAATCGGTAGCACGAAATTTAAAAAAAAAAAACGATGCTAGAGCTGAATCGATAGCATGAAAATAAAACAGTGCCAGAGCTGAATCGATAGCACGAAATATAAAAGACAATGCCAGAGCTGAATCGATAGCATGAAAATAAAACAGTGTTAGAGCTGAATCGATAGCATGAAAATAAAACAGTGCCAGAGCTGAATTGATAGCACGAAATATAAAAGACAATGCCAGAGCTGAATCGATAGCATGAAAATAAAACAGTGCCAGAGCTGAATCGATAGCGCGAAATATAAAAGACAATGCCAGAGCTGAATCGATAGCATGAAAATAAAACAGTGCCAGAGCTGAATCGATAGCACGAAATATAAAAGACAATGCCAGAGCTTAATCGATAGCATGAAAATAAAACTGTGCCAGAGCTGAATCGATAGCACGAAATTTAAAAGACAATGCCAGAGCTGAATCGATAGCATGAAAATAAAACAGTGCCAGAGCTTAATCGATAGCACGAAATTTAAAAAACAATGCCAGAGCTTAATCGATAGCATGAAAATAAAACAGTGCCAGAGCTGAATCGATAGCACGAAATTTAAAAGACAAGATGCCAAGGCGAGACCTGTGGCATTAAAAATATTGCAATGGATGAATTTTTCGATGATTCGTGTTTTTTTTTTAAAAAAAAAAAAACAAATTCGCCTGCTTCTAATCATGCAGTAGAATGCCTAATTTGACAAGAAATGCATGTATGCTATGACATGAGATATATGAGTTATGCATGAGCGTTGAGTTGAAATTGAGGTGGACGTGTCATAGAAGTTAGGTTCAATGAAAACATTTGTTTTTGCGCATGCTTCATTTGAAATCAATCAAGCCCGTCCTCAGATGGATGGTTGTCCTCGTCCTAGCTAGCTCTTTAGGATCTCCTTTCTTTTATGATTACTTCTCATCCTTCAAAGCAAAACACCTTCAAGTTCGACCTTCTTTTGTTTTTTCTTCTTTTTTCTCTTTTTTTTCATAGATTGTCATTAACTCTCTAAATCATATCATTGATTCCCAGTTGACTATTGTTGAAGATTTATTTAATGAGCATGCATGGACTCAAAGGTATTGACAAGCTGGACTTTTCTGCGTTTTCTTGTTTTTGGATTTTTGGATTTTGAAGGTTTGAAGTGAGGGGTATTCTTTTGTTTTTAAGGTGAAAACATTAGGGAAGACAAAGGCGACACAAGATGGTCGGGGAAAATGTATATAATAACCTCCAATTGGATATTTCTTTTATTTGAGGTAGGTGACTTGCTGGAAACAGGTTAGGAATTGATGAAAGGTTTTATCAGAGGGAAGACTACTAGGTGTAGCAAGCAAAATCTGACTCATCAATGGTATGCAATTATTTTTGCCCCAATTAAAGGAATTTCCCCAAGAGCAGGATGCACCAGTTTGACTCATAATGGGTCTTGTAAAATTTTTGCCTCTGTGTGGCAACAGACACTCTTCAAGATAAAACAACACTGGTGGAGAGAGAAGTTTTGACTCGCGAAGTGTCTTATAAGATTTCTACCTCAATCTGGTGAAATACATTGCCAAGAGAGAACACTACATGGGTATAGCATGAAATATTTGACACATAGAGGGTCTTGCAAAATTTTGCCTCAATGTGAGATTTCTTTCATTCGACAAAATTGCCCCAATGTAGACTCATGTTTGGCATAAGTAGGAGAAATCCAGTGAACTACACCAATGAACATTGTAAGTCTCATTTCCCTTTTGTACCCTAATTTTTGCCTAGACTGCCTTTGCAGGTTTTCAGTCTAGCGGGCTTTGTATTTTTATTTTTTTTAAAAGCCCTAACTTTTGCCTGGACTGCCTTTACAGGTTTTCAGTCTAGCGGGCCTCATTTTTTCTCTCTTGTTTTTTTAGAGCAAAGAAAAGTTTAAAAGAAGCAAATGATTTATTTCAAAACTAATATTATGAAAATGAAAGTCATCATTCATCAATTAGAGTGAACTTTTAGAGGCTTGTAATGTCGCTATGGGTATTGGGTTATGGAAGAGATGTGATTAGAAGGCTTAAAGACAGGTTTCACGGGTATGGGTTATGTAAGCAATGTGATTGGAATGCTCAAAGAAAGGTTTCACGGGTATGTGATTAGGAAGCTCAAAGAAATATTCTATGTGTGGGTTATGGGTTATGGAAGAAAAATGATTGGAAGACTCAAAGAAATGTTTTATGGAAAGGGTTTATGGGTTATGAAAGAAAAGTGATTAGAAGGCTTCAAAGAAATGTCTTATGGAAGAAAAGTGATTAGAAGGCTCAGAGAAAGGTTTTACGGGTTAAGTGGATCAATGATCTTTAGTGCATTCAGCTTTCTATGTGTTTTGATGACAACACCATTTGATTCCTTCATTTCTCTTTTTTTCTTTTTTTTTTGTTTCTCTTTTTTTCTTCATTTTTTTTCTCCTCTCATTTCGGCCTTTGCCTTTACATTATATACGGCTGATTCTTTCTTTATTTTTTTCCAACTTCCGCCATCATTTTTTTCCAACCTCTCTTTTTTCTGTTTTTCCCGTTGCCACTGATTTGTGTCTCATCAATTCTTTGGAACTCATCTGATAATCTAAATGCACCAAATTTTGATGTAGTGTTGATCTTTGTCCAGGGTTTAATGAAAGGGAATTAAAGGCTCAAAAGGCGGACAACCAGGGATATATCTTGGGATAGAGAAAAAATGGTCACTCTTCATTTTGAATCATGATTTCTCTTTTTTTTTTTAAATTTTAATTTCAAAAAAACCATTCACTCTTTTGACAAATTCTTTGCTCTTTTTTTTAATCTCTTTTTTTGTGTTATTTTTTTGGTTGGGAAATGGACCTTCAAAAATCTGATATTTGTTCACTAGTCCATCCTAGAATGACGCAACCAAAATGGCTTTGAGAATTATCACTTGAGGCAAGAACTTGAAGGGGTCAGTTTTTAAGGGAAACTTGGGGTGAAGAGGGATGGAAATGGGTTTTTAAATCAATGCAAATTCATTAGTATAAAGCTTCAACAAGGTCAACTTAGTTTCAAGCTTATTTGACTTTGTACAACATGATTAGACAAGTGCTAATGACAATCATATTTTCCCTCTCTTTTTACCCGCTTTAAGTTTTTTTTTTTCAAGAACTAATTGTCAACCTTATGTCTCCCCTTTTCTTTTTCTCAATATGCCCAAGTATATATTTTGTGCCCCCTGACACATTTCCCCACATTACTTCTCTAACCCTCTAGTGATTTCTCAACAACTTTCAAGAGAATGATCCAATGAGTCTAAGCTTGATTGATATCCATTTTTACGCAAGCACAAAAGTTTAAACTTTTCTCTATTCAATGACTTCAAAACTTCCTTTTCTATTTATTTATTTTATTTAGAGAAAATTATATGCTACATGAGGATGAGTCAAAGCAGACAAGATGTCATGGAATGCATGGTATGGTATGTATGCAAGCATCCATCCTAAGATGTAATGTTTTTATGCAAGAAATGCAGTGCAATTTTTGTTTTTTTTTGCCCCATTTGAAGGGAATATACTATGAGGATTAATGAATAAAAATGTGGTTTGCTTTATTTACTCTTTTTTTTTACGTATATGCACAGAGAAAAAAATGAAATATGGTGAAATTTATGATAATGCAATGAAAATGCACACTACATGCATAAACAAATTTTTTTTAAGTACTCATGCCAAGAAAAATTATACATGGTATAATGCAACATATGTAATTTATGATGAATGATAATGAAATGAAAATGCCAATATATGCAGAGAAATGTATTTTTTCTAAGAACTCATGCAAAGAAAACTGCAAATGATAATGCACTATTTTTTTTACTACAAATGCAACATGATTTTTTTATGGTCTTTATGCATGAGATGCAATATGATTTTTTATTTATTTATAATTTTTATGCATTGCAATGTAATCTTTATGTTGTTTTTTGTGTTATTTTTATACAGAAATAAAAGTGAAAAGATGCATGTGAAGAGATTTTTTTGAATAATTTTTGAAATAAAAAACGTTGATGGAAAAATGATTTTTTATGAAAAGTAAGGTAAGAGGTAGAGTAGCTTCCTTTGTGACCTAATTTGGTCAACCCATGCTATCGGGCCTTAAGATCTAGGGTCTACTATCATGGGTACTCACAAGCTGGCTGTTCTAACCTATGAGGTTTAAGGTCTCTAGAGCCAAGTACTCTTCTAGAGGACAAACACACGAGGATGTACATCCAAAGCGTGGATACCCGCATAGAAGAATCGTACTTTAGATGAGGATTTCATGGAAGCCCCAAGGATGTACATCCAAGATGACCTCCACTACCTATCCTCAATCTAACCTATGCGTTCCTTTCTAGGCTCCGGTGTAAGCCCAACTCTCGATGTGTGTTTTGTTGGAAATGTGTAGTGTGTGAAGGAAGCATACAAACCTAAAACCCTGAAAAATAAAAATAATAAGGAAATGTACCTGCAAAACAACCAGAAAATACAACCAGACAACAATATTCAAAGTCTTCTACCCTAGGGTTTATATACAACAAATAATAACATAAAAATATATTGCACAAACAAATTAAATAGGCTTGACTCTCACCTCTCCCCAGCGGAGTCGCCATCTGTCGTGACCGGGGCCCCGAAGTAGACGGCTCAAAAATAGTAATTTTTGGGAGTCGCCACCCAATTTATTAAATAGGAAAAATTGAGAAAAACCTACCTTTAAGATTATTTGGTCTGTGAAAACTAGGTTGGATTCGGGAGTCGATTATGCAAAGGGAAGGGCGAAAACTAAATTCCACGACACCCCTAGTACATCCGTCTTAAGACGGTTACCCTAAATTTGATTGTGCAATTATAAATTATTTAATCATTTGTTTACCCAAAAGTAATATTTAATAGTAGAAGATAATAAAGACTAATTTAGAAAAATTCAATTTTGACTTGACGGGGAAGCCCCGCTCCTACGTATCCTCTGGTGCAATGAGGAACTCAAAAGTCACGTAGTTCTTCCTGAAAATTTTGTTGGTTGGTTGATTTTATTTCTGAAGGGGTTTAAGATCGAAGCTGTACAGCTAAAGTCTCTTAAACCGGAATTGACAAGGTGTACACCTTCATCAAAACCATTTTTATTATTTTTTATAGAAAATAGGTGTTAAAGAAAAAAAAGATTGATTATTTAAAAAAACGATTAATTTTGCTTGACGGGGAGGCCCCGCTCCTACGTATCTCCGCGTGGCAGAGAATCAAAGGCTACGTAGTTCTTCTAGAAACTATTTGTTTGTTGAATGATTAAGTTTTTGGAGAAAGGGGTTAGGATCACCAAGTTGTACAACTCAGGCGTCCTAACTAGGTTGCGGGTTTGATAAGGTGTACACCTCGACCAAAGCCACTTTTATTATTTTTTAGGAATCAATAAAAAAAGGAGAAGATAGGAAAATACCTTATTTTTAGAAATTAGTAAATAAAAGACTAAGTAAAAAAAAGGGAATGATAATAAATAAATAAATAAACAAATAAATAAATACACATAAAAAAGGAATAAATAAATATATACATAAATAAATAAACAATAAAATAAATAACAAATAAATAAATATGTACATAAATGAATAATTAAATAAATACAAAACTAACCTTAAGTTGATGAACACGAAGAATGCCGAACCAGACCGAGCAGCCTAACAAGGTCAACTGTGAACCAGACTCCTATCTGGTCCATTTTGAGCCCAGAATCGCCTTGCGCAAAAATCGCTCTGAGAACCAGAACGCCGACTCAAAAAAATATTAACTAATCAAAGACAGACTTTTAGTGTAAAGGACCCGCAAAGGCTAGCCCAAAAGATCACTTAGTCCGTCAATGATCCCCCCTCTAGTCTACGCCTCTCAACCTCTTATATAGCCCATTGCTAGGTGGCTCTTGCTTCTCCCAAGCGATGTGGGACGAAAATAACATAGAGAACACAATTCCCATTTAGAGAAAATAATTACCGCTTTTCTCAAACCAGCCACCGTAAAAGTGAGATTCCAGATTCGTTAACCGTTGGATCGTCTTTCTTTTTTGACAGAAGGTTCACGAGGCATGTGTCTTCTCTTTCACCGTTCGGATCCTCGAGACATGCTCTGAGGAGAGAGCAATTGCGTTCGCAAAAAGCTTCTGTTTTTGGTATTTTTCTCAAACCTATCACCGTAAAAGTATGATTCCGGATTCGTTAGCCGTAGGATTGCCTTAATTTTTTGGAAGAACGTTCAGGAGACACATATCTTCACTTTCACCATTCGGATCATTGAAACTAGGCCTGAGGAGAGAGAAATTTCTTTCGCAAGTAGCTGTAGTTTTTGGTGTTTGGTCTATTTTTGTATTTTTTGTAACTTTGGCATTCTAGTGGCAAGTCATGTACATGGTCAAACTCTAGGTGAAGTCTTCGCAACCACCCAACAAGACGTACGTCCAGTGAGCAGCCACTAATGACTTCGTTCTAGCCTAAGGTATCCTCTAGCCCGGGTATAGGGCTGTCTCACCAAGAAATAAAGGTAAAAAGTGCAACGTGGGTGTAGGAGCACAATGATAAATATACCCCCCACTTGCAAGGAAAAACCGGAAACAGTCCAGACAAGGAGTCGTCTACCCTAGAGTTTTGCAAACACATATCATTTCAACATAAGCAAGTAAACTACCCTAGGGTTTCAACAATCATATGCACCGCTTACCTCGAGAAAGGGTGCCAAGAAGAGGGGACATAATAGAATCGGGGAAATGCATGAACTTACCTCGAAGAAAGGGAGCGAAGAAGAAGGGATCATAGTAGAATTGGGGGAATGATGCATGAGCCTACCTTGAAGAAAGGGGGCGAAGAAGAAGGGGACATGGTGATTGGAGAAATGCATGATCATTAAACATATAAACAAAAGAAGATGAAAGGAGAAGAAGGAACAAGAAGCGAACATAGAAGAAGAAGAGTCAAATGCACATGAATGCAACATAACAACACGAGAAATGCAAGAGAACATTCAAACATCAGAAAAAGAGAAGAAAAAGAAGGAGAATAAAAGAGAGAAATAGAACAATCACATTCAAATCAAACAATTAAACCGCACATCAAGTTAATTAGGTCTGACCCTCGTTTTAAAAGGAAAATCCCCAGTGAAGTCGCCAGCTGTTGCACCCCGAAAAAAATCCGGATTGGACCTTTCATCGTACAACGTGAAAATTTGTGAAGCCGCCATCAACATTTTTTATTTAGGGACCAAAACATTGAAAAAGGGTCCTTTTTAAGGCGGGTGGTCCTTTGAGAACTAGAGATGTAGGTTCGGGGATCAGTTAAGTGTGGGGAAGGTATTAGCATCCCACACCTCCTTTCTACCGAAAGGGAACCTTTAACTTGATGTGCGGTTTTGACAGAGTTGATTTGAAACAATTCATTCTACTTCTTTTTTTTTTATTTGAGAAAATGTTTTTGAAAACAAGGGAAAAGAAGAATCTTTTTATTATATTTTTTTAAAAGTGTGCTTGATGGGATATGACCCGCTCCTACGTATCTCCCGGTGCGATGGAGAATTCAAAGCTTACGTAGTTCTCTTGAGTCGAGAAACTTTGGTGCTTTTTTTTTATTGTAGGGGTTCTCGGTCCTGAACTGTACAGTTCACTAGACCTAAAACAACAAACATCCTCGCCTGTACAGACGACGTGCCCCCTACTTTTTGAGAATGGTTTGAATTACTTGAAGAAAAGGATTTGTTGTGAGGTTGATTACTTTTATTTGAGCAAGTATCTTAGGCTCGCACGAACTGTACAGCTCGCTAACCCTAAGACGCTAACCGATCCCGGATGTACATCCGATTTGATTCCTTACTCATTTTTTTTTTAAAAAAAAGGGTCCAAGTTGTTAATTACTTGTTTTAATTCTCATAAGTATCCCAAAATGTTTGAGCTGTACAACTCCAATCTTAGGACGCTAGTCAACACCGGCCGTACGTCCGACTTGACTCCTTATGAATTTTCTAAAAGGTTTGTTGTTGATCTTTGAAAAAAAATTTGATTGCTATAGAAAACAATTTGAAGAAAAGTTTTAATTTGAAAAATAATTTGGAAAAAGAAATGACTTGAAGAAGAGAGGAAGAGAATTGGAGGGTGATATTGATCACAAAAGTTTGTTGGGATGGCGTGGCATCCTAAAGAAAAAGAAGTAGAGAATTCAAATCAATTTCCAAATCAAGAACCAAAGTGTAAACTTTAACAAGTTGCAAGCAAAACAATCAACAATGCAAGCGTAAGCATATACCTTAACCATTACTACACTGGTGCACAAGAATGACGCTTAGTCATCTAACATTTAATGGCCATGTACATGCAAGATCAACATTAACCAAATAGATTGCAAGAATAGGCACACAAATAGATAATGCAAAAGTTTAATTCAAATAGGCATCAACACAAGATAAAACACAAGGTTGAATCCCTTTTGGTAATCCTTGAAATTTGAGACAATGCACAAAGGCATAAGTGTCTAGTCTTTTTACCAAATCATCAACACAAAACAAATTATTAACCTAGAATGAACATCGCATTTGCATGATCACAAGTGACCAAAAGAAAGCAATAACAAGTCATTTTGTAGCCAAAATTGATTAATCAAGTTAGAGAACTAGCATTTGCATTTTTAAACAAAAATTGCATAAAGGAAGTTGAATCATCTTAGGCAATCCTCAACATTTAAAGTGAAGTGCCTAAGGCACAAGTGTGAGTCCTCTTGCCAATCATCAACATAGAGTAATTTTGCAAACAAGTTACTAACAAGCAAACCAAAATTTTCAATCAAAGCACAAGGTTGTGTTGAATCATCTTAGGCAATCCTCAACACTTAAAGTGAAATGCCTAAGGCACAAGCGTGAGTCCTCTTGCCAATCATCAACATAGAATAATTTGCAAGCAAAGTACATAACGACCAACATTAAAACAATTTGAGAAATCATTTTACTCACAATTGCAAACCCCTTTCACAAAGAAATAACAAAACCCTAACTTATTAGAAACTTGCGAACCAAAACATAACCAAACAACAATTTCATTCAACAAATCCACAAAATCAAGCAAGCAAATGACACTAGCAAGACTTAGGAACATTTATTCACAAGATCCAAGCAATCAAACACCAAAATCAACAACTATTCATATTTTTTTGATTTTTGTGAAAGTAAGAAGACATGAAAAATGAATATTGGCAAAATCAAACAACATATTTGGACATGGGAACTTCAAAATCAAGCCTCAATAACAAGATTGCATAAAGAAATGCATCAAAACTCGATTAAACCTATTTTATACTAAGGGTGCGAAACATTCATAGCTTCCTAACACAATTTTATTTCACAAAATGCAACAAACAAAATGATAATAACACAAATCACAATTTATTCAAGGGTGAGAAGCAATCTCAAACACCCAAGCCTCCCTAAGTGCTTGTCAAAATGTTTGAGACACCTCTCACCAACAACAATCAACAAATCAACAATATACCAACACTAAAATGCATGAATATGGTAGGATGCAAGATTAGAAACATGATTTTTACATTTTGATGCAAAAAAAACTTAGTGAATGATGCAAGAGTTTTGAGGTATACCTTGAATCCAAGCTAATAAATAAAGAGTATGAAGAGAAAACCCACAAATCAACTAGATCTTCACCAAAACCTTGCGCAACTTGCCTTGTTCTTGAGATTGGATGATGAACACTTGAATCTTGGTAGAAGAGATGGATGATATATGAAGTAGGAGTTAATATGAGATGGAAAATGGAAGTGAAATGAAGAAAAATGGAGGAGGGAATGGTTGTTGGTGGTTTCGGCCAAAGGAGGAGAGGAGAGGAGAGGTTTGTGTGCTAGGGTTTTGTGAATGAATTGTGAGGCCAAAAAAGGTGTGTGTGAGATGAGGTTTCTAAGGTATATATAGAGAGCAACTAGGTTTAAGGGTATTTAGGTCATTGTGCATCTCATCTCACTCTAGGATTGCATTTAAAATTTGAATGGAGGGTGAGGATTGAAACACACATGATGAGGGACAAAATGAAAAATTGGAGAGGAAATGGGGAGGGAATGGCGCAACATTGGGGTAGGGTGTGGTCTTGGTCACCAAGTTTTGCAAGTTGGCAATTGTACCATTGTACTATCCATGAACCCTCCAATTATCCTCTCAATTTTGATTATTCCTTTCAAGATAATTGTACATAAATCTAACCATTTTGAGCCACATACAAAGTATCTTGAAGAATATGCCATTTTATGAGATCACCATGACCAAAAATATCATAAAAATCACATCTTGAAACTTTTTTGTAGAACATTCCTTTTTGATGCCTTTTTGAACTTTTTGTGCATAATGCATGCATGCATGCGCATGCATATATACATGACCAAATTGTTTTGCTTCAAATAAATTTCTCTAAAATTGCACAATGATTTTTGATGAGAAAATATCTTATTTTTAGAAAATGACCAAAATACCCTTTTGCCCTAAAAACTCAAAAATGCATGCACAATGTTCTTCACACTCTTCAAAATAACGCCACACTTCTCAATTTATTTATTTTTGTGGAAAATTAGAGTTTTAAACCTAGGCGGAAAAAATTAGGGTATGACATGTATCAAATAGCATATTTTACTTATTTTTGTTTAACCTCTAAAAAAAAGTAATAATAACGCAAAATTAGTAAATTAGCGCAAAACTACATTTTTGAGGGATTAAGAATCAAATAAACGAAAAAAAACATATTTTTGTGATTTTTTACTAAAAAAGTGAAAAATACCGGTTAAAATTGGGGTGTTCACAATTACTATCCCAATTGTGTTCCGCGAAGGAGAGCTTTGAATGGGGTTTCAATGCGTTGAAGATCAAGTTGGGCCTAATTCATTTTTAAAGCACAAGATACCTGTTCATCTCGGTCGGGTCTAGACGAAGCAAGGTGTTGGCAATCTCTGCCTATGTCAAAAATTGGAAGGGAGTTGATGTAAGTTGGGGACCCGAGACCCGGGTCATAGGAGATGGGGCAAGGGAAGATCCTGGTGAAAGGAGGTTTGGGAAATAAAGTTTGGCCCAAAGTTGCAAAAACCAAATGGGACCTTGAGTCTTGGTTATCACCCCATTCTGCTGAATCTGATCGAGCAGAGCTTGCATTCCTTTGTAGAGTCCGGCAAGAAAGAAAGGCCCCCACGAGTAGACGGTGCTGCTCAACATCATGGAGATGAAAGATTGAAGTTCTTGGACTACACCGACAAAGGTAGTTCAAGAAGTTCAAGTGGTTGGTGGTGGACACTTCTGCATCGGTCTTGGGATTCTTGGCGACAAAGGTGGAATAGACTCCTCTGACGTGCACATAATTGAAATTAGCCTTCTTTGGATGGGAACATGGGTCTACTAATTTGCCCGAAAGTGGTAATCCAAGGATAGTAGCCACATTGAGGAGGGTGGGAGTGAGTATATCCCATGGGAAGATAAAAGCGTTAAAATCTGCCGACCAGAAACCTAGAAGGGGAAGAAGTATGTCATAATTGGCAGGGATATTGATGGCGGAAACGGCAATCATATCGTACAACTCCCATGCTTTCCAGAACTTTGATTTTACACGAGAAATTCTTTTGAACCAGGCTTGGTAATCATCTGTGGATTTGGCCCAACCCCTAGTCTCTGTGACCTTGGTGTTTATGGTGAACCATTATTTGGTAATCGGTAAGCTAGGGTGGGGAGAAGAATTGAAAATCTTCTCAGAAGAATCAAAGCCCTGGCGAGCTTGAGAGGTCACCAGTTTTAAGATAGTTGCCCCCTCAACGACAACTAGAATATTGTTCCTTGTTATGCGTGGTGGAGGATTTGTTGGGGTAGAATCCCCAGAGTCGGACGAAGATGAATTCTCAGGACGGTTTTCCCCACCAGAGCTATGTTCTTGGTTATGGGAACTGGAATTAGAAGACGTGATTGCAAGTGAATGTAAATTTTGAGGAAAGCAAAGGGAAAAGAAAAGACGAGATCGCGAGGAAGACAGTGATGTTTCGGCGAAGAAATGGGAAGAAACAGTAACCTAAAACGATTGACAATAAAGTTATTTATAGCTATAGGGTGCAATGAGTGCTTCTTAGGGAACAGACACTTAAACGCATCGGTTTGCGGAAGATGGGTCGTCAAAACGTCTAATCAATGACGTAACGGCTAGTCGTCGTAATTGCAATAACTTGGTGTTTCAATTGTGCACTGTTAATCCCATCCACTCGGCTGGGTAACAACGTAAAAATTGGGCCATTTGTTGACACCCAAAATATTCTAATTTGTTGTCCTAGGGAAAAAAGGGCTACCGAGGCCAGGACGTAATCGAGGCCATATAGGGCGAGGCATTGAGGTAGGAGGCCTTTGTAAGAATAGTACTTGCCAGATGAATAATCATGGTGGAAAGCTCGGTCTAAGAGGTTTAAGGATAAATCAAAAGGGCTTAGACACCAAGGGTATGGTAAAGTATACCTAGGAAAGAAAACTCGGTTGGAGGCTCAGCTAGAAGATAACTCGGCTAAGGGACTAAGGTTTCAAAGCAGACGAAACAGATGAATCACACACACACATATATGTATATTCAATAACCATAACCTAATAATTCGTGCATCGCACGGAAGAAGTTTTAGTTATGATTTATGGTTTCTTGGTGTTATTTTTTGTTTACTATTGTTTGTTATAATATATTATTTATTTATTTATCTCATGGTTGAACCTCAGTTGGACCACAACTTAACTACTAAACATTGAATTGGTATCTTCACCGGTTAAATGTCCGATTCGGTTCTCATAACACAAACCTTACACAGTAGCTTTTCCTCACTGTGTAATTAGTTAAAATATAAGAGAGAACATCTTATCATGTTCTACTTTATTTTATTCTCGTTGATTCCTCATCCTTTCCTCCCCTGTTACCCCTTCAACCAATGTATTACACCAAATAAGGCCAACTAAGGTACATTTTTAATGTGTGCAACACATAGTTTTTTTTTTTCTTTCAGACGAAGTGACAAGTACTACCCATAAATGCTCATACGTAAAGTGGAGATCTCGAATTCAAACTCGAGTAACTACAGAAAATATTCAGCCTATGAAAAAGTTGTGCTAGTCCTTATCGTCGTTGCATGGTGTTATTTGATAGAATTAATGAGGACAACCATAAAAAGTCGTTTATGACTATAGCTGATAAAACATAAAAAAAAAAAAACTATATAGACTAAATTCCATATTTCATTGCGAAATTGTTTTTCCAACCTTTGTTATGGCAAAGTATGCCCTCCTAAAGTCTCTATATTGCGATTGCGAGTTTGATCATCATATTTTTCAATTGCACTTTTGGTCTCCAAACTCACGAGTTTGTTTCTTGCAATTCTTGTTCTCATTTTTTCAAAATAGGGAGTTATTATTTTTCAGATTAAAAAATATGGAGACTAAATTCAGTATAGATCTCACCATTTCCATTGACTTCACTTATATCTTCCTTGTGTTTCTTTTGATGACCCTATATTATTATCAGATCCCTCAATTTCCACCACTACTAGTTGTTGTTGTTGTAGACAACTTTGAAGAATTACAAGCTGGTCCCTAATCCTCTGCTGGTATTCCAATGCATTAATAGTAATGCTATTACTAGATGGAGATGCCTCTGTCTCCATAGTAATAGTGGAACGACACAAAGGACAAGTTGAATGAGATTTAAGCCAAGTATCAATACAAGGGAGATGAAAAGCATGGTTACATTTTGGCAATAATCTCAAACTCTCATTCTCTTGAAATTCACCCAAACAAACACAACAATCACTTCCCTCCACCACGAACTCACCACCGCGATCGCCGCCACCACCACCGCCACCAACTCGCTTTTCGTATTTACAAACCGTGATGGACTTTATAATAGTCTCATCTAAACCAGAATTAGCTTGACTCAATTCACTATGATGAAGATGATCTATTTGATCATTGTTGTTGTCACTATGCCTAGTGCATAGTCTTGAGATAATAGTATAGTAAATGAGTAAGATGAAAGTACTTGCTAGGATTCCAATCACAGCTATTACAAGAGGAGAGAACTCGAAACCTGAGGATGACGAGGACGGGGAGTGATTATTATCATCATCACCAAGTATTATTGAAGGTGGTGGAGGTGAGTAGATTATGTAACACCATTGAGGACAATAAATGCTACAAATTCCTTGTGAACAATCTCTTAAAGCAGCAGAATTTGGTGCCCATGGATTTGAGTTGCTCATAGAACCCATCTCATTTGTTTGTGTTGAGAGATTTGGTTTGAACTGTTATTTCATGGATGAGAAAGAAAGATATGAGATGGGGTATCCGAGAGAGTAAAGAAAGGGGCGTAGTTGGAAAGCAAAGCTAAAGTAGGTGGTGGAAGATTGCTTTCTCCACCTTATCTTTCTCCACCTAGCTTCGCTTCTCCTTCAAGTTTCATCTTCTCTTTTTTTTCCCTTTTAGTCACATTCAATGCTTAACACCCATTAAGAAATTAGTTTATTTAGTTAGTTTAGTAAAATAATTAATAATTTGTAGTTCCCATGTTTTTTAGATCCGCACAAATAGTTCCTTAACTATTTTTTAACAATTTGTTCTTCCTAAAATGCAAATGTTATTTTTTAATTGTACTATAATGATCTCTCAAATTCATGAGTTTTTTGTGTTTTTTGTTCTCTATTTTTCCCATGAGTTTCAACGGGTATAAATGCAAAAATTCTCATGAATTTGAGAAACTAGAAGTCCAATTGAAAAACTATAGAGAGTAACTTTGCAATATATAAATTTTAAAAGGACTCAATTCAGCAAACTAAATTAAAAAATACCAAACAAAAAAAGTCGGAAAAGAGTGCAATTTAAATATGTACAAAACTGCCTTTAAAGATACCGGGATTCATGACCCAATTGATATCAACTAAAGTGCCCCTTTGATCAGGATTTAGGAAGAAGACACAATTAAAAAAATGGGTTTAATTTCTTTTTGCTTTTTCGTTGCTCATTCTAATTGAAGGCAAAAATTGTACCAAAAAATAATTGAAGGCAATTTACCTACACAAGCCGGATGGCTAGAGAGCCTTTTTTTTTTTTTAGATTAAACGGGGTTCAAGCCCAAGAAAACGATTACACGGGTATCAATCTAGGAGTAGAGACTCCAGTTACATCATCTTTGACTAGACCTTCAACACAAGTAGGCGGAGAGTTAAAAGTTTGGAGACCCTCTCCCAACGTGCACCCTAAGTTGGCCAAGCCATCAGCCACTCTATTGGCTTCACGATACACATGAACAATACTCGTAGTAGAGAAATCACTAAGCAACCTCCGGATCCTAGCAACCAAGTGCCTCCCTATAACATGCCCATCAGCGTTACCACACAAAACCTCCACGATAACCTTCGAATCCAATTGAAGCTCCACCACCCTATACCCCAATGTTGTTGCTAGTGAGAGACCCTCCAGCGCTCCCCATAACTCAGCCAAGTAGCTAGACGCGACGTGCAAACGCTTGCTGAAACCACCCAGCTAGCCACCACGAAAATCCCTAACAACACCACCACTGCCTGCTACTTCAGCGTCAGCCTTCCAAGCTCCATCTGTGTTAACCACCACATGCCCCTGCGTGGTAGGATGCCAAGCAACATTAATCTGCTGCCTATCACTCCCTGTAGCAGTGACTCGAGCAGCTCTCCCTTGATCATAATCATGAGCATAATTGAGGACAATACTCGCAGGATTCATCGGGCGCATAAAATGCTCCTCATGCTCATGCTTATTGCGCCAACTCCATAGAATGAAGCACCTAATTGCCCAAACATCACACCACATCAGATTCTAATTTATCCGAGACCTATTAGCAATGTTAATCTCGAGCCAATCATAGATATCCACACCATAAAAACGAACCCGCAACTCTACCGGAATGAGGAGATTCCAAAGCTGCGATGCAAGGTGACAATCGTGAAGCACATGAGCAAAAGATTCAACAACATTGCAATTGTGGCACAAAATATTCCCAGCGTTCCAGCAGCTGCAATACTCCTTGGTGGCCAGCTTGCCATGCATAATCTGCCACGTGAAGCATCGAACTCTCTCAGGAACTTGTAATCTCCAAACTTTCATCCAAACAACATCCTTCATTTCCGTATTCACACTTCTCAACCTAGCATACGCATCAGACACAAAAAAGTCACCAGAGCCAACTCCTGGCCAGTATCTAATATCGGCACCATCCTGGAGGAGAGGTGCTGGATGCACCAGAATACATAACACAAGATTCTCTGGCATAAGACTTCACAATAAGCTCACATTCCAAGCCCCATCATTGTTTGCAAAATCCTTAACCTTCCTATCAATGAAATCCTGAGGAATAGAATTGACCACATCAATAAGCTTAGTGTGGCCATCAGTCCACCTATCCGTCCACATACTAATCAAATTACCATTGCCCAGAGACCAGGCCTCAGTATCAAGAATAACTTCCCAACAACTCCTTAATTGCTTCCAAAGCTTTGAATCATTAGTCTTGGAAATAAAATCCCCCGTGACAAGCTTGCCCCTCCCATATTTCCCTTCAAGGACCTTGAAACACAATTTCTCACTTCCCCGCCGAAGCTCCCAGGCCATCTTCATTAAGCATGCTTGGTTCATGGTCTTGAGATCACGAATTCCCAAACCACCGCTATCCCTCGGTAAAGTTAGAGTTTCCCAATTAATTAGGTGCAACCTCCTCTTGTCTTCCGTATCACCTCACACAAAGCCAGGCTGAAGCTTCTGAATATCATTTAGACAACTCTTTGGGATTGGTGTTGTCATCATAGTGTAAACCAGAATTGCTTGAATAACTGACTTTGAAAGAGTGACTCTCCCCGCAACGGATAAATGCTTCGCATTCCATCCTGACAACCTGTCTCGCACCTTATCAAGGAGATAGTTGAAATCTTGCTTTCTCAGACATTTGCCTAGTAAAGGCACTCCTAAATACTTCCCTATAAAATCAGAAAGTTTGAATCCTGAAATCCGGGCCAAGCCTATCTTCACGTCTTGCTTCACATTCTTAGAGAAATAAATAGAAGTTTTCTCCAAGCTCACCATCTGGCCAGACATACCACAAAAAGTATTCAAAGTATTGGTCACGCTTTCCATATTATCCTTCGTTGCCTTGGCAAACAATAGAAGATCATCCGCGAACATGAGATGACAAACATGAGGACCATTCCTACCTACTCTGATCGGGTCCCAGGTACCCAACTCAACCTGCTCAGCAATCAAATGAGTTAACCTGTCCATACACAAAACAAATAGATATGGTGAGATAGGGTCCTCTTGGCGGATACCGCGTTGAGGGGAAAAGAAATCGGATCGGTTCCGATTCCACATAACATTAGTGGACACAGTGGAAATAGCCTGTCTGATGATATCAACAATGTGGGGTGGTATACCAATCTCCTCAAGCACCTCAACAATAAAGCTCCACCTAATACGATCATAAGCTTTGGCCAAGTCAACTTTGACAACAAAGAAGCCATTTTTGCCTCTCATTTTATTCATGCTATGCAAGAGCTTCTGAGAGACAACAATATTCTCATGAATGCTACGGGTAGGAATGAAGCCCATTTGATAAGGAGACACTAGGTTAGGCATATGCGGCTTTAATCTGTTTACAATAACCTTAGTGATCACCTTGTAGCTGACATTACACAAAGATATAGGGCGAAATTGCATGACGAACTCCGGCTTGTTAATCTTGGGAATCAAGCACACATCGGTCATGTTGAAGGTGGCCATCTTAGATGGATCACTCCACACCTGCTTAATAAAATTTGTAAAATCAGCGCCAATTAGCCCCCAATTAGACTGATAAAACCCGGCTTGAAAACCATCAGGCACCGGAGCTTTCCAAGGATCCATCGCGAAAATAGCATTTTCAACCTCACGATCCTCAGCCGGTCTTCCAATGTGGCTGGCATCCTCACTATTTAATTGCTGGAAGCCGAAACGCGTGATGTGGCTAATGGGCTCAATCTGGTTCTCCATGAACAAGTTTTTGAAGAAGCGAGTAACATGAATCTTACATGATCACTAACAGGGATGAATCTAATCTTTTTTACTTTTTTCGTCAAGAGTGTAGTAATTTCCATTAATCGGGCTAGGCCCAAACTACTACAACCTAATAAGGGAACAATCAGCCCAGAATAGTAACTGAACGATCCAAGGGACTTACAACACAGCGGTCCAACAAGATACAAACATTAAGCCCAAAGGCTTAGCACATCAAGGGACTTAAGAATCATTCTGCCCTTAGCTAAAGCCCAATACAACCTAAGAAATGAAAAACATAAAAACAGAAAAGGGCCCAATGGGCCAAAACCAAGGGACTCCATTCTAAGCAGCAAAAGACTCGTCTGCCCCTCCTAAATCTGGTCCGTACCGGCCGTTTGTCGCATGAGCCTCATCCAAGTTGTCATCATCAACCATAGAACAAGCACCACCACCAGGCAAAGATAGAGGCTTCTCAGAGGAGAGACATGAGATACCCACGAAGTTGGAGTGGGGGGAAAGACGGTAAAACCAGACTTTCCCTGTATTTGAACTCCAACTAGCCTCGGGGACTCTTGAGCTAAATCTGAGGAGCAAGCTAAGAGGGTGAGAGCAAGTTGAAGGCTGACCAGGACCCATTAAGCAAGAGAGCATAGAGTAGAGCGGATAGGCAAAAAGATCCAGCAGTAAGCACCCATAACTACCAACAAACCCCTCCAAAGGCTTCTCCACCCAGCCAACCAAGGGAGGAAAGGGTATTGCGAAGTAGATCTCATAGTGCCATCCTAGGTGAGGATCTGGCGATTTCGGTGAAGGGGTGCAGAATCAGTGTCGGAAAAGGCAGATCTGGTGGTTGTGGAGGGGGTTGGGCAAGAGAGTGTGGTGAGAAAAGGGGAGGAGAAGCAGGGCGATAAGCTAATGGTCAGAGAGAAGCAGACTACACCATCTTAGTTGACCAAAGAGAGCACAGCTGCTTCATGATGGAGGAAGCAAGGTTGTCGCAGACCGCACCTAAACGATGACGAGAACGCCAGAAGATCTAGCGAATAAGGCTAATGCGCCGCTGCACTACTAGAAACCCTGAAATGGTTGGCAACAAGTTGGGATGAATCTAATCTATATATCTTTTATATGTACTAGACTCACCCAGTGTGCTGCACGAGTCATAGTTATTTTCATTATTATATTAAAAAATAGAGAAGTAAGAAAAACGCGTGGTAAGGGTTCAAAAAAGAAGAAAATAAATTCTCTGGCAAATTACCCTCTTGATATTTCCATTCCTATAAAAGTGATCATAGTTAAGGAAGAAGAAAATAATTTTGTTGGGCAAATTGGCCCTTTCAAACCGGTTAATGAAAAACAAACATCATCTATTTGAACATCTAAAATTTTTCCCAGATTCTAGAGTACCCACAATGACACTGCTTAGTGTCTCACTTTATGTATTTTGTCACGAATTTAATTTTTTTGTCACTAAACCGGCTACTGAAGAACAAACGTCATGTATTTGAACATCTAAAAATCATTTTGGACTCTAAAGTAAATGCACACGGCTTAGCGTTGCACTTTACGTATTTTGTCACAAAATCATTTTTTCCACCAAATCGGTTGTTGAGGAATGAACATCGCGTGTTAGAAAAATTAAATCTCTTTCTGAAATCTAAAGTACTCCAAAACACAGTGCTTAACATCTTATGTATTTTTTCGCGACATTAAATTTTTTTACACCAACCGGTTATTGAAGAACAGGCAACATGTATTTGAACATCTAAAATTTTGTCCAGACTAAAAAATACCTAAAAACATATTGTTTAGCGTCGCACTTTACGTATTTTGTCACGTCGTTGATTTTTTTTCCACCTAATCAGTTACTGAGGAATGAACTTCGCGTATTTGAATAGTTAACAAATTTTCTGAATTCTAAAGTACCCCCAAAACACACTACTTAGCATCACATATTACGTATTTTGTCACAATTAATTTTTTTCACTAAACCGGCCAGCCTGATTGGCGAGTTCTTGTTCCTTAAGTAGAGGAGAGAGCAACAGAGTTCCTATATATACCGGTCGGTCTGGTTGGGAACACTTACTTAAGTTTAGCGTGCTTTCTTCCCTTCTCAATTGCCATTAGGTTGGGGCTAGCTGCATTATAGCACTCTTAACCCAACTTTTAAGGCTCATTTAATGGCTTGAATAATGAAACATGATATAATAAAGGCTTAATTGCAGTTTCTGTCCTCCTATAATGACCCATTCTGCCATTCATGATTTTAGTCTCTAAAGTTTTTTTACACGATGTGGTCTCCCATTTTCGTAATTTTTAAAATGTTTCATCTCTCAAACTTGGTAAAACTTGTGTCTAATGTCGTAGCCCGACTTATTGGACAATAGATGAAATGAAAGGCTCTCCTAGGGTTTCGCGCCACTAACTCCTAGGGCTCTATTGATGCGCTTCCGTCTCGCCTTGGTTTTCGTGCGGCTGTCTCTTTTAGTTTGGACTGCGCTGCGCGGTTGTTTGTCTCTCATTGGCTGTTGGTTTTGACGCTGTGCTGTTTGGTCTCCTCCTAGCTGCCAGCTATGCTGGACCCACTCTCGCCTGACCTTCTTCTGGTCTGTCCTCACTCAGATCATGTCTCAGCTGATGGTGGAAATATGAGTAATATTGTCCCTAAACGGGTCACCTGCATTAGCGACATTTTGGTTTCCATATCTGATCACAGAGCTAGCGGGGATGACAACGTCAGCTTCACTGCGCTTCTTGTCCCTGTACGAGGAGCAGATGGGGACGCTAGTGTTCAATCTATTTCTTTTAACTACGATTTTCTTTGATTCCCTCGGAAACCGTGCTCCCTATCACATCGTTGAGCACAAGAAACTAGCTAGCTGTGCAGGTGGGATCGGAGACAAGTAGCTTTCAGGATCCTATGAGATTTGAGACAAATAATATTGAAATTGCAGTCTTTTTGGCACAAAGATATTGCCTTGCAGATTTTTCCAGAGGGCTCATCCTCGGATACTGGGAAAGCTTGTCATCTTGCTTGTAATTTCGTTTCTAGTGTTGTGGGGCCAGAAGCTGAGAAAAATCATGAACCTGGTACTACTTCGGCAGCCTTCCATAAACCGATTAAATCTTTTGCTCAAACTCTTACCGGATCTCGTGATAAAGTTTGCGGTATTCTGATTAGTCAACTTCCTCGTTCATGTATTAAAAGAGATGAATTAGCTATTTCTATTCCGGAGGAAGAGTATGTAGCAGGTCTTGAGGGGTGCAACATGCATCTACACGGGAGACTTTTATTATCAAATGGAGATAATCCTATCAAAATTGATGTTTTGCGCTCCAAACTTCAAGATAAAGTGGAAACCAGACGGTAAGTGGGGTCTAATCTCTTTGGGGAAAGGTTGTTATGAATTTTCCTATTCTTCTATTGATGATTTACTAGAATACAGTTGCAACCTTCTTGGAATTGTAAGCCAGGTGTGCTCCGGTTGTTTTCCTGGCAGCCTGATTTTAATCTTTTAAACATAAAACATACAAATGGTCAATGTTGAATTAGGCTGACAGGTCTTGCTCAAGAATACGGGCACCCCAAAATTTTATTTGCTATAGCTAGTAGTGTTAACACACCTATATGTCTAGATGATACTATTAGCAAAAATTCCTTTGATAGAGCTTTTGGTCATTTTGCTCATATTCTGGTTGATATTGACTTGAAATCTACGCTTAGAAATCAAATTCTTGTTGAGAGTTATGGTTTTGCTTTCTTTGTGGGCATTGAATATGAAAACTTACATTTATTTTGTTTGAACTGCTTCAACATTTGTCATGAGACTACCAATTGTAATAAAATGAAGATTTATTCAAGAATGGAGAAGAATAAGGAGCAATAGGTTCTTGACATATAGTTACTAAATATGTTCCAAAGGTGAAGTATACTGATATTGCCACCATTAAGGAGGATGCACAAGTGGTAAGTGTTCTTGTGAATAAGGAAGCATTTAAAGGTGTCAATAATGTTTCTTGGGATGGTATAGATTCTAATTCTTTAGTGGGATATGCTCAACCTTCTAATGCCCTGCAAAATGTTGCTATGAAAGTAATGCAACAAAAGCAGCAAGGAGAAACATCACCCAATGTGGTTAAGGAAGCTGACATGCAAGGAGAAACATCACCCAATGACTTAGACCCCATCCAATTTGTCCAGGACTCTTTCGCTCCTGTGAATGGTAGGCAAGTTCCGCTTGAGGCTAACCAGATGCAAAAGGAATCCTTGAACTTCACTCATCAGTTGACTAAAGCTACTATATCAATTACTCTGGTAGAAACTAAAGATAAGGTTGGGAGATTTGTCCTACATCTAATACTGTCAGTGGTGGTAATATTGAACCCCTCTTGGTTCACTCTAATATCAAGGTGGTTAAAGATATGCAGATTGCTAGTCGGTTTTTTGGTGATTCTGTTAGTGATGCGGACGAAGATCAAACTTCAGAGTCAAGAGATTCTCAGGCAATGTCTTCAAAATATTTGGTTGATGATAATATCAAGGAACCATTCACAGAGGTTTTGTAGAAATCTCGAAAAAAAATAAGATGAGAAAGACACAATTACAAATTCAAAAGAAGGCAGGTTATATGACCCAATCCAAGGGTAGTATCCAATAGTCTTCTCAATGTTAAAGACTCTCTATTGGAACGTCAGGGGCATTGGTAATCCTGACACAAGAGTAGTGTTAAAGAAGCTTTGAATGTTACATAAGCCTAATTTTTTGTTTATCTCCGAACCTTGGGTTGGTATAAATCAAATTCCCTTTAAGTTTTTCTCTAAGTTAAATTTGAACTTGTTTGCTGAAAATAATAGAGGGTTCCTACCCTCTGATCTTTGGTGTTTCTGCACTGATGCTTATAGTGTTGCAATTATTTCTTCTACTAGCCAGCAAGTGGCTTTCTCTATTGTTGTGGAAAATTAATATCTTTTTCTCTCTGTTGTTTATGCGGCCTCTGCCTCTTATATTGCTAAAAGACATTGATGGAGTGAATTGAATAAACTGCAGCAGGATCATTCTGGTACTTGGGGTTTTATTGGTGATTTTAATGCAGTTTTGGGTGCTCACTGTCATACCCTAATTTTGTCCGCCTAGTTTCAAAACCCTAATTTTCAGCAAAAATAAATAATTTTGTGAATGATGCATTATTTGAGAAAGGGTTTAGGGTATTTACCCAAGCATTCTAAGGTTTTCAAAATCATTTTTGAAAAATTAAGGAATTTTGGGGCATTTAAAAGGGGCATTGTTTGGTCAATTTCAATTTAATAAATTTTTGCTAGTTGAAAATCCAATTAATTAATTTTTGGGAATTTATTTAATGAAATTGTATTATTTTGAACAAAAAAAATAAAAAAATAAAGAAAATCATTTTTCAAATTGTGCGCATATTTTATATGTGTAGTAAAAAAAATCAAGTTCAAATTAATTCAAGAAAGCATTTCAAAAAATAGTACAAGGAATATTCCCAAAAATTATATGATAGGATTTTTGTTGGCAATTTTGGTCATCTCTCATTTTCAAAAATGGCATATTCTTCAAGATACCTTGTATATGGCTCAAAATGGTTAGATTTATGTACAATTATCTTGAAAGGAATAATCAAAATTGAGAGGATAATTGGAAGGTTCATGGATAGTACAATAGTACAATTGCCAACTTGCAAAACTTGGGCACCACTCTCATTGCTTGGCTGAATATCTACCCCTTCATTTCCCTCTCATTTTGCATTTTTTTGCCCCTCATCAAAGTGTGTTTCAATCCTCACCCTTGATTCAAAATTAAAATGCAATCCTAGAATGAGATGAGGTACACGATGACCTAAATGCCCCTAAACCTAATTGCACATTATATATACCCTCATATCCTCACCTCTCACGAGTTTTTGCACACAATTCACCCTCAAAAACCTAGCCTCTCCTCTTCTCCCTTCTTGGCCGAATACCCCTCTTCATTCCATCACCCCATTTCTTCACTTTTTCACTTCAAATCAACATTCTAGTCCTAAATCCTTCATCATCCTTGCATTCTCTTCAAAGATCCATCTTCAAATCTCAAGAATCAAGCTCAAGATTGAAGATTAGAGGGTTGATTCAAGTGGTTTAGTGTTCATTCACCTTATTTCTTTCGCTATTCTAGCTTGGAGTTGAGGTATACTCTCAATCTTAGCATCATCAAAACTTTAGCATAAAAAATGTAGATCATCAATCTATTTTTGCATATCAAGCATTTCTTTGCATTTTAGTGCTCTATTTTATGTTGAAATGTTGATATAATTGTTGTTGTTGAATGAGAGATGTGTTTCAAGCATTTTGACAAACACTTTGGGAGGTTTGGATGCTTGAAATGCATCTCTCTCTCTTGGAATAAATTGTGTGTTTGTGCTATTTTCATTTTGTGCTTGCATTTTCATGAATAAAATTGTGGTTTGGGCTTATGTTTCATTTCGCATATTGTAGAAAAATTAGAGTTTGTGCGATTTTAGTGCATTCCTTTGCTTAATCATGTGAATCCTTGCCAAAAAGTTTGATCTATGTCATTTGCTTGCATGATTTTGTTGCTTTCAAAGAATAAAATGAGGTTTTAGCTCTATGTTGGTGTCGCACTTCATGAGATAATTAGGGTTTGTGCTTGTTTTTGTTGCTTGCTTTGAAAATCATGTTTGTGTTGATGATTTGGTAAGAGGATTTGACACTTATGCACTTGTGCATATCCCAAGTGTTAAAGATTACCTAAAGGGATTCAACACCTTAATTGCATATGCTTGCTAAATAAAATGTCAAATTGATTTTTCATGGCTTGCTAATGATCTTACTTGAGGCAAATGCCCTTTCCAACTTATTCCTTTCATGTGGTTGATTGTAGAAATATGCTAAATGTTGATGCCATCAAAATGATACCACATTGTTGCTTATGTCAAATGTTGATGTGAAATCCCCAGGATTTTGCAAGTGATTCATTAAATGTTTGAATTCACTTGTGCTTTGTAACTTCCTTGCCTACTCACATATGTGTCATAAATGCCTAGTTAGGTTCATTTCTTGCCATGCATCTTCAATAAGATGTTCAATTTAGGTTCATTCACTTGCCTATTCATGCATTTTGCAAAAATGTTCAATTTAGGTTCATCTTGCCTAGCATCTTCAATAAGATGTGCAATCTAGGTTCATTCTCTTGCCTATTCATGCATTTTTGCCAAAATGTTCAACTTGGGTTCATTCTTTGCCTATCTATGTATTGTGACATGATATGTGTAGTCTAGGTTCATCTTTGCCTATCCATGCATTGTGTATTCAAATGTTGTAATGAGATGTTTTCAACATGAAAGGGTAAGTTGCAAATTGTGTCTATGTTGTTGCTTGCTTGATAACATGCTCTCAATGAATGTGCTATCCTTGCATCTATGAACTTTCTTGCATTCATTGTTTTCTTTTCTAAACAACTTGACATGAAAATGGTTACTAGTTTAGATCATTGCATGAATTGTAGTCTAGCAATTTGCATTTTGGTTATTGACTTGGAACTTGATTGAAAATGTTCTACTAGTTTTCCAAAACTCTTTTCCAAAAATCAAATTGCTTTCAAACTTCTTTTCTAAACTATGTCTCTAACAAATTAAGACCAATTTCTTTTCCAAGCTTAAACCCTAAGTTTTTCATAAACAAAATCATTAGTGGCCACTCGAAGCCTTTGCTTGTTTGATCACTAATGAGGAGTTATTAGTGGTAGTCACTCGAAGCCTTTGCTTGTTTGATTATCATGAAAGCTCCCAAACCTTAAATACATGCGAACCCAATTCAATTCCAAAAACAACACGAGTCATTAGTGGTAATTGTCCTAAGCCTTTGCTAGATGATTATCACCGATGCTCGCCTCATTTGCAAAAAAAGATAAAATAAAAACGTTGTTACTTATAATCACTCGAAGCCATTGCTTGTTTGATTATCGGTTTCAACTTATTTTCTTTCGAGTTAGTAATGAAAACCACTCGAAGCCATTGCTTGCTTGGTATTAGTGAACACTCGAGTCTTATTTCAAAAAACACCTAAAAACTAAAAAGCTAAAAACAAAAGAGCCTTTTCAAAACAAGACTAGAACTACGTAGCTTTGAATTCCTCATCGCACCGGAGGATACGTAGGAGCGGGTTCACCTCCCGTCAAGCACCCTTTTAAAAAATAATAACAAAAAGATTCTTCTTTCCCCAGTTTTCAAAAACATTTTCTTAAATAAAAAAAGAAGAAAAGAAGTAGAACAAAGTGTTTCAAATCAACAGTCAAAAACCACACACTAAATTAAAGGTTCCCTTTCGGTAGAAAGGATGTGTGGGGTGCTAATACCTTCCCCACACATAACCGACCCCCGAACCTATATCTCTCGTTTTCAAAAGGCCAATCGCCTAAAAGGATTTTTCCAATGTTTTTTTCTAAATTAAAGTATTGGTTGCGGCTTCATTGTTTTTCCCGTTGTACGAAGAAGGATCCAAACCGGATTTTTCGGAGTGCATACAGCTGGCGACTTCACTGGGGACATTTTTTTTTAAGAGGGTCGAACCTATTTAATTTAGTGTGTGGTTTTAATTGTTTGATTTGAATGCTTTGTTCTATTTCTCCCTTTTCTTCTTCTTCTTCTTCTTCTTCTTTTCCCTTCTTTCTTCATCAATGAAGTTTGAGTATTAATTGCTCTCTTGCATTCTCATACTATCATGTCGCATTCATGTGCATTTACTTCTTCTTCTTCTTCTATGATTGCTTCTTGCTTGAAGTGTAGTTTCTTCTCCTCCTCTTCTTTGTTTATATGCTTGTGCTCATGCATCATTCTCCCCAATTCCATTATGTTCCCTTCTTCTTTGCTCCCTTTCTTTGAGGTAAGTTCATGCATATTTCCCCAATTCCATTATGTCCCCTCTTCTTGGCTCTCTTTCTTGAAGGTAAGCATTGCACACGATTGTTGATTGGTACCCTAGGTTAGTTTACATGCTTATATTAAAATGATATATGTTTGCAAAACCCTAGGGTAGACGACTCTTTGTCTAGACTGTTCTGGTTTTTCCTTGCAGGCGGGGTAATTTTAGATTGGGTAGGCTTTAGGTGCTATGCCCTCATCACACACTTTCACACCTTATGATTTATGTGCTATGAGTGGGGTCCTATACCCGGATCTGAAAAAACACATAGGAGAGTGGAGACGAGTAGTGACTGGCATTCGAGACCTTTGTCTGTCTGACTCTCGTGAAAGTTTCAACCGGAGTACGCTTTCTCATGATACCTCACACTTGGTAGCTTTCTACATTTGTGGGTGTCGTCATGAGAATGTCTCTAGCTCCGATAACCATTGTGAGGATGTGATTTAGAGCTACATGGGAGGTACCTTTGAGTTGCGTTAGACCCTAGGATTCCCACCTTTGTAGGACACGAGGGCATACAAATTGTGTGCTGTATTGCTAGCTTAGGCATGTTTTCCTCAAAGTGAGCTTTTCAAAAAAAGAATTTTCAAAAAAAAAATCCAAAATATATTTTTTCTTTTTCCAAAAACCACTACGTGAGGCGGCACGTAGCGTGTTTCCTAAATTTTTGAACTACCGCTCATGAGCATTGTCCTTATTTTTCCACATGCATCATTAGCATCATAATTGCATTGCATCAAGCCGCATTCATAAAACCAAATGTAAAAAAAATATATTGCATACATTTTGCATCTCATTCATATTTGCTTGCCGGGAATAACCATATAATGTACCGTCCTGTCATAGGTGCATAAAGATGGAATCGAATAGCAAAGCTTCACCTACTTCCAGGTTTCCGGTTGTAAAAAGGGTTGATGTTGACAGTTTGAAGCAATGTGCCGCACTGATGGGTCAGATTGAGTTGGGGTCCTTTGACGAGACATATGGGAACATTCGTAGGCTGCTGCAGTTAGATGTTCAGGAAAATGCTCTTGTGGCTCTAAGTCAGTTTTATGACTCAGATATCAGATGTTTTCTCTTCAAAAACTTTCCACTATCGCCCACATTGGAAGAGTATGAAAACTTTTGGGGTTCTCTAGGTCGCATGTCACGCCGTACCGATATCAAGGTCATTATTACACTGATAAAAAGCTAGCATCATTGCTCAAAATCAATTTAGAAAAACTGAAGCTTCAAAAGTTGGAAAGGAATGGTATAGCCGGGTTTCCGCAAGAGTACTTTGAGGGTTTGATGCAATCTTATGCTCTGGCCAAACAGTGGGGTCTCTTCAAGCTGGTGCTTGCTCTAACCATTTTTGGGGTGGTCCTCTTTCCTCAGATTGAGAGATATGTTGATGAAACTGCAATTGGTGCTTTCTTGGCATTCAAAGACACCAAAAATCCTATCAATCCTGTTCCCGCTGTTCTCGCCAACACTTATCAGGCTTTCACCCGTTACAGTGATTTCCACAAAAAGAAAATGTGTTTCTCCTCTCACGTCCTCTATGCTTGGCTTGTCACTCATGTTGTCAACAACCGAAAAGAAGTTAGGGAGTTGATCTCCTATGCCTTAAGCTGTGATGTAAAGATCATGACTTCTCTTGAATGGGTTGAGGTCTTGAAAAGTCTCAACGATCTCTAGATCCGCTGGTTTACCACTGCTTGTTGGAAGGAAAGGCCTATGGTGGTGTTCAGCTGTGGAAGTTTCCAGAATGTGCCTCTCATGGGAACGCAAGGGTGTATCAACTATAATCCTTCACTGACCTTAAGACAACTTGGTTACCCAATGCGGAATTCACCCTCCGAAAGCATGCTGTCTCGCTTTTACCTCTATAAGGGGAGTCCTAAATGCGAAGACTTGCTTCGGCGAGTTCTGCAAGCATGGGAGTCCGTATTGCATAAGGAAGGCGAAGAGCTGTCCAAGAGAACCAGTAGCATCACCTTTAACCAGTGGCTCAAAGAGAGGCTTCAAAATGCAAAATTACCAAATCAAGGGGCACTATCCCTTGAAGAGGAGATATCAGAGCCTTACACTCCTACCTTTGAGGAGTTGAATGAAGTCAAGTCAGCCTTAGCAAAAGTGGAGGAAGAAAAGAAGGCATTGCAAACAGAATTGGAGAAAATGACCATAGAGAAAGAAAGGTTAGAGGAAGAAGATGCTATCAAGATGATCGCTGTTGAGGAGAGCGTCAAGCGATTCAAAAGAGAAGAGAAAAGCAAGCTAGAGGCTCAGAAATACCTGAGGGGAGCTAGAGAGGAACTCCAAAGGTGCAAGCAGAAAACAAGAAAAGCACTTGAGGAAGCCGAAGAGTGGAAGAGTATAGCAACTAAGTCAAGACAAGAATACCGCTTGGTGGTAGAATTGAAAGGTCAGCTAAGGAACCTTGAGCGAGAGAGGAGTTCTATTGAAGATATCCTTAAGGAGTATCAGCAAGCTCTGAGGTTCGAACAAGGAAGATCTGAGGAACTGGGGAGGAATCTCAGGTGTCTAGAAGGGGCTTATAGGCAAGTGCAAGCAGAAAGCCAGTACTGGGGGAAACGCTTCATGGCATTGGTTGGCAAAATAGAGGATCAAGAAATCATCAAGGAGCTAAGACAAGAGATTCAGCTTTGGAAGAACAAATTTTCAAAGCTGGCAGAGCTAGCTAGCCAAGCCATTGCGGGAGTCCCCAAGAATTTGAAAATAGCCGAGGCCGAGATGCACTTCCTCAATACCCCACCCGAGGTTTACCAGTTTGTGAAATTCTGCAGGGCTTTAATCACGGAGTTCAGAGAGCGATCCCGAGATGCGAACGTCAGCAAGAAAAGGAAGAGGGTCGGAGATTTCAAAGCTCTTTGTATTTGAGCTGTTTATTTGTACCTTTCATTTTGAGTATTTACTTTCCATTTGAGTATTGTATTCCTGAATATTGTACTCTTTTATTTGCTTTCGAGTATTGTACTCCATATGAATATTGTACTATCCTTCCCTTTAAGGAAGTTGTTAAGGCTTTTGTTTGAATTCCCGATGTATGAAGTGTGCTGACTTGCTATTTCGATTCCCCTCTCATTGCATTTCCAAAATTAATTAAAAAAGAGAGAGAGAGAAAACGATTATGTGCTTATGACAAGACGAACTATGTCGCGATTCCTGGCATCAAGCAACATAAAATCATATGCATCTGCATTGCATTCATTCATTAATTCATTCACGAGCTCATATAAGTGTTCCATCAACAGAAAGTAAGGCAAGCTGGTTCGCCAACATCGTTATTGGACACGTTCTCAAGCAAGAGGCATGGCAACGATTCTGAACGATCTTGATCAGTCCCATCCAAGTGCGGAGAATCCGAATCAGGCAAATCTGAGCTCAGAGATCAGAAACGAGACAGGCCCAGGTCCAGTAGTGCAGAATCAGGGTAACCCAACTCCGGATAGTTCCAGTCAAGGTGACCAAGAAATCAGAAATGAGATGAATGCTATGAAGGCACAGATGTCAGAGATGATGAGGGTCCTGCTGTCCCTGAAGAATGGAAATGACTACCAAGCTGCTCAATGGCCTCCTTTTGGACTGCCTCTAGGCTACACTCCTCCTTCAAACCCAGAAGTTAACCAAGGAACTGGTCCTTTGGTGAATGTCGAGAATGGACAACCTGCATCTGCAGGATCAGAGGGAGCAATGGGCGAACCTCGGGTTCAGTCTCCACATCCCATTGTCATACCTCAGGTGACTCCACAAGGCTTTACTCCCCAGCCAGCTGCAAATCCTCAGGCCCAAAGCCTCATTCTTGGGAACTCTGCTTATCCTCATGCTCCGCATGCAGTCTCAACCATGGCTCCAATGTTCCGTCCCCACCTTGGAATGAACAGTTTCCCCCAAGGCTATTATGTTGAGCACCAACAAACTAGAGAAAAGTTTCAGGTGTTAGAAGAGCGCTTAAAAATGATTGAAGGATCAGGCTCTGGATCGAGAGAGGCTCGCGATTTATGTCTCATTCCCGATGTGGTTTTACCTCCTAAGTTCAAAGTGCCTGATTTCGATAAGTACCGAGGTGTAACTTGCCCTAAGAGCCATCTGACCATGTACTGTAGAAAAATGTCTACGCATTCTCATGATGACAAGCTGTTAATTCACTGCTTCCAAGAGAGCCTTGCTGGGGCATCTCTCAACTGGTACATGCAGCTAGAACCGTCCCAGATTCGTTGTTGGAAAGACTTGGCTGATGCCTTCCTCAGACAGTACCAGTACAACACAGATATGGCGCCGAATAGAACACAGTTACAGAGCATGGCAAAGAGGGACAACGAGTCATTTAAAGAGTATGCCCAGCGGTGGAGGGCTCTAGCTGCACAAGTGTCACCACCTCTGTTAGAAAAGGAATTAGTCTTCATGTTTATGGAAACTTTGCCTCCATTATACTATGATCGGTTGATCGGCAGTGTGTCCTCCAACTTTTCAGATATGGTAATCATCGGCGAGAGATTAGAAAATGGGCTGAGGAGCGGCAAGATTGCCCATGGTTCCGCAGGTACAAGCACCCATAAAAAGCCGTTTTTCGGATTTCCAAAGAAGAAGGAAGGAGAGACCAACACCATTACCATATGCCCACCTTATCAACCACAAGATATCCCTGTCCCCACTCAAACACAACCAACCCGCTCACCACAAAGTAATCACCGTAGAAATTATCAAGACAGAAAACGGACCACCTTTGATCCCATACCTATGTCATACACCGACCTCTTTAACTACCTTGTCACCAACGAGCTCATCAACACCAGACCCATGAAACCAGTCCAACCACCTTATTTCCGAGGATACAATCCCAACATTACCTGCAGATTTCATGAAGGGGCAGTCGGACATGCTGTGGAAGACTGCAAGGCCTTCAAACTTGTAGTGCAAGATCTGATTGACACCAAAGGGATAACCTTCAAACAAGAAAACCCAAGCATTACAACTAACCCGCTTCCTGGTCATGAAGAACCTGCAACCAATGCCATCCTTGACACGGGAGGCCAACCCTTAATCAGAACTGTGGAGTGTATTCAGACACCACTGAAGGTCATTCATGCAGAGCTGTGCAAGTTTGGGGTCATCAAGAAAGGCTGTACTCAGAAAGAAGTCTGTGCTGATGAGAATTGTGCTGGGGCATGTGAGGCCTTCAAGATAGTTTTGCAAGACCTGTTGGATCGTCATATAATCCAAATAGGTGTGCAAGAAAAAGAGGAAGATGTGTTGACTTTCCAGTCTGATAAGAACAGAAGTGTCCAGAAGCCTATTGAGATCCCGTATAGTCAAAAGCCGAGCATGGAGAAACCTAAGACAATTGTGATTCCTGTCCCAGCTCCTTATCAAAAGGATAGTGCTGTTCCGTGGAGTTATGGTGTGCCAGTTCAAACTCAGAATCCTCAAGCTGTTCCCGATGTCACAAACATTGCGGGAAGCAGCGGAGTCACTAGAAGCGGACGTTTCTATGTCCCTGAAGCCCTTAAAGTGGGTCCATCAAAAGAGGATGAGGAAAGAATTCGAAAGGGTAAGGGTAAAGAGCAAGAGCCCGTGGAAAGTAGAAAGGTGTCAGAGCAAGAAGCTTCCGAATTTCTGAGAATCACGCGGCAAAGCGATTACAAAGTGGTGGACCAGCTGCACCATGTAACACCCCGGAAATAATTTAATTAAAATAGTTGATTGAATTATTAAAATAATTTGGAGGCGGGATATAGATAAATTAAAAGGTTAATATTTTATATGCATAGGAGGTGAAACGAGTAAAGGAGGTGGTGACGTAGAGAGCCCAGTGTTTACTGAGCCCTCAACTTAAACCCTGGGGGTTTAAGCCAAACCCTCATTCGCAGCAAGCAAAAGAAAAACGAAAGTGAGAGTGAGAGAGATGTATCAGGAGTAAGGTCATAGGAGTAAGTTGAGTATCCATCCGGGAGCTACAAAGATGTATCAGGATCTGAAGAAGATGTTTTGGTAGCCTGGTATGAAGCGTGATGTGGCGCAGTTTGTGTATTCCTGCTTGACTTGTCAGAAATCGAAGGTTGAGCATCAGAAGCCTGCTGGGTTGATGCAACCGTTGGAGATTCCGGAATGGAAGTGGGATAGTATTTCTATGGATTTCGTGATGGGGTAACCTAATACTGTGAGGGGGCACGATTCGATTTGGGTGATTGTGGATAGATTGACGAAGTCTGCTCATTTTATTCCTATCAATATCACGTATCCGGTGTCGAGGTTGGCAGAGATTTATATTCAGGTGATTGTGAAGTTGCATGGTGTTCCTTTGTGCATTGTGTCTGACAGAGATCCTAGGTTCACTTCTGATTTCTGGAAGAGTTTGCAAGAAGCGTTGGGTTCTAAATTGAGGTTGAGTTCAGCTTATCATCCTCAAACTGATGGGCAGACAGAGAGGACCATTCAGTCGTTGGAAGACTTGTTGAGATCTTGTGTTCTTGAGCAGGGAGGTGCGTGGGATACTCACCTTCCGTTGATCGAGTTTACTTACAACAATAGTTACCATTCTAGCATCGGGATGGCACCGTTCGAGGCATTGTATGGTCGGAGATGTAGGACTCCGTTGTGTTGGCATGAATCTGGGGAGAGTATTGTTCTTGGACCCGAGGTTGTTCGAGAGACTACTGAAAAGGTGAAATTGATCCGTGAGAAAATGAAAGCGTCGCAGAGTAGACAGAAGAGCTATCATGATAAGAGAAGGAAGGATTTAGAATTCCAAGCTGGTGATCATGTGTTTTTGAGAGTCACGCCTATGGCTGGTGTTGGGCGTGCATTGAAGACAAAGAAGTTGACTCCTCGTTTCATTGGACCGTATCAGATCACTGAGAGAATTGGTAATGTTGCTTATAGGGTGGCCTTGCCGCCTAATCTTTCGAATTTGCACGATGTATTTCATGTGTCGCAACTTCGGAAGTATATTTCGGATCCGTCCCATGTGATTCCGATGGATGATGTGCATGTGCGGGATAATCTCACTGTGGAGACAATGCCTGTGCGAATTGAAGATCGTGAAGTGAAGACTTTACGTGGCAAAGAGATAAACCTGGTGAAAGTGGTCTGGTTAGGAGCTGCTGGTGAAAGCATGACATGGGAGTTGGAGAGCAAGATGCGAGAGTCCTATCCGAAGCTGTTTGAATCAGGTATGTTTTCGAGGACGAAAGATTCTAAGTGGGGGAGGGTTGTAACACCCCGGAAATAATTTAATTAAAATAGTTGATTGAATTATTAAAATAATTTGGAGGCGGGATATAGATAAATTAAAAGGTTAATATTTTATATGCGTAGGAGGTGAAACGAGTAAAGGAGGTGGTGACGTAGAGAGCCCAGTGTTTACTGAGCCCTCAACTTAAACCCTGGGGGTTTAAGCCAAACCCTCATTCGCAGCAAGCAAAAGAAAAACGAAAGTGAGAGTGAGAGAGAGAGAGCACGCGGCGCAAAGAGGGAGAGAAGAGGAGGGTTTCGCGAAGAATTTCAAAAGGAGATCGTTCGTGTTGCTGTGGTTTTGTTCGTGTCTCGTTCGTCGTGTTCCAGAGCTTACGTTATTCGAGGTAAGGGTGGGCTTAACCTTGATAATGGGTTGATGATAATTATGTGTGGGTAGTCTAGAGTTTTGTTGAATTGTTCGTGTTGTTGCATATCGTGTTTTCGTTGAGATTGGTGCTTTGAATGATTATTGCACGTTATTGTGATTTGTTTCGTTATTTGTTGTTGCGTGATTGTTGTATCACGATGATGGTGTTGTTATTGTTCGTGTTTTTGTTGTAGCTGTGCGTGGTTGATTGTTGTTGTCGCGTTGTCGAATTGTCGTTTTTGTTGTGGTGGTTGCGGTGCCGTTGCCGTTAGGGTTTGGTGTTTGGCAATTTAGCGATTCTGGACACAGGTTCGGTTTTTCTAAAACTGGCGCTGTTTGGTTGCGTTTAGAGTTGTGTAGCTCGAGATATGAATTCCACAAGTTAGAGTAAGATTCTGGAAACAATCTGGACACAGGGTCAGTGTTTTGGTTACCACGTTTTCAAAAGAACTCCTTTTCGAACGAATCCAATTTCTTTGAAAACTAGACAAAATTTGCCCCAGTTTATGCACAAGTTTCATGCAATTTGATTGAGTTTTGGTCACTTTGGAGTTGCTTGAATTTGAAGGACAGAAACTGTCCTCTTTTGCAACTAGCCTGTGTGCTTTCGAAAACTGTACCTATTGGACACTCTCCTTCAAAAACTGAACTTAGGGATGATAACCAGACCCATAGGGCTTTCCAACAAGTATTTATTTGTTGAAATCCGATGTCGTTTGCTATTTTAATTAATTCGCTGAAGTAGGTGCGATGTGCCTAGGCGCTGTGCGCCAGTCTTGTGCGTGGTGTGCGTGCGTATTGTCCGCGTTGTGGAGCCGTCTGGTGTTAATATTTCAGGTGCGGTGCTGGTATGCTCAGGAGAGTTTAGTGGTAGCTGTGATGCTACAACTTGGTGCTATTTTTGGTGAAATCATTTGTTTTGATTCTGGTGATATAGTATTTATTTTAAATACTTGTTATGGTGAGTTGGTGCATAATCATGGTGTCGCATTGTCATATGCATGTTTTGGTGATATAGGCTCTGCCTCTGGTGTTTATTGGTGATATGCCCGTCGTGGCTCATTTTGGTGATCGGTACCGCATGCATATGCCCACTGGAGGGGTTGCATATCATCCCATTGTCTATGAATGTTATAATTTTGGTGGTTCACTGTCAAATGGACTTTTCCTTTGGTATCTGGTGCTGTGATATGGTGTAATTGTATTGTGTTGCTGTAGTTACCTGATGCTAGCATATTTTTATCATCTGCTTATTACCTCTGTTAGACTCACCCCTTCTGCTTGGAATGTTGCTCTCATGCGGCAACGCTGCAGGTGATCGCTAGTGCTCGTGGAGGAATTGCTAGGTTTTGCTTCCTCTCTCGTTTGGGTCTGTGTCAGCTCTGATATGTAGCACCGGGGAGTCGTTAGTTATCGTTTTGAACTATTATTTTAGTTATTGGAAATTGTTTTAATTAATTTTGGAGATGTCTTTAATTGTTAATTCTGGAGATGTTTAGACTGGTTAATATTTCCGCGGCTTGGTGATTTCTTTTATATAAATTATTTTGGAGATTTTTTTTTTTTTGGAATAAATGGTGTTTTTTTTTTAAATGGTGAAAAATGTAGCGCCCTTCGAGGTGACTCTGATAATTGTCTATTTAGTTGTAATAGTAAAAGAGGGGTGTTACATTAGTGGTATCAGAGCAGTTCGGTCTGTCCGGCCAAGTTGTCGAGTCGTCGAGTCGAGTAACACTTGAGTAAGTGTTACTCGTTTCTGATTATAGTTTCTGTTGCAGTGTTAGGTTGAGATGGCAGGACGGAACGATGCTGCACTCGCTGCTGCTTTGCAGGCTGTGGCTCAAGCTGTGGAGAATAACCCAGGTGCTGCTGGTGATGCTGGGTCGCGCAGTTTGGCTACGTTTCAGAGGGAGAATCCTCCTACCTTTAAGGGCAAGTATAACCCTGATGGTGCTTTGGCGTGGCTGAAAGAGATGGAGAGAATCTTTCGTGTTATGGATTGCTCTGAGGCGCAGAAAGTCAGGTATGGTACTCATATGCTGGCAGAGGAGGCTGATGACTGGTGGTTGGAGGTGAGGCAGAGGTTGGCGACTGTGAATGAAGAGGTCACTTGGGCTGTGTTCAGCAGAGAATTTCTGAGAAAGTATTATCCTGAAGATGTCCGTGGGAAGAAAGAGATTGAGTTTCTAGAGCTGAAGCAGGGTAATATGTCGGTGACTGAGTATGCTGCCAAGTTCATTGAATTGGCGAAGTTCTATCCATATTATGGTGAGGCTGGTGCTGAATTCTCCAAATGCATCAAGTTTGAAAATGGGTTGCGGGCTGATATCAAGAAGGCGATAGGGTATCAGAAAATTCGGGTGTTCTCGGAGTTGATTGACAGCTGCAGAATCTTCGAGGAAGACAGTAATACTCATTCTAGAGTCATGAGGGATAGGCAGAAGAATTTCTCGAGTCGTGGGAAGCCGTATGAGGTTCCAGCTGGTAAGGGCAATCAGAGAACTGCTGTGGGTAAGAGTCCTAGTGGGGGAGATGCTGCTGCTAGTGTGGTATGTTACAAGTGTGGTAAACCCGGTCATAAGCGTCCTGACTGTCCAGGTGATGTGAAGAAGTGCTACAAGTGTGGTAAAGAGGGTCATATGGCGTCTAGCTGTGATCGAAAGGATGTGTTATGCTACAACTGTGGTGAGGGTGGTCATATCAGCACTCAGTGTCCTAAACCGAAGAAAGAAAGGTCCGTTGGGAAGGTGTTCGCTCTGGCGGGGTCAGATGCAGTGAATGAGATCAGAGGTACATGCTATATTAATAATTCTCCTCTTATTGCTATTATTGATACTGGTGCTACCCATTGTTTTATTGCTACTGCATGTGTTGAGAAATTAGATCTTGTTTTATCTTCTATGTTGAGGGAGATGGTTATCGATACTCCGGCTAAGGGTTCGGTGACTACCTCGGTTGTTTGTGCTAAATGCCCTTTATCGATATTCGGTAATGATTTTCTCGTTGACTTGATTTGTTTGCCGCTAAGCGGAATGGATGTTATTCTAGGTATGGACTGGTTAGTTGATAACCATGTTCATATCAACTGTCATGAAAGGTCTGTGAGTTTCTTTTCTCCTGAAGAGGAAGAGTCTGGTTTGTTGTCTGCTGGTCAGTTGCATAGGGTAATGAGGGAAGACGTCCAGTTGTTTTCATTAATGGCGTCGTTGTCTGCTGAGAGCCAAGCGAAGGTTGATGAGTTGCAGGTGGTGCGAGAGTTTTCTGAGGTTTTTCCCGACGAGATTCCAGATGTACCACCAGAGAGAGAGGTTGAGTTTGCTATTGATCTGGTACCTGATACTAAACCTGTGTCTATGGCACCGTATAGAATGTCTGCATCTGAATTGTCAGAACTGAAGAAGCAACTCGAGGATCTGCTTGAAAAGAAATTTGTGAGGCCAAGTGTGTCGCTGTGGGGAGCTCCAGTGTTGTTGGTGAAAAAGAAAGATGGTAGTATGAGGTTGTGCGTAGACTATCGGCAGCTGAATAAGGTGACTATTAAGAACAAGTATCCGCTTCCGAGGATTGATGACTTAATGGATCAGTTGGTGGGTGCTCAGGTGTTCAGTAAAATAGATTTGAGATCGGGTTATCATCAGATCAAGGTGAAAGACGAAGACATTCAGAAGACAGCTTTCAGAACCCGTTATCGGCATTATGAGTATTCTGTGATGCCTTTCGGTGTGACTAATGCGCCGGGAGTGTTCATGGAGTACATGAATCGTATCTTTTGTGAGTATCTGGATCGGTTTGTGGTGGTATTCATTGACGACATCCTAATTTATTCTAAGTCAGAAGAGGAGCATGCAGAACATCTGAGATTGGTATTGGAAATTCTGAGGGACAGGAAATTATATGCGAAGCTGTCTAAGTGTGAGTTTTGGTTGAAGGAGGTTAGCTTTCTGGGTCATGTTATTTCGGGGAATGGAATTGCCGTGGATCCGTCTAAGGTTGATGCCATGTTACAATGGGAGTCTCCGAAGTCAGTTACTGAGATTAGAAGTTTTCTGGGTCTGGCAGGTTACTATAGGAGGTTTATAGAAGGATTTTCGAAGTTGGCACTTCCGTTGACTCAGTTGACTTGCAAGGGTAAAGCTTTCATCTGGGATGACTGTTGTGAAGAGAGCTTCAAAGAATTGAAGAAGAGGTTGACGACGTCTCCTGTTCTGACGTTGCCTAATCCAGAAGAGTCGTTTGTGGTGTATTGTGATGCTTCCAAGATGGGGTTGGGAGGTGTGCTTATGCAGAATGATAAGGTAGTTGCCTATGCGTCGAGACAGTTGAGGACTCATGAGAAGAACTACCCTACCCATGATTTAGAACTTGCTGCAGTTGTGTTCGCGTTGAAAATTTGGAGACATTATCTGTATGGTTCGAGGTTTGAGGTGTTCAGTGATCATAAGGGTTTGCAGTATCTGTTTGATCAGAAAGAGTTGAATATGAGACAGCGCAGATGGTTGGAGTTGCTGAAAGACTATGACTTTAGCTTGAACTATCATCCGGGAAAGGCTAATGTGGTAGCTGACGCTTTAAGTCGAAAGACGTTGCATATGTCAGCAATGATGGTTAGAGAACTCGAATTAATTGAGCAGTTCAGGGATATGAGTTTGGTTTGTGAAGTGACGCCTCAGAGTGTCAGATTGGGGATGTTGAAGATTGATAATGAATTCATGGCTAGCATTCGAGAAGCTCAGAAGTTAGATGTTAAATTAGTTGACCTGATGGTTGGGATTGATCGATCCGAGAATAAAGGCTTTGAGTTGGATGCGCAGAATGTATTGAAGTACCGTGGAAGAATCTGCATTCCTGATGATGAGGAGATGAAAAGAGCAATTTTAGAAGAAGGTCATAGGAGTAAGTTGAGTATCCATCCGGGAGCTACAAAGATGTATCAGGATCTGAAGAAGATGTTTTGGTGGCCTGGTATGAAGCGTGATGTGGCGCAGTTTGTGTATTCCTGCTTGACTTGTCAGAAATCGAAGGTTGAGCATCAGAAGCCTGCTGGGTTGATGCAACCGTTGGAGATTCCGGAATGGAAGTGGGATAGTATTTCTATGGATTTCGTGATGGGGTTACCTAATACTGTGAGGGGGCACGATTCGATTTGGGTGATTGTGGATAGATTGACGAAGTCTGCTCATTTTATTCCTATCAATATCACGTATCCGGTGTCGAGGTTGGCAGAGATTTATATTCAGGTGATTGTGAAGTTGCATGGTGTTCCTTTGTGCATTGTGTCTGACAGAGATCCTAGGTTCACTTCTGATTTCTGGAAGAGTTTGCAAGAAGCGTTGGGTTCTAAATTGAGGTTGAGTTCAGCTTATCATCCTCAAACTGATGGGCAGACAGAGAGGACCATTCAGTCGTTGGAAGACTTGTTGAGATCTTGTGTTCTTGAGCAGGGAGGTGCGTGGGATACTCACCTTCCGTTGATCGAGTTTACTTACAACAATAGTTACCATTCTAGCATCGGGATGGCACCGTTCGAGGCATTGTATGGTCGGAGATGTAGGACTCCGTTGTGTTGGCATGAATCTGGGGAGAGTATTGTTCTTGGACCCGAGGTTGTTCGAGAGACTACTGAAAAGGTGAAATTGATCCGTGAGAAAATGAAAGCGTCGCAGAGTAGACAGAAGAGCTATCATGATAAGAGAAGGAAGGATTTAGAATTCCAAGCTGGTGATCATGTGTTTTTGAGAGTCACGCCTATGGCTGGTGTTGGGCGTGCATTGAAGACAAAGAAGTTGACTCCTCGTTTCATTGGACCGTATCAGATCACTGAGAGAATTGGTAATGTTGCTTATAGGGTGGCCTTGCCGCCTAATCTTTCGAATTTGCACGATGTATTTCATGTGTCGCAACTTCGGAAGTATATTTCGGATCCGTCCCATGTGATTCCGATGGATGATGTGCATGTGCGGGATAATCTCACTGTGGAGACAATGCCTGTGCGAATTGAAGATCGTGAAGTGAAGACTTTACGTGGCAAAGAGATAAACCTGGTGAAAGTGGTCTGGTTAGGAGCTGCTGGTGAAAGCATGACATGGGAGTTGGAGAGCAAGATGCGAGAGTCCTATCCGAAGCTGTTTGAATCAGGTATGTTTTCGAGGACGAAAGATTCTAAGTGGGGGAGGGTTGTAACACCCCGGAAATAATTTAATTAAAATAGTTGATTGAATTATTAAAATAATTTGGAGGCGGGATATAGATAAATTAAAAGGTTAATATTTTATATGCGTAGGAGGTGAAACGAGTAAAGGAGGTGGTGACGTAGAGAGCCCAGTGTTTACTGAGCCCTCAACTTAAACCCTGGGGGTTTAAGCCAAACCCTCATTCGCAGCAAGCAAAAGAAAAACGAAAGTGAGAGTGAGAGAGAGAGAGCACGCGGCGCAAAGAGGGAGAGAAGAGGAGGGTTTCGCGAAGAATTTCAAAAGGAGATCGTTCGTGTTGCTGTGGTTTTGTTCGTGTCTCGTTCGTCGTGTTCCAGAGCTTACGTTATTCGAGGTAAGGGTGGGCTTAACCTTGATAATGGGTTGATGATAATTATGTGTGGGTAGTCTAGAGTTTTGTTGAATTGTTCGTGTTGTTGCATATCGTGTTTTCGTTGAGATTGGTGCTTTGAATGATTATTGCACGTTATTGTGATTTGTTTCGTTATTTGTTGTTGCGTGATTGTTGTATCACGATGATGGTGTTGTTATTGTTCGTGTTTTTGTTGTTGCTGTGCGTGGTTGATTGTTGTTGTCGCGTTGTCGAATTGTCGTTTTTGTTGTGGTGGTTGCGGTGTCGTTGCCGTTAGGGTTTGGTGTTTGGCAATTTAGCGATTCTGGACACAGGTTCGGTTTTTCTAAAACTGGCGCTGTTTGGTTGATCCAAAAATTATGAGGTTGATTGTTTTTTGAAAATAGACTTAACGCCGGTCGTTTTGGCACTGGTTTCGTCAAATTCGGAGTTGTATAGCTCGAGTTATAGGCGATACAAGTTAGGTTAAAATTCTGGAAACGATTTGGGTATAGATTCGGTATTTAGGTGACTGGGAACGTTGTATTGACTGAAAAATTATGTGGTTTATTTTTCTGGAAAATAGACTTAATGCTTGTTAATTTGGCACTGGTTTGGTTGCGTTTAGAGTTGTGTAGCTCGAGATATGAATTCCACAAGTTAGAGTAAGATTCTGGAAACAATCTGGACACAGGGTCAGTGTTTTGGTTACCACGTTTTCAAAAGAACTCCTTTTCGAACGAATCCAATTTCTTTGAAAACTAGACAAAATTTGCCCCAGTTTATGCACAAGTTTCATGCAATTTGATTGAGTTTTGGTCACTTTGGAGTTGCTTGAATTTGAAGGACAGAAACTGTCCTCTTTTGCAACTAGCCTGTGTGCTTTCGAAAACTGTACCTATTGGACACTCTCCTTCAAAAACTGAACTTAGGGATGATAACCAGACCCATAGGGCTTTCCAACAAGTATTTATTTGTTGAAATCCGATGTCGTTTGCTATTTTAATTAATTCGCTGAAGTAGGTGCGATGTGCCTAGGCGCTGTGCGCCAGTCTTGTGCGTGGTGTGCGTGCGTATTGTCCGCGTTGTGGAGCCGTCTGGTGTTAATATTTCAGGTGTGGTGCTGGTATGCTCAGGAGAGTTTAGTGGTAGCTGTGATGCTACAACTTGGTGCTATTTTTGGTGAAATCATTTGTTTTGATTCTGGTGATATAGTATTTATTTTAAATACTTGTTATGGTGAGTTGGTGCATAATCATGGTGTCGCATTGTCATATGCATGTTTTGGTGATATAGGCTCTGCCTCTGGTGTTTATTGGTGATATGCCCGTCGTGGCTCATTTTGGTGATCGGTACCGCATGCATATGCCCACTGGAGGGGTTGCATATCATCCCATTGTCTATGAATGTTATAATTTTGGTGGTTCACTGTCAAATGGACTTTTCCTTTGGTATCTGGTGCTGTGATATGGTGTAATTGTATTGTGTTGCTGTAGTTACCTGATGCTAGCATATTTTTATCATCTGCTTATTACCTCTGTTAGACTCACCCCTTCTGCTTGGAATGTTGCTCTCATGCGGCAACGCTGCAGGTGATCGCTAGTGCTCGTGGAGGAATTGCTAGGTTTTGCTTCCTCTCTCGTTTGGGTCTGTGTCAGCTCTGATATGTAGCACCGGGGAGTCGTTAGTTATCGTTTTGAACTATTATTTTAGTTATTGGAAATTGTTTTAATTAATTTTGGAGATGTCTTTAATTGTTAATTCTGGAGATGTTTAGACTGGTTAATATTTCCGCTGCTTGGTGATTTCTTTTATATAAATTATTTTGGAGATTTTTTTTTGGAATGAATGGTGTTTTTTTTTTAAATGGTGAAAAATGTAGCGCCCTTCGAGGTGACTCTGATAATTGTCTATTTAGTTGTAATAGTAAAAGGGGGGTGTTACACACCACACTCCTGCAAAGATCTCTATCATGTCCTTGCTGCTCAGTTCAGAGGCCCACCGCGCTGCCCTAGTGAAAGTGCTGAATGAAGCCCATGTAGCCCAAGACATCACTGTTAACCAGCTTGACGGCATCGTAGGGAACATCGTTGTTTCCAACTATATTACCTTTACTGATGACGAGCTCACCCTGAAGGAAAGGAACATAATCAAGCATTGCACATTTCAGTCAGATGTGGTGAATATACACTTTCTCGGGTCCTCATAGACAATGGATCCTCTTTGAATGTCATGCCCAAATCTACAATGAACAGGCTAGACGTAGACTGTTCATATATGAAGCCTAGCTCAATGCTAGTCAGAGCATTCGACGGATCCAAGAAAGAGGTTATCGGGGAAATAGAGTTTCCAGTGCAGATAGGGCCTGAGGTGTTTTATGTGAACTTTCAAATCATGGACATCGCATCATCCTACAGCTGTCTCCTGGGAAGACCTTGGATTCATGCTGCAAGAGCTGTTCCTTCATCTCTCCATCAAAGGCTTAAGTTTGTAGTCGACGACAAACTGATAGTCGTCTTTGGAGAAGAAGAGTTTATGATTAACAAGCCCCATCCTTCTCAATACGTCGAGGCTGCAGAGGAATCCCTTGAAACTGCTTTTCAGTCATTGGAAATTGCAAATGCCGCTTTCGTGGGAGAGGATGCCCCACTGCCTGCACCAAGAATGTCCAATGCTGATATCATGGTCGCCAAGGTCATGCTGAGAAATGGTTACCAGATCGGAAGGGGTTTAGGAAGGTCCGAGCAAGGAATTCTAGCACCTGTCCAGTTGCAAGAGTACAAGGATAGATGTGGGTTAGGATATTGGCCCACTCAAGCTGATAAGAAGAGAATGGCTGAGGAGAAGCGAGAAAGAAGACTAGCTAAGCTTCAGGGGCGAGAACGAAGCTTGAAGAGGGTTCCCATCTGTGATCTCAAGCAGAGCTTCAGGAGCGCGGGCATGCTGGACCCCAATCAGGTGGCTGTCATTGGGGAAGAATCAGCTGTGGAAGACAAGAGTGTGGACCTGGTGCGTCGCAGTGCTGCAAATGAAGAGCTCGGCAATTGGAAGATCATCAATTTCCCTGTTGCTTTCATTTCAAAGTAATGATTTTGTAATGCGAGTCCTTTGGCTCTGCCCAAGGCCTTAGGACATTTCATAAGGGCATGCATGTTTTTCCTTCGAATATCATCAATCAATAAAATGTTGTTTTGAATTCTCAAATGAATAAAATCGTTTTTCATACCATTATTGTGTGTCTTCATCTTGTGTTTCTATTTTGCTTGTTCATTCTGTTTCCATTCCCGCAAATGCAGATCTAAAATGAACATCTTTGAAAATAATGACGCCAATGATTCATATGTTAACTTTGATTACCCCGTTAACCAAGCCGAGGAGGATGTTGAGGATGACTGGGAAACTCCTCCAGAATTGATGAGAATGGTTGGGCAAGAGGAAAAGGTTGTTCAGCTGCATGGGGAATCTGTTGAGACAATCAATCTGGGCACAGAGGACAGTAAAAAAGAAGTCAAGGTTGGCACTTCGATGAATGAAAGTGAGCGTAAGAGGCTAATTCAACTCCTGCATGATTATGATGATGTCTTCGCATGGACTTACCAGGATATGCCAGGGTTAGATATTGATATAGTGGTGCACAAGCTTCCAGTCAAGCCTGAGTGTCCTCCAGTGAAGCAGAAACTGAGAAGGATGAAACCAGAAATGTCTTTAAAGATCAGAGATGAGGTGAAAAAGCAGTTTGATGCTGGTTTCCTAGCGGTAGCAAAATATCCGCAATGGGTTGCTAATATTGTGCCGGTTCTGAAAAAGAACGGGAAAGTCAGAATGTGTGTTGATTACCGAGATCTGAATCAGGCCAGTCCCAAAGACGATTTTCCCCTGCCTCATATTGATGTCTTAGTGGATAGTACAGTGCAGCATTCACTGTTCTCCTTCATGGATGGGTATTCAGGGTACAATCAGATTAAAATGGCTCCTGAAGATATGGAGAAGACAACTTTCACAACTCTTTGGGGAACGTTCTGTTACAGAGTCATGCCATTCGGGTTAAAGAACGCCAGTGCTACCTATCAAAGGGCTATGGTCACATTGTTTCACGACATGATGCACAAAGAGATCGAAGTCTACGTGGACGATATGATTGCAAAGTCTAAAACCGATGAGGAACACATTGTCAATTTGCAAAAGCTCTTTGAACGGTTGAGAAAGTTCAAGCTCAGATTAAATCCGACCAAGTGTACCTTCGGTGTGCGATCAGGGAAGTTGCTGGGATTCATTGTCAGCCAAAGGGGGATAGAAGTTGACCCAGACAAGGTGCGGGCAATTCTTGAAATGCCGGTGCCTAAAACAGAGAAGGAGATCCGTGGTTTTCTTGGAAGACTGAACTACATCTCTAGGTTCATATTCCAGTTAACCGCCACATGTGAACCAATCTTCAAGCTGTTATGCAAGAATCAAGAGACTAAATGGAATGACGATTGCCAAGAAGCTTTCGAAAAGGTCAAGAAATATCTTCAGAATCCACCTATCTTGATGCCTCCCGTACCCGGCAGACCTCTCATCCTGTACCTAACTGTGCTAGACAACTCAATGGGTTGTGTGTTGGGACAACATGATGAATCCGGGAAGAAAGAGCATGCCATCTACTATCTGAGCAAGAAGTTTACTGACTGTGAAACAAGGTACTCGTTGCTAGAAAAGACTTGTTGTGCATTAGCTTGGGCTGCTCACCGTTTGAGGCAGTACATGCTAAGTCACACTACTTGGTTGGTATCTAAAATGGATCCTATCAAGTACATCTTCGAGAAGCCCGCACTTACAGGGAGAATTGCCCGCTGGCAAATGCAGTTGTCAAAATATGACCTCCTGTACGTCACTCAGAAAGCCATCAAGGGTAGTGCGCTGGCCGAGTACCTAGCACATCAGCCTATCGAAGACTATCAGTCGATGCAGTATGACTTTCCAGACGAGGATATCATGGCCCTATTTGAAGAAGGGAAATCCCCGGGAGATGAAAGATGGAGAGTGATATTTGATGGTGCCTCCAACATATATGGGCACGGAGCTGGGGCAGTACTGATTTCCCCTGATAGTCGCTTCATCCCATTCACTACCAGACTGAGTTTCTATGTCACAAACAATATTGCAGAATATGAGGCATGTATTCTTGGCATTCAGGCAGCCCTAGATTGGAAAGTTAAGAGACTAGATGTGTATGGAGATTCAGCTCTAGTCATTCACCAGGTAAACGGCGATTGGGAGACCAGAGATCCCAAGTTGATTCCTTACCGAGACTACATCCGAGAGTTGGTTGAGCCTTTTGAGGAAATCACATTTCAGCATCTTCCTCGCAATGAGAATCAGTTGGCTGATGCACTGGCCACTTTGTCTTCAATGTTCAACATCAACTGCGACAAAAACTTGACTCACATCAGAATTCAGCATCGGGATTTGCCAGCCCATCACTACTACGCAGCAATTGAAGAAGAATCTGATAGTAAACCGTGGTATCATGACATCAAGCAGTACATCTTGAACAGAGAGTATCCTCCCGGGGCCTCCGAGAATGACAAGAGAACACTCAGAAGGTTGTCGTTGAATTTCTTCTTGAGCGGCGAGGTGCTCTATAAAAAAGAATCATGATAAGGTACTCCTCAGGTGTGTGACAAAGGAGGAATCAGAAAGAATTATGAGAGATGTCCATGAAGGCTCGTTTGGGGTTCATTCCAGCGGACATACCATGGCAAGAAAGATATTGAGGGCCGGCTACTATTGGCTGCAAATGGAATCCGACTGTTACAGCTTTGTGAGAAAGTGCCACAAGTGCCAGATCTATGCCGATCATATCCATGTGCCACCTGCTTCCTTAAATGTTTTGACTGCCTCTTGGCCGTTCTCAATGTGGGGAATGGATGTCATTGGTCCTATTGAGCCTAAAGCGTCAAACAGGCATCGCTTCATTCTAGTCGCCATTGACTACTTCACCAAATGGGTTGAAGCCACCTCGTACTCCAGCATAACCAGCTCTGTGGTTGCTAAGTTCGTAAAAAGAGATCCGGTTTGTCGCTATGGCCTTCCAGACAAGATCATCACAGACAATGGTAGCAACCTGAACAGCAAGATGATGAAAGAGCTGTGCAAAGACTTCAAAATCCAACATCATAACTCTTCTCCATACCGTCCCAAAATGAATGGGGCAGTCGAAGCAGCCAATAAGAACATCAAGAGGATCGTGCAAAAGATGGTAGTAACCTATAAAGATTGGCATGAGATGCTTCCTTTCGCTCTGCACGGGTATCGTACCTCAGTGCGCACTTCAATCGGGGCAACCCCCTTCTCTTTGGTTTATGGGTCGGAAGCAGTCCTCCCTATCGAAGTTGAGATACCCTCCCTGCGGGTGTTGATGGAAACCAAGTTGGAAGAAGCTGAATGGGTTCAAGCTCGTTTGGACCAGTTGAACCTCATCGAGGAGAAAAGAATTGCTGCTCTGTGTCATGGACAACTGTATCAACAAAGGATGAAAACAGCCTTCGACAAGAAAGTGCGTCCTCGAGAATTCAAAGAAGGAGACCTCGTGCTCAAAAAGATCCTGCCTATTCAGAGTGACCCTCGTGGGAAATGGGCTCCTAGCTATGATGGACCCTATGTGGTAAAGAAAGCCTTCTCTGGAGGAGCATTGATACTCACCAGCATGGATGGTGAAGAACTCAGAAACCCAGTCAATTCAGATTCAGTCAAGAAATACTACGCCTGAGAAAAATGAAAAGAAAAAGAGAAAGATGAGCCAAGCAAGAATTAGCTCGCTAGGTTGAAAACCCGAAAGGGCGACCTAGGCAAAAAAAGAGTGACCCGGTGGACTGAAAACTCGCAAAGAGCGGTCCAGGCAAAAATTAGGGTCAGAGAAGTTGGACTTAAAAGAAAAAGAGGCAAGCAGCACCTCCAAAGGTTTGGATAAAAGGGTGATCAAGGCTACAAGTATGGGTGATTGGCACACTTCAAAGATGAAAAGCGCTCCTAAGATCTGTTGCGTCCATTTTTCTTGTTTTTTTTCTTAGTTTCAAAAAATTCCAATGTACTCTTTTCAGTCGGCGTGACCTTCTGCACGTTCGGATTCCATATGAATAAAAGTCCAAGTTTTTCACTCCATCTGTTTGTTGTTTTACCATTTGCTTTCTTTTCATTTCTGCTTTAAAATGATGTTTTATGGTAGATGATAAATGATTATGAAAATGTGCATAAATCAGAGCATTAAAATCATTGCGAAATTTTTGAAAATTACAAAGAAAAGAGATGATCTTTCAGTCAGGTAAAATTCCCAAGAACTAAACAAAAAGCACTGATTGCATCAAAACAAATCTCAAAAAGGTTGGAGCGTGGCTCTCGCACTGTCATCATGGATGATCATTGTGCCTCGTAACGCAAGTCCAACGATTTGGTCGGGCCAGCAAAAGAAAAAGCCAAAAAGAGCAAAAGAGCAACAACTAGCAAAAGAAAAGAAGAGAAGAAAAGCTAAAAAAAAAAGGAAAGACCAAAAGAGCAATAAGAAAAAAGAAAATCATGCATTACATTGCATTCATCAAACATAAACAAAAAGAGAAATTCATGCATTACATTCATTCCATCAAAACAGCAATCATGGCATTTGCATTGCATGCATTTGTTCATCTCACTTGCAGGTACAAAGACGGATAAATACTTCGGTGTTAATCCCCGTACTCAGTTCCCAGAAAATGCTTCCTCAGTTCGGAGTTCAAATGCTTTTCAGTTCAGCGCTCAAGCGTGCATTGCAGTTTGGAGTTCAAATCGCTCTTGTCAGAGTTCATCGCTCCCTTCTGTTCATGGTCTCACATCGTGTACGAGCAACACGATGGACCGCAGCCCCATGTGAGGTTCAACGGAATAGTTGTATCCGCCTAAGATACAGTGGACGCCGTGCATTGATCAGTATATCAGTTCCGGAGCTGATAACGATCCCCGCCGGTCGCTCGAAAGGCCATTCTCAGGATGCGTGCTCCTCAAAGCCACGTGCAAACGCGGACTCGCCAAGGGTTCGTTTAAAGGTTTTAGGCAACCTTGCATTTTACCGCTTTCTTTATCGCTTTCTTCATTTAGCGTTTTCCTTGCTTTTCGTAGTTAGCGTGCAAGTCGTTAATCATTTCATTTACTGCTTTCTCATCAGCGCGCCAAGCGTTCATTTTTCAAAAAAAAGAAGAAAAAAAGAAGAAAAAGAAAAAGAAAATTCGGGTTTCTCCAAGTAGACAAAATTGGTATAATTTCTGAATTCTTTATTTTTATTTTATCTTCGAAATATGTCTCGGCCAATTCATATTTCTTGGTAAAATCCAAATAAAGAGGGGCAGCTGTCATACCCTAATTTTGTCCGCCTAGTTTCAAAACCCTAATTTTCAGCAAAAATAAATAATTTTGTGAGTGATGCATTATTTGAGAAAGGGTTTAGGGTATTTACCCAAGCATTCTAAGGTTTTCAAAATCATTTTTGAGAAATTAAGGAATTTTGGGGCATTTAAAAGGGGCATTGTTTGGTCAATTTCAATTTAATAAATTTTTGCTAGTTAAAAATCCAACTAATTAATTTTTGGGAATTTATTTAATGAAATTGTATTATTTTGAACAAAAAAAATAAAAAAATAAAGAAAATCATTTTTCAAATTGTGCGCATATTTTATATGTGTAGTAAAAAAAAGGCAAAATTACACCAGGGGACCTTTAACTTATTTATTTGTAACAAGTTGGCCCTTTAAGTTTCTTTTGTAACAAATAGGCCCTTTAAGTTACCCGACGTTGACACCGTTGGCCCTTTTAGTAAAATGTAATATCGTTCATTACATCAAAATACACCAAAATATGTTTGTTTGCATCAAAATACATAAGCTAGAGTAGTCACAATATATAAAGTAGCATTACATCAAAATATATAAGCTAGAGAAATCATTAAAAGGGCCTATTTGTTACAAAAAAAACTTAAAGGTCCAACTTGTTACAAATAAATAACTTAAAGGTCCTCTAGTGTAATTTTGCCTAAAAAAAATCAAGTTCAAATTAATTCAAGAAAGCATTTCAAAAAATAATACAAGGAATATTCCCAAAAATTATATGATAGGATTTTTGTTGGCAATTTTGGTCATCTCTCATTTTCAAAAATGGCATATTCTTCAAGATACCTTGTATATGGCTCAAAATGGTTAGATTTATGTACAATTATCTTGAAAGGAATAATCAAAATTGAGAGGATAATTGGAAGGTTCATGGATAGTACAATAGTACAATTGCCAACTTGCAAAACTTGGGCACCACTCTCATTGCTTGGCTGAATATCTACCCCTTCATTTCCCTCTCATTTTGCATTTTTTTGCCCCTCATCAAAGTGTGTTTCAATCCTCACCCTTGATTCAAAATTAAAATGCAATCCTAGAATGAGATGAGGTACGCGATGACCTAAATGCCCCGAAACCTAATTGCACATTATATATACCCTCATATCCTCACCTCTCATGAGTTTTTGCACACAATTCACACTCAAAAACCTAGCCTCTCCTCTTCTCCCTTCTTGGCCGAATACCCCTCTTCATTCCCTCACCTCATTTCTTCACTTTTTCACTTCAAGTCAACATTCTAGTCCTAAATCCTTCATCATCCTTGCATTCTCTTCAAAGATCCATCTTCAAATCTCAAGAATCAAGCTCAAGATTGAAGATTAGAGGGTTGATTCAAGTGGTTTAGTGTTCATTCACCTTATTTCTTTCGCTATTCTAGCTTGGAGTTGAGGTATACTCTCAATCTTAGCATCATCAAAATTTTAGCATCAAAAATGTAGATCATCAATCTATTTTTGCATATCAAGCATTTCTTTGCATTTTAGTGCTCTATTTTATGTTGAAATGTTGATATAATTGTTGTTGTTGAATGAGAGATGTGTTTCAAGCATTTTGACAAACACTTTGGGAGGTTTGGATGCTTGAAATGCATCTCTCTCTTGGAATAAATTGTGTGTTTGTGCTATTTTCATTTTGTGCTTGCATTTTCATGAATAAAATTGTGATTTGGGCTTATGTTTCATTTCGCATATTGTAGAAAAATTAGAGTTTGTGCGATTTTAGTGCATTCCTTTGCTTAATCATGTGAATCCTTGCCAAAAAGTTTGATCTATGTCATTTGCTTGCATGATTTTGTTGCTTTCAAAGAATAAAATGAGGTTTTAGCTCTATGTTGGTGTCGCATTTCATGAGATAATTAGGGTTTGTGCTTGTTTTTGTTGCTTGCTTTGAAAATCATGTTTGTGTTGATGATTTGGTAAGAGGATTTGACACTTATGCACTTGTGCATATCCCAAGTGTTAAAGATTACCTAAAGGGATTCAACACCTTAATTGCATATGCTTGCTAAATAAAATGTCAAATTGATTTTTCATGGCTTGCTAATGATCTTACTTGAGGCAAATGCCCTTTCCAACTTATTCCTTTCATGTGGTTGATTGTAGAAATATGCTAAATGTTGATGCCATCAAAATGATACCACATTGTTGCTTATGTCAAATGTTGATGTGAAATCCCCAGGATTTTGCAAGTGATTCATTAAATGTTTGAATTCATTTGTGCTTTGTAACTTCCTTGCCTACTCACATGATGTGTCATAAATGCCTAGTTAGGTTCATTTCTTGCCATGCATCTTCAATAAGATGTTCAATTTAGGTTCATTCACTTGCCTATTCATGCATTTTGCAAAAATGTTCAATTTAGGTTCATCTTGCCTAGCATCTTCAATAAGATGTGCAATCTAGGTTCATTCTCTTGCCTATTCATGCATTTTTGCCAAAATGTTCAACTTGGGTTCATTCTTTGTCTATCTATGTATTGTGACATGATATGTGTAGTCTAGGTTCATCTTTGCCTATCCATGAATTGTGTATTCAAATGTTGTAATGAGATGTTTTCAACATGAAAGGGTAAGTTGCAAATTGTGTCTATGTTGTTGCTTGCTTGATAACATGCTCTCAATGAATGTGCTATGCTTGCATCTATGAACTTTCTTGCATTCATTGTTTTCTTTTCTAAACAACTTGACATGAAAATGGTTACTAGTTTAGATCATTGCATGAATTGTAGTCTAGCAATTTGCATTTTGGTTATTGACTTGGAACTTGATTGAAAATGTTCTACTAGTTTTCCAAAACTCTTTTCCAAAAATCAAATTGCTTTCAAACTTCTTTTCTAAACTATGTCTCTAACAAATTTAGACCAATTTCTTTTCCAAGCTTAAACCCTAAGTTTTTCATAAACAAAATCATTAGTGGCCACTCGAAGCCCTTGCTTGTTTGATCACTAATGAGGAGTTATTACTGGTAGTCACTCGAAGCCTTTGCTTGTTTGATTATCATGAAAGCTCCCAAACTTTAAATACATGCGAACCCAATTCAATTCCAAAAACAACACGAGTCATTAGTGGTAATTGTCCTAAGCCTTTGCTAGATGATTATCACCGATGCTCGCCTCATTTGCAAAAAAAGATAAAATAAAAACGTTGTTACTTATAATCACTCGAAGCCATTGCTTGTTTGATTATCGGTTTCAACTTATTTTCTTTCAAGTTAGTAATGAAAACCACTCGAAGCCATTGCTTGCTTGGTATTAGTGAACACTCGAGTCTTATTTCAAAAAACACCTAAAAACTAAAAAGCTAAAAACAAAAGAGCCTTTTCAAAACAAGACTAGAACTACGTAGCTTTGAATTCCTCATCGCACCGGAGGATACGTAGGAGCGGGTTCACCTCCCGTCAAGCACCCTTTTAAAAAATAATAACAAAAAGATTCTTCTTTCCCCAGTTTTCAAAAACATTTTCTTAAATAAAAAAAAGAAGAAAAGAAGTAGAACAAAGTGTTTCAAATCAACAGTCAAAAACCACACACTAAATTAAAGGTTCCCTTTCGGTAGAAAGGATGTGTGGGGTGCTAATACCTTCCCCACACATAACCGACCCCCGAACCTATATCTCTCGTTTTCAAAAGGCCAATCGCCTAAAAGGATTTTTCCAATGTTTTTTTCTAAATTAAAATATTGGTGGCGGCTTCATTGTTTTTCCCGTTGTACGAAGAAGGATCCAAACCAGATTTTTCGGAGTGCATACACTCACGAGCACAGAGGTAAGGGGCTCCCCTCTGCTCTTTTCAGTAATGAGTTCTCGTCTTGGTTTGACATGAATCATTTGATTCATCTTCCTACCGGAGCATCTCAATATACTTCGTCTAATGGTAGGCTTGGGAATAATTCTACTAAGAAGAGACTTGATAGATCATTTGTAATGAGGCTTGGCTCAATTTTTGGGACAGTGTTGACTGTTGTACTCTTACCAGAAGTATGTCTGATCATTTCTCTTGCTTATGAAAAAGGAGACTTCTCAGAAATGTTATTCTTTTAAGTTTATGGAAATGTGGGCTCAACACTCGGACTATAAGATGGTTGTCTCTCAGGCTTCTTGGCAAACTCCTGTTATTGGTTGTCACGCGCATGTTTTATCCAAGAAGTTGAAAAACTTGAAGGTTAAGCTTAAAGACTGGAATACTACTATTTTCGGTAACGTTTTCGATAATGTCAAGGAAACTTTAGCCAGACTTGATAATATCCCGGAGCAGATTAATAATCAAGGAGCTTTTGATTCTTTACTCTCTCTTAAGAAGGAGGCTCAAACTAATTTGCAGATAACCTTGAATTATGAAGAGTCTTATTGGAGGGAGAAATCTAGAGTTAATTGGCATAACCTTGGGAATAGAAATACTGCCTTTTTCATAGAATGACCAAGATTAAAGATGTAACCAAGAGAATTTCTTTTATGAAGGATGGCGTAAATATTCTTTCACACATTGTTGATATTCAGAACCATATTGTGAATTATTATCATCCTAATGCTCTTATTCAAGAAGTTACCCATTCTTTAGCTTTTGATAGGGATAATGTTATGCTTACCATTCTCCCCCATGGCGGACTTACATACGGTTCAGGGGGTTCAGTTGAACCTCCTGAAAAAAATAAATTTAACACTGATAACTTAGAAAAATATGTTTTTGTACACCCCAAAAAATATATTTTGCACCACTCTAATGCACCAAATGCACACAATCACTAACCTGAAAAATATCTTTTAATGTTATTTAATTGGTAATTTATTTTAGTGTTGTTTAATTAATTTGTACTTTGTGTTAGTCCTATTTACAGGGAATGTTAGTTTCCTGGGTTTGAACCCGGGACCTCCTACTTGTAGGCCTTTGGTGCACTCCTTCGACATCTCTTAGCTCGCCAACTAACTTACCTACTTGGGATACTTGTTAATGCTATTTAATTTGTGTTGATCACGTGCATGACAAATTGTGAACATGTTAAAATCTTACTTTTATTACATTTTTTGCGATGTGTACGTTTGAAAAATTTTGGACCCCTTAACCCAAGATCCTGGGTCCGCCATTGATTCTCCCCTCTATAGATGAGGTTAAAATCGCTGTTTTCTCTCTTAATGGGGACGGCGCCCCTGGTCCCGATGGATTTCGTGCTTCCTTTTTTCAACATTATTGGGACATTGTTGCTCAAGATGTGTATAGTGTCGCCCTGCAATTTTTTCAACAAGGTTGGTTGCTTCCTAACTTTAATTCTAATATTGTTGCTTTGATTCCTAAAGTTGAGGGGGCTGATAGAGTTGATCAGTATAGACCTATTGCTCTAGCTTGCTCTAGCTAATTTAAAATTTAAAATTATTACAATGGTTTTAGCTAACAGACTTGCTCTTGTTGCTCCTAATATCATTTCTGACAATCAGAGGGGCTTTGTGAAAGGTAGAAATATTTCTCACTATATTTGCACTGCCTCTGAATCTATTAACTTGCTTTAGAAAAAGGCTTTTGGTGGTCAATTTAAAATTGGCATCAAAAAAACTTGTGACACTGTAGATTGGAACTTTTTACTTCAAGTTCTCGCTGCTTTTGGTTTCAATGATAAATTTTACTCAAGGATAAATATTATCCTTAACTCTGCCAAGCTTTCTTTCTCTATTAAGGGGTCTGCTATTGGTTTCTTTGGCTGCAATAGGGGAGTTAGACAAGGTGACCCATGTTCCCCTCTTCTTTTTTGTTTGGCTGAAGAAGTTCTTAGTAGAGGTATTTCCAAGCTTGCTGATGATGGTAAGCTTCAGCTTATGGTAGGTCCCAGAGGTTTTTGTATGCCAAGTCATGTGTTATATGTTGATGATATCATGATTTTTTGTCGGGCTACCAAAAAAAGTTTAACTAGTTTGTTGGATCATTTTTCCTCTAATGAGAAAGCTTCTGGCCAAGTGACAGTAAGGAGCTAAATTTTATTCTGGCAACATAACTCTTCCTCGTATCACAACTATCTCAGATTCTCTTGGATTTTCTCAGGGTGCCTTCCCTTTTAATTATCTAGGTGTCCCGCTCTTTAAAGGTAAGCCTAAAAAAATACACTTATTACCTATTGTTGATAGAATAAAGGCTAGACTATCATCTTGGAAAGGCTCGCTGTTATCTATCATGGTTAGAGTTCAACTTTTTAACTCTGTTATTCTTAGCATGATGGTTTACAGTTTCTGCATTTATGCTTGGCCTGCTAATCTTCTCAACACAGTGGATACCTGGATTAGAAATTTAGTATGGTCTGGTGATATTAATACTAGGAAAATTGTTATTGTGTTCTGGAGTAAGGTATGCAAGCCTTTTCAAGAAGGCGGTTTCGCTTTGTGGTTTATCAAAGCTATTAACAATGCTGGTATGCTTAAGATTGAGTGGAACTTTATTTCTGCTAATCTGCACTTCTTTTGAAAACCAGAGTTTTTAAGAATAATAAGCCGGTGAATTACCATTTTTCTCCTTCTATCTGGCTTGGGTTTAAATTTCATCTTTCTGATATTATTGACCATTTGACTTGGAAACTTGAGAATGGTAACAGAATAAATTTTGGGACAGATACCGGGATTTCAAGGCCTATCATGGATATTATTGGTATTCCTTCTAATTTACACAAAGATTTTGAAGCGAACCTTATGGATTTTATAGTCAAAGGTAAATGGTTTGTCCTTGCGGATCTTATTTCTCACTTCCCCCCAACTTCACTCAGAAATTCAAGAGATAGTTATTCCTTTGGATTGGACTGAGGATCAGTTGATGTGGAATCACTCTATTTTTGGTGACTTGACTTTTAAGGAGTCTTTTCTCTTCTGTAACACTTCGGGACAGATGGTTCCTTGCACTAAGTCTATTTGGAAGCCTTTTGTACCGCCTTCTAAGTCTTTTATTCTGTGGAGGACTGTCCACGATAAGATGCCAACCGACGAACAACTTTGGATTAGAGGATGCACTGTTGTTTCTATTTGTAGCTTATGTGGAAATGCTTCTGAGACTTCTCAATGTCTCTTCCTCACTTTCCCTTTCGCCTAACATATTCGGGGTTCGCTTGGAGGAATCATGAGTATCCACATTGATACAAACTCTTTTCAGAACATTTTAGCCTTGACTTCTCATGGATGGAGCCCTCAAGTGCAAGACATTATCTCAGCTATTGCTGTTAATATTTTATGGGGCATTTTGTATTGAAGAAATCAAGTTAGATTTAGTAATCATGTGATTCTCTTACATTCGGCTATCAAATTAATCCTTTCAAATGTTGTTTTAGCTGGGAATGCTTCTAAATCTTCGATGTCTTCATCTGTTGCTGAGTTTACGATTATCAAGACCTTCAATATCATTGGTGATTATAGAAGCTCTGCAAATATCAAAGATGTTAATTGGATCCCCCCAACGCCCTTCATGATTAAGTGCAATACTGATGGCGTTGCTAAGGGTTGCCCGGGTCCTGCCACTTGTGGTGGTATTTTTAGAGATAGAAGTGCTGCTTTTCTTGATTGCTTTTCTGCCTCAATAGGCAACAACTATGCTCTTCGTGCTGAAATTATTGGAGCTATGTTGGCTATAGAAATTGCTTTTGCCAAAGGTTGGAAATTTTTGTGGTTGGAGTGTGATTCTCAGTTAGTGGTTTCCGCCTTCAAGATTTGCAAAATTGTTCCTTGGAAGCTCAGAAATAGATGAAATGATTGCTTATATTTGACAAGGCAAATGAACTTATTTTACACTCGCATGTATAGAGAAGGAAACACTCATTCTCAATCTCTCCCACATCACATCACTACAATAAGTGCACCAAATCAATTAATCAAAAAAGTCTCACTCGCACAATCAAAGCAACTAACTTCTTTCAATCAGAACAGATTCCAACAACAACAATAACAACAAAGCACTAAACACAAAGTCATATAACTATATTAATTGAAATACATACAATACATAAATTAAATTTTGAAATATGTGAGGGATCCAAATACACTCCTATTGAATATCTTCATCAATTTGTTGTAGTTGTTGAAATCACCAGGCAATGAATCTAAATAGTATATCTTATCTTCTTTAGGATTGATCGCCAACAATACCCAATGTATCCTACAAAAATTTTAAATAAGCAAATATTTCACAAACACGTTGTATGTATGATTGATACCTCAGTTGATGCAATAGTACAACTATCTTTGACACTATCTGGGTAGGGGATGGTACATCTTGACCTTTCCCTAAGATCCTTGTCTTGCTAACTAATTTTTAATTCATGAACTTATTTGTATAGTGTTGTGTGAAAACAATATGTGCAAGTATACACAGTCGCAACAAGTAATATATTGAAAAAGTAAGAGATCGTACCCACAGGAGTTGACGTCAATTTTAGAGTTTTATTAGAATGCAAGTTAATGAAAGAGCAAAACAAAATAACAAGTTTGTGGAACCAATATTGTCAACAATAGAATTTACATAAGAAAATTAGGATGGAGTAGAAATTCGAATTAAAAGATAGTTGGAATGTTTTTCACAAAGTAAATCTTTTAAAACAATTTAATGTAATGTTTGATATAGCACTGAGTGTTGTCGTAAATAATGTGTGCCTTTCGGTCACTAACGTCAAGGTTTCATTACAAGGGCTTATGTCTAAGCTCTAAATAGGTTCACCTGTGTATATTAAGCTCCCAATGTATTCACCCTATGAACCTTTCTATGTCTAAATTTAAGCATGGGTTGTTCTAAGTGTCCTTAAAACAACCACTCACCCACGTTAACCCTTGAGTTCGATTTATAGACCATGACTGAACCTATAAATGTACTTATATTTAGTTGATCTGTTCTAAAATAAGTTTGGAAGAAGTTTCACGCAATGATTAAAATGCAAACATCAAACATCATATTTAAACTATTAAAAAGTCATTGCAAAGCTTCAAGCATCCCAACTACAAAGAGCTTAGCTCATGATGAGCATCAACGAGAAAATATAAACAAGGAAGGGAATCATATTCATATTACTGAAAATACAAAGGAAAGAAAATAGTATGGAAAATTCACTAATTAGACTTCCTTGCATGAACGGCGCATGATGCTACAGCATTGCTTTGCAACATTGAAGTGCAAAATTTCTACTTGATGGATGAAGGTAGCTTGGAGCAAAAATGGAGTTTGGGAATTTTTTTCCTTCCCTCTTTCTGAACCAACATGAAATGGATGATGGGGAGAAGATGGTGTATTTCTTTTATAAAATATCTCCTCCATAAAAGGTTGACAATACACACCACCAACTATTTTCATCTTCCACTACAAAATAGACAAATGTCCTTATGAAGTAGAAAGGTATGTGGCTGATGCAGAAAAGGTACTGCAATAGGTCAGTGTTGATATGAACGTTTGCAGAGGCACCAGCTTGCACTTCTGCATTTTCTCTCTCTTCTGACGCGGGTATGTTGATGTTAGAGCATCGCATGCTGCAGCACGCTTAACAAACACGTTAAAATACCATTGTCATACCCTAATTTTGTTCACTTCTTTTTTGCTACTCGTTTAATTTATTCGTTTAATTACTGCGAGTGAGTTTCGAGCTTATTTGAGCCTGGCGCTCATAATTCATTTGACTGGGCCTATTTAGTCCTTTGCTCCAATTGGGCTTGAGTTTTAGTAACTTGTTCTAACCAGGCCTATTTTTAGTATTTTGTTGTAATTGGGCCTGTTTAATCTCTTTGCTTGGATTAGTCCCAGTTTAGTCCTTTTCTTTAATTTAATCAAAGGCCATAAAAAGAAAAATATAAAATCGGAATTAAAAGTAATAATAATATTATAATGTAAAAAAGTATTGTAAAAAAATGATAATAAAAAAACAAAAATAATAGGAACGAAAATAATTATAATAAAATACAAAAAATCAGAAATAACAATAGCAACTCTCAGCTGTTCCTCTTCGTGCTCTGCAAGACTCCTCAGCAAGCCCGATACCTGAAACAGGAAAGAAAATCGAATCAGAATCAAGAAGTTGAATGCGAAAACCCTAAAATTTGCCTATATAAACAGCTTAATTCAGACAACAAAGCACACGAAAATTCAAAGAAAAAAAACAAAAAAACGATTAGGATTTCACACTGAAACCCTAATCACAAAAGTACCAGGAAGTTCAGAAACAGAAGCAATTGCGGTCCGAGTGGCAGTAGCAGAAATTCAAAGGCCAGCAGAGCAGTAATAGGAAGAAGGTCAGAAGCTGGAGGAGGTTGGTTAACTTCTTCTTCTTTATATATCTATATTTTGTCAACTAGAATAGTTTAGAGCTTTAAAAATGTGAATATTAGCACTGTAGGTTCTCTTAAAATAAAATCAGTACGTTTGTAAATAGATTTTGGAATCAATTGAGTTCTTTAATTTAGTATTATAAGCAGATTATTTTTATCATGAACAGAGCCTACAGTGTAGGTTCATGATAAAAAATAATCTGCTTATAATACTAAATTTAGTTAGAAAATAACCTACAGTTCATGATAGTTATGGTTTAGTATTATAAACAGACCAAAAAATAATCTGCTTATAACAGAACCTACAGTTATGGTTTAGTATTATAAACAGACCAAAAAAAATTAAATCAGTAGTTATCTTAAAACAGTTTTAGTTAGAAAACTAGGGATTAAAGAGCAATAGGTTTAGTTAGAAAACTTAAGATTAAAATTAATCTGTTCTAGAGAAAAATAAATTAAGCAATAGGTTTAGTTAAAAATAGGTGTATAAGGAGAGTATAGGAGAAGATAAGTCTAACACCCCAATTTTCTTATTAATATGTGTGCATATGTGTGGCTATATTAGTAGTCTTGTGTGTGTATTATAATAATTGACATATTTTAAACTTATGTTATATTTTGTCAAAAAAAAGTATGTTATTATTGTATTATTTTATTTTTGAATATTAGTTAAGAGTTAATAATCTTATTTTAAATTACCAGTTTAATGACTTTAAGATATTATATATTTTTGAAGTATTAAAATATATTTTATTGATATTTAATTCTATTTATATATGATATTAATATTGATAACTATAATTATTGTTTAATTTTATTATTATTTGTTGTTATTATGATGACTATTAATATTATTACTATTATTGTGGTCAAAAAAATTATTATTATTATTATTGGTTGGAGAAAATATTTTTATCGAGTGTTAAAATAGGGTCTATAATGAAAATGGGTTTTAGAAGAATGATTTAAAATAGGTTTAAATATGTATTTAGTCCCTGCAAATGTCCCTGTTTTTCGATTTAGTTCCTGCAATTTTTTTTTAAATACGTCCCTGCAAAATAATTTTTTTTAGATACGTTCCTACAAAATAAACTTACACAGCAAGTTAATTCATACATGTCGCGAGTTGAGCACTTAGCGAGAGCATAATTTGGTAGCTTATTCTGAAGACAACCGAGGCCGGAGTGAGGAGCTCGACAAACTGAAAGGAGTCCAGTAGCAACTAGAAGAGGCCAACACCAAGGTCAGCCAGCAGGCGAAGGTTGTTGCTGAGGTCCCGTCGTTGAAAGCCGATCTCAAAGCCGTTTGGGAAAGGCTGGCCGCTGCCGAGTCTGAGAAGGAGGAGAGTACCAAGCTGATGGAGCAGTTGAAGAAGGACCAAGCTGACCTTACCATGAAGATGGCGAGGGTAGCCAAGACTGGCTTTGACCGCTGCCTCAACATGGCTGTGATCTTGGAGCCGACGTTGAACATCAACCTACTTGATGCTAAGTATAAAGCTGATGGCGGGAAGATTGTCTACCAAGGCAAGGTGATCTATGATCCGGCTTCTGCGACTTCTCCAGCTCCTGAAGATGAGGGCGCTCCCACCAATGCGGAGCAAGTTGCCGAGGTGGGAGAAGGTAAGGAGGCCGAGAAGCCTGAGTAATTTTTGTTATCTTTTTGATTTGTTTTTGGTTGGTCTCGGGCATGTCCGGGGCCAATCCTTATTTGTAAAGTACATCGGGCACCATCCCTTTTCCGGCTTTTATTAATTCTGCACTTTAAACCTGCACTTTATTGCTTTTGATTCTGAATGATTTATAAATCTTGATTGAATGCTTGTGGTAGAGTAGGAATCTGATGCCGGCGCGAGAGAATAAAATCCGTAGAACGGCCAAACTTCAGCATAGATAAAAATAATAGAACTCCTTTGTAGATAGAAGTGTAAAGGTCCGACGTAGATAATAGAAATCCGGAAACCTGTGGGCCGAGCTTCACAGATGGGAAGCCCGCTGCGGGCCCCCCTCTCCGTAGCAAGGTAGTATGAGAGAGCCACCGTGGGCCTTAGTCTTCATAGATGAGAAAGCCACTGCGGGCTCCTCTCTCCAATGATTCCTCAAACGGAGGTCGCTGTGGACCCCCGCCCTTCAGCCTCTGATGGAGCGCCCTTCAGCCTCTGATGGAGCGTAGAGCTCGAAGATCAGAGGTGTTGTAGGCTCGCACAAGGCAAAATTGGGAAACCCTTGGCCTCTGATGGAGCTCGTCAACTTGAAGATCAGAGGGAGGTCGGCTCGCACGAGGCGAAATTGGGAACCCTTCGGCCTCTGATGGAGCTCGTCAACTCTGACATCAGAAGGAAGGTAGGACTCTCTGATGGAGCGCGGAGCTCAAAGATAAGAGAGCTGTTGGAGCCGCTGTGGGTTATTTGTTGAATTCCAGAAGAGCAAGGTAGAGATCCGAGGTCATATAGGAAAACCTGCAGAGAAATCAGGTTGGATGAAGATCCAATCAGAGATAGAAGTCTGAGGTCAGATGCAGGAGTTCCACGAAGAAATCTATTCTGATGGATAGAGAGATTAGAGATAGGACGAAAACTCAAGTCGTGCTGGGGAGGCGATTGAAACTTTGCGAGCTCAAGTCGTGCTTGGGAGGCGAGCGAAGCTTCGCGAGGATCTGAGATTAGAAGAAAATCCAGAGAAGTCCTCGCTCGGGTGGAGCAAATCAAAATAAGATGAAAATCCAGAATAATTTGGTAAACATTGTTTCCTTTGTCATGGAGATGGGCTCAAGCCGTGTCGGAGGCGAGCGAGACCTGCAGACATAAGGAGATCGTAGTACATGAAGTTATCGTTGGAAGTCGGGACTTACCTCAAGGGGAAGATCCAGGCCGAAAAGAACAGTGGAGTCAATCCATTTGAAGAGAATCCGCGCAATAATAGAAAATGAGATAGATTCGCTAGAGTACGGAAACAAGTGATGATGCTCCCACTGTGGCTGCCAATGTTCGGTACCGGAGTACGGACCTGAGGCGCCCGAGCTCCACGAGTGGTCAAGCCCAGAGTTCAGGATATGAAAGTGTGCTTCCAGTTGGAGTGCTTCATGAGAATGAAGGTTGACCTTGGTAGGTTGAAATTGGAGCTCGAATTGTCCGAGGTAATCCTTTTTCCAGGTCAGGTGGGGTACTTGCAAGACATTCTGACGCCCAAGTCAGTAAGAGAAAGAGAGAAGTGAAAAAGAAGATAGTTAGAGAAATGTGTTGGTTATCATCGTCGTACCTAGAAATGGAGGGCAGAGCCTCTATTTATAGAAGAAGTGTCGTACCTGAGCCGTTGGATGCATGAGAGAGATCCTGACCGTTGAGTACGGGTCAATCGTGGATGTGGATGTTCTGAAGTACGGAAATGGGCCAGACCCAAGCCAGTGAAGGTTTGGCCCAGTCTGGAACAGTTGGTGATACTTGTTATTTCGTTTGACTTAGTTTTTACAAAGACGTATTTCCTTTAATTTCCTTTATTTACGTCATGTTTTCCAAACGAGGTAGCGGGTGTCACAAGAAGAACAAAAAAAACAACCAAAAGGGTAGAACTCACTTCCGACCACCACGTACGGTGGCTGTAAACCGTCGTTCACCGCAAAAGGCCGTCGTTGTCATTTCCCTGGTCAACGCCGCTGTTGTAAACCGTTCATCTGGACACACTGTCGCCGTAAGCCTGGTGTCCTCGTCGCCTCTCTCTCTCGCGCAAAGCCATTTCGTTTTCATCGCAAACGCCGTCGCACCCTCCTCCAGCACTATGAGCGTCGCTGTGAGACACCGTGAGCGTTGCCGTGAAACACCATGAGCACCGCCGGAGATGGTGCGAACACTCCACCGTGACAGCGCCACGCCCTTCTTCTTTCTCCCTCTTTGTTTCTCTCTCTCTCTCTCCACGATTCTCTCTCCCTCTCCATTTTGAAATTTTTGCAAGGCTTCTCTCTCTATTTGAAGAACGGCGCAGTTGGAGATGGTGATGAAGAATGAAAATTAGGGTTTGTTGAAAACCCACGTTTCTTTTTATAACCCTCTCCTTTTGTCTTTTTTTAATTTTAATTTCAAAAACATCAGGTTACTAATAACACCACATGTTTTAAGTTATGCACCCCCAAGCCTTTTTGCAAACACAGACCAGTTCACAAAAATGAACTAGGCTCTGCTTTATGCACAGCTGTGGTTAATAATACAACACCCCTATTCTAATTACACCCTACTTTACTACTGCACCCCCTTTTCGTTTTTTTAATTCTCCATTAAAAAAGTAATTTCTTTTGCAACATGTATTTTCCCTATAAAAAACCATAAAATAAATAAATAAGTTCAAAAAATTAATAGGGGATTAAGTCATTCGTACGATCGGGTTAGTCAGTTTTTTAGGACCACGAATGAACTGTACGGATCAGGTCCTAAAATCCCTATTTAAAATAAACAATTTCTAAATTAAAAAACACAAACATTTCTTTTCTTTCTAAAAAAACAATTTTCAAAAATAGGGGATTAAGTCGATTGTACAATCGGGTTAGTCAGCGTTCTAGGACAAATGAGTCGTACACTCAAGAGTCTTAGAACCCCTAAATAAAAAATACCAAACACAAAAATATTTTTTACCAACTACGTAGCCTTTCATTCTCTACCCCGAGATATGTAGGAGCAGAGGGGGTCTGTCAAGTGAAAAAATAAAAAAAAAACCTTTTTTAGTTCTTTTCACAATAATTCTTTTCTTAAATTAAAAAATATTAAGTCTATTTCCTTTTTTAATTCATAATTCATAATAAAAGGGTAAAATAAATATTTTCCAAACTAACATTCTTTTATAAAACTAATTAGCAGGTAACCTTCTTTAAGAAGGACGCCGTGGGGTGCTAACACCTTTCCCATGCATAACCGACTCCTGAACCCAAATCTGGTCTCAAGGACCTTTATCCAAACCCAATGGATTTTCCAATATTTGCCCTTAAACTAAACTTTGGTGGCGGCTTCATTTTTTAACCTTCAAATAATCATTTCCTAGATTTTTCGGTCGCTATAACCACAAATGGCACCAAAGTGCCAAATGATGATTAATCATATTCTATCCCTCTTTTACACTAAATAACACATATTAACTGATTATACAACAATATTACTTTAGAACTCACATTGATTCTACTTTTTTGTCTTCATTTCACAGAAAATATGCCTTGACAAGAAATAATTTTTTTTTGATGATTGACAAAAGAAGTTCTAGAAGGTCCAGATTGCAAAAAGCGGAAAAGGAGATCAAGCTCTCAAGTCAAGATTTGTTTGGTCTCCCTATTTTACTAAATGTGCAAATTTGATCCCCCTATTTTATTTTGGGCAATTTTGGTCCCCCTATTTTACTAAATGTGCAATTTTGACTCCCCTATTTTACGAAATGCGCAATTTAGAGCCCCCAATTTATTTTTGTTCAATTTTGGTCCTCCTATTTTTCAAATTTCTACAATGTTGACCAAATTCAATTTTCAACTCTCAGATGCTGATGTGCCAAGTTGGCATGGCACTTGACTAAGCCTATTTGACATGCCACCTATTTTATTTTTTAAAAACATTTACTTTTATTTTATTAAATATTTATTTTAAATAATTAAATTATTTATATATTAAAAAAACAGAAAATTTATTTAATTGTTTAAAATAAATAAATTAGTTTTATATTTTAAATTTTAAAATATAAATTAAAATAAATTAATTATATTTATATTTTATATCTTAAAAAATAGAAAATAAGTTAATTATTTAACATAATTAACTTATTTTTATATTTTATATATATTAAAATATAAAAATAATATAATTATTCAAAATATATTTAATAGAATAAATGAGGTGGTCCCTCTATTTTAATATTTTAATTTATGTTTTAAAACATAAATTGTAAAAATAGTTTATCTATTTTAAATAGTTAAATAGTTTTCTATTTTTAAATAAATATCTAACTATTTAAAAAAATAAAATCTAAAATAGAATATTTTAATACAATTAAACACTTTTCTATTTTCTTAATAAATATTTAACTATTGAAAATATAAATATAAAAATATTTTATTTATTTTAAATAATTTAATAATTTCATATTTTTAAATAAATAGTTAACTATTTAAATATATAAAATATAAAAATATCTTACATATTTTATGTAATTAAATAATTATCTATTTTTTAAATAAATATTTAACTATTGAAAATATAAAATACAAAAATAGTTTATTCATACAAAAATTATTTGAAAAATAGGGGACCAAAATTGCACAAAAACAAATAGGGGGTTCAAAGTTGAGCATTTAGTAAAATAAGGGAACCAAAATTGCTCAAAATAAAATAAGGGGATCGAAATTGCACATTTAGTAAACGAGAGGGACCAAAATTGCCCAAAATAAAATAGGGGGATCAAAATTGCACATTTTGTAAAATAGGGGGACCAAAAGTGCATTTAAGCCTTTTATTTAATGTATTGCATGTCTTAGGATATTTGTGTAAGTGGAAATAAATCTCTCTAAAATAAAATAAATCACACACTCACATTATTTTTCTTAATAATATGTTTTGCATGAAAATAGTTTTAAAACAATTACCAATTGATTATATGTGCGGAAGAATTAGTTTTCTTCATTTTTATAATTGGTTGCATAATCAATTGGGTTGTTCAGGTAATTTTTTTATGGCCATATACTATTATCTTATTTTCTATAATATACTATGTTGTGATTAATATCAATGTTTTTGAATAAGCTACACACGTTATTCACGTTTTGCCATTATCATGTTTTTAGTTTTGAAAACTATTTGGCTATAAATGGATATGGAATATACATTCATCTCCAACGGACATATTTTGAATACCATTTGATATTATGGTTATTGGGTTATAATATTACCGTTTAAAAACAATGAATCCATCTGATTGTTATTAATTTTTATAATATTACCATTTGAAAACAATTATATATGGTAGTTTTTTTCTCCAACGAACAAATGAGAATGAGTTTTGGAATCAACACATATTTTGATTATTAAGGCAACTCTTTATAACAATGTTACCGTTGGTTTATTTTTTTAATTAGTTTGTGTTCGGTACCTGAATGTCGGAGACGACTGAGTCCGGGGTACAAGTTGATGTGCTTCTGGAGATTTGAAGATGGACTTCGGATGGATGGAGATCAGCCTCAGATGGTCCGAGGTTGATTGCTCATGCATGTCGGGGGGTGGTACGTGCAAACACTCTGATGCTTAAGTCAGCAAGAGAAGAGAAGAGGTGTGTATGGAATGAGAACGTACTTGGAAATGGAGGGGTGCGCCTCTATTTATAGACGTAAGCGCCATACCTGATGCGTTGGATACGGGTGCTTGGATCTTGACCGTTGGATGCAGATACTTAATGGTGAAGCGCGTCGGGCCTTTCCAAGTGCGGAATTGGGCCAGGCCCAGATCGCATGGGGTCTTGGCCCAGTCTGGAACTGTGGCCCCCCAAGTCGAGGTCGAGTGACTGGGGACATCCTCGGCTTGAGGAGTCTTTTGTTGCTCCATTCAACTGCCTCGGGCACGGAGGAGCGAATGTTTGCTTTCCGATGTTCATAATTGTAGTGCTTAGCAAACGCTTTCTTCTGGAGTCGACTTTGGGACACCGAGGTCCTTCTTGCAAAAAGTTGACTGAGCATTTAAGCTCGGAGTCAATTGAGTCTCAACTGAGCATTTAAGCTCGGAGTCAAGAAGGTTCAAAGTCGTTGTGGACTTCTTCCTCAGTCCCGGACTGAGCATTGAAGCTCGGAGTTCGGGAGAAGGCATGCGCTCAAGGAGCAGGTGTCGAAGCCGCCTGGGACTTCTGGTGTGTGGAAACGTGTGCAAGTATACACAGTCACTAACAAGTAGTATAAAAGATCGAACCCATAGGGATTGGATTAACTCTTATATATTGTTGTAAAGACTTGTAAGCTAGTGCAGCTACACTACTCACAATTTTGGTTGAAGTTTGAAATGAAAATAATTTATAGGAAAGCAAGTAAATTGTGCAGCAAATCAGTTGAGAATGATAGTTGAGATGTCTTCACTATCTAAATCACTTTTGAGTGCATTGTGTTTTCTTGTGGTGCAGAAGCACTTAGGTGCAGCTGCATCAGTGTGTGCTGGTCAACTACTTTCTTCGGAGTTTCGTTACAAGCTCTTATGATCCTGTTTTTTTGCGGTAAAGAAAGAAGTAGTCAATTCCTTTCTCGCCCCCTTATAGATAATCCAAGTTGCCAAATAAGTACGCTCTTGTATCTTAAGATCTTACTACACTCTTGTAAAGACTATGTTAACCTAAGGTTAGGAATTAACATGGAATTAACAAGCTAACTTCATTAAAACAATTTTAACAAAAAGCTTCATTAAACACTTATCCTTACTTAGTTCTTGATTTCTAGTTATAAGCCAATTAAGTGAATATAACTCTACTTGTTATAAATGATCAACCTCAAAACAAGATTAAGAATTTAAACACAAGAACTAAAGTGCTTACACCACTTGAAAACACAATAACTTTCCTCAAAAGATCATTGGAAAGTTAGAACATCCCAACTTAAGAGATTTAGCTCATGATGGGCATAACAAAGCAAATATATTTGAATGAAAACTTGTTGTAATGAAGGAAAATACAAGAGAATTCAAAAGAGTAAGAATTACAACAATTGAAAGACTCTTGCATATATTTGCTTACAACCAATTTCTTGCACCTATTAGCTCTTTGAAGAAGTGGAGAGAGAAGTTGTCAATTTCTTCTCACCTTCCTCTCAAACTAACACTAAGAAAATATAAAAAGAACTACAAGAAAATAAACTTGAAACTATGAAAAACTAAGATGAAAAGAACATGAAAAAGAATATAAAAGTCTATGATATATCTTTTCAACTGAAGAGTTGAGTCCTATTTATAGTCTTTGGAGATTTCCTTCATGTGGGGGTTTCCTTGATGATTAAGCTAACCAAAGGGTGTTAACCATGGTTACTTTTCAGAAGATGGAGATAAAGCTTTTGATTCTCATACTCAACCTTAAAGGGAGGTCCAATAGGAAGTAGCCACATGTCTTTTGTGAATGATTATTCATGATGGTCTTCCATTGTAGGCGCCTCCTTTTGCAAGTGGCCATGTGCCCCCATGTGACTCAGAAGCAAGCAGCAAGCCAACTAAGCATTATAGCAATGGTGAGAATTGAGGTGCTTCCAATGTGGGGTTGTGAGCTGCTTCGGTGCAGGAAGGTGCAGTTGCACCATAAATGTTGTTATTTTATTCATACTACCATATTTAACACATATTATATTTGATTATGGGCACTTATTTAAGTGTAGAAGCACGAATAACTCTATATAAAATGGAGTTATCACACCCCCAAACTTAATTCGTTGCTTGTCCTCAAGCAATGACAAAAAGAAAACATAAATAAGATTTTTATAATCAAGAAGAACAGATCATTTGAATTACTGGCCAAGTTGGCCAACACGTAGCCAACGGGCAACCACTTATGAACTTCATTTTTCAGAAATTTTTTTGTCTTTGTGTCTTTGAATTCCAAAAAATCCAAAGCTATTAAAACTCATTTGTGTGAGTGTGTGCCCCACTAAGATTCAATCAGTTCCAAAGCCAAGTAACAAGTTTCTCCTAGCCTTTGAAAAGTTTAGATCACGTTTGGTCAAAATAAAGATGTTTCAAAATATAGAATAGACTAATAAAATCTTCAAGACTTGGGGACTTTTAAGCACAACAAAGGGCTTGGAAGGAGTATTTCAAAACTGTTGAGTCAATGCACTATTTTTATTTGTGGTGGTTCTTTTTCTTGATGCAAATGCAGTGAGTGCAGGTGCATCGTTTTTCTGGGGTGCAGTTGCACTAGGTATTTTTGAACTAGTGCAGATGCACTGAACTTTTTGATGGTGCAGTTACATTTAGTGCAACTGCACTTGATACTTCTTTTCAAGACTTGTAGCTTATATTGCCCTCCTCACTGTCCTCCTTATGCATACTTTTTTCTTTGGTCAGTTCTGTCTTCTTTTCTTCTTTTTTTTTTCTTTGAATTTTTCTTTTTCTGACCAAATGCACTATTAGAACAGGTACAGTTTATGACTCAGGCAATAAAGCTTTCTTTCATTTTGAGCTCTTTTGGTAACCTATATGCATTGACTACTTTAAGTTTTTCATACTCTTGCCTTTGTATTCATAAAAATTCCTCCAAACTTAATTCTTTAAGCTCTTCTATATTTTTAATAAAAATTTGTTTTTGACCTTAGTTTTCTAAAAATCCCTCTTGCATCGGATAGCTTATCACATAGCAAGGTTCTTTTCAAAATTCAGCTTTGATGTGTTGAAGTGATAATAACAATGGTTATCTTTGGAAAAACAATGCTTCTTTTTCTTTTTCATTTGTTTCATCATTAAAAATCAGTTCACAAATTGCATTTTCTTTAAGTTTTTGAAAAAGGCTATAAGCTGATCATGCTTCAAGAGTCATCAAATCTTCAAAATATTACTTAATTCAGATTTACTTAAAACTATTTTGACAGATTTTTCTATTTTTTGAAAACAGTTTTATGCATTTGGAAATGCTTTGTTAAGTAAATCTAAAACAACTGAAACATAATACATACTAACACAATCACATATTAACAAAAAACACATAATAAACATAAGAACTGAAACAAACACGCATAAGATAGATACTAACACATGCATGAAAAGTTTTGAGTGCTCTCCCCCCAACTTAAAAGTGAGCAGTGTCCTCACTGCTCTAAGTTGAGATAGCAAAAAGGTTGTTCAAAATGGGGGAGGGGGGTTAATACATGTGGGACTCAAAAACCAGATAACATAAGTATATAAAAGTACTGAAAATATTTAAAAACAACATTTAAAGTTTACTTAGGTTTTGCTCCAGATCTGAGTCTATTGCTAGTCCTTGTTGCTGCACGCTTGACTACCAACTTCTTTGGCCTCTTTACTGCTGCTGCCTTTGATGCAGGTGCACCCGGCTCAATTGTTGTTGTTGGTTTCTTTGCTTCTGCTGCTGTGGCAGGTGCATCTGCACTTCGGTGCAGATGCCCCAATTCCTGTACTCCTACAAAACACTTGAAAAACATCAAATTGAACAAAATATTAAATATTTAGCAAAAATTATGGGTTGCCTCCCATTAAGCGCTTGATTTAAGAGTCTTCAACCTGACTAAGTCTTGTGGCAGATATCTTTAGCTAGTAATGCAGCTGCACACGGTGCTACTGCATCAGAATTCTGCATAATTGACAGCATCTGCACAAGACCATTCATTCATACCTGCAAAAGTAAAAACAAAAACACACAAAACACAACTAGTCCTAAAAATCTGGGTTGCCTCCCAGTAGCGCTTATTTTATAGTCTTTAGCTAGACTTGTCATTCAAAACCTAAGTTAGGGTGGATAATAGGACAAGAAGAAAATATCATCCTTCCTCTTTCTTCTTTTTGTTAGAAATCCCATATATTTGGCATAGGGAAGCAAGTGATCTCATGCCCCAACCAATAAGCATTTGGGATAACAATTCTCATTTTCTTGAAAAAATTTAAGCTCATTTTGTGGAGGATGTTTTTCTTCAATTTCTTCATCTATCAAGGTAGGAGCACTGGATGCTAGAGCATTCATCAGATGATCATGTTGTTTGTGGAATTGCTTCTGCATCAGTTGATCTAGAGACATTAAGACAGAACATTCCACAATATCCTCAGTAGGATATTTTAGGGCATTCATTACATTAAATTTCACCTCTTGATCATTTACTCTCATGGTTAGTTCTCCTTTTTGCACATCAATCAATGTTTTCCCAGTTGCTAAGAATGGCCTTCCAAGAATAACTGGTACTTCTTCATCTGAAACAAAGTCAAGAATAACAAAATCTGCAGGGAATACTAATTTGTCAACCTTTACCAATATATCATCTATGATTCCTTCTGGGTAAGCTATTGACCTGTCTGCAAGTGACAATGTTAAAGATGTAGGTTTATCATTTCCAATTCCTAACTGTGTAAAGACAGATTTAGGCATCAAGTTGATGCTTGCTCCTAAATCACACAATGCACGACCTGTATAGTAATTACCTATTGAAAATTGAATTGTAAAGCTACTTGGATCTTTCAATTTTCTTGGAATTTTGTTTTGCAAAATCAAACTACATTCTTTTGACAAAGCAACAGTTTCAAATTCACCTAATCTTTTTCTTTTTGAAAGAACATCTTTCATGAGTTTAGCATAATTAGGCATTAGTTGCAATGCTTCAATCAAGGGAACATTAATATGCAATTGTTTTAAAACATCTAAAAACTTACTGAATTACTTCTCCTCATGTGCCTTTTTTAATCTTTGAGGAAAAGGAGGAGGAGGGTATTCAGGAACTAACCTTGGAGTTAGAACTCTATGAGATGCAGATGCATCAGGTGCTTCTGCATTTTGAGAATTTTTTTTATTTTTATTTTTTTCTCCCTTACCTGTACCTTCATTCTCATTAGGTTCTACAAGATCTTTCCCATTTCTGAGAGAGATAGCTTTGACCTGTTTTTTACCTGGCCTCTGAGATGGACTTGCTTCTGTATTGGATGGTAATGTACCTGTTGGTCTTTGATACAGAGCAGTTGCTAACTGACCTACTTGATTCTCCAGATTTTTAATTGAAGCTTCATGAGCTTGCCTAGCTGTTCTAGTTTCACTAATGAATGCTTCATGGGTTTGCCTAGCTGTTCTGGTTTCATTAATGAAAGATTTCAGCAAACCTTCTAAGGAGTTATCAGTAGTAGGTTGTCCTTGTTGTGGCCTTTGGTAGTTCTGAGATTGAAATCTTGGTGGAAGGGTTGGTGCAGTTGCACTAGGTGCAGGTGCACTAGTATTGTTCCATCTGAAGTTTGGATGGTTCTTCCAACCAGCATTATAGGTATTGGAGTAAGGGTTGTTATTCCTATCATAACTTACATAATTTACAGAGACAGGGTTGCTAGGACACTCCTCATAAAGGTGACCTCCTCCACAATAAACAAAACTTACAGCTCCTGGAGGGGCTTGTTCTATTGCTGCTGCAGTGTTCTCTACTGGTGCAGCTGCACTAGATGCAGTTGCACTGGTTGTGGTGAAGTTTTTGAACATGTTTGCTAGTGAGGCTACTTGAGCAGATAGGGCTGATATTTCACTAATTTCATGTACCCCTGATGATTTCTTTTGGGCACTTACCCTCTCAGTAGGCCAACTAGAACTATTAGTAGCAATTCTATCAATCAATTCACATGCTTCATTATAAGACAGATTTAACAAAACACCACCAGATGATGCATCAAGCATTATTCTAGTTTGTGGTTCCAAACCATTATAAAATGTTTCCATCTGAATAATGACTGGAAGACCATGGTGTGGACATTTTCTTAAAAGTTCTTTCCATCTTTCCCATGCTTCAAACAATGATTCAAATTCTTTTTGTCTAAAAGATGTAATATCATTTCTCATTCTGGCATTTTTGATGGGTGGAAAATATTTTGACAAAAACTTTTCAGCCATTTCACTCCATGTATGAATAGAATTAGGCTCCAATGAGTTTAACCATGATTTAGCCTTATCTTTCAAAGAATATGGAAATAGCTTAAGTCTAAATGCATCTTCTCTAACACCAGGAATGATAAAGTTACTACAAACTTCTAAAAATTGTTTTAAATGTTCATGGGGATCCTCATGAGGAAATCCACCAAATTGACTAATTGTTTGCAGCATTTGAAACATCATGGGTTTAAATTCAAAATGGACAGCATCTATGTGAGGTCTTGCTATGCTTGTTTGCATGTTTTGATGATCAAACATAGCATAATTTCTCATAGGTCTATCTCTATCTTTAAACATACCTGTTGCTCCCATGTTGATGAATTGTTGTGGTGAAATCATGCTAGAACCTCTACCTTTGGTTATTTGTTGTCTTTGCAAGCTCCTAAATCTCCTCTCTATCTCAGGGTCTAACTGGGACCTGTACATAAAAATGCTAAACACAAGAAAAGAAACAAAGTAAAATGTTCACTAATTAACTACTAATCTAAACTATAAAATTAATGGCAATTCCCGACAACGGCGCCAAAAACTTGGTGTGTGAAAGTATACACAGTCACAAACAAGTAATAAAGTGAAAGTAGACTATCGTTCCCACAGGGATTGGATTAATTTGCAAGTTTAGAATCAATAGTTCACTAGTGAAAGGTAACCACTAAATAATATATGGTGAGAGTGCAAGAATGTAAATAAACAGAAAATAAACAAGCAAATAAAAAGGTGTAACAAATTAGTGGATTGTGATAGTTGAGATGTCTTCACTAAATAATTCACTTTTCAGAGTATTGTGTTTTCTTGTGGTGCAGATGCACTTAGGTGCAGCTCCATCAGTATGTGCTGGTCAGCTACTTTTTTCGGAGTTTCGTTACAAGCTCTTATGATCCTGTTTTTTTTGCGGTAAAGAAAGAAGTAGTCAATTCCTTTCTCGCCCCCTTACAGATAATCCAAGTTGCTAAATAAGTACACTCTTGTATCTTAAGATCTTACTACACTCTTGTAAGGACTATGTTAACCTAAGGTTAGGAATTAACATGGAATTAACAAGCTAACTTCATTAAAACAAGTTTAACAAAAAGCTTCATTAAACACTTATCCTTACTTAGTTCTTGATTTCTAGTTATAAGCAATTAAGTGAATATAACTCTACTTGTTCTAAGTGATCAACCTTAAACAAGATTTAAGAATTTAAACACAAGAACTAAAGTGCTTACACCTCTTGAAAACACAATAACTTTCCTCAAAAGATCATTGGAAAGTTAGAACATCTCAACTTAAGAAGTTTAGCTCATAATAGGCATTGCAAGGCAAATAGAGATGAAATAAAACATGTTGAAATAAAGGAAATTACAAGAGAAGACAATAGGGTAGAGATTACACCAATTGAAGAACTCTTGCATAAGTTTGCCAAGCAAGTGCAACTGCACTGATTCCTTGCACTACGAATTCTATGAAGAAGTGAAGGGAGAAGTTGTCAATTCCTTCCTTACCTTCTTACAATCTAACTATTATTTAAACTAGAAAAAAAAAATACTATCTAAAGTGATCTCCAAAGAGAGAGAAGTGAGATGAGAGATGAAGATGAAGAATGGAGATGATTTTCCAAGTGAAGGATGAAGTCCTTTATATAGGCCTTGAGATTTCCTTCAAGTGAGGGTTTGCTTGGAGATGAAGTTAACTTAAGGGTGTTAACCATGGTTACTTTTCAGAAGATTGAGATAAGCTTTTGATTCCCATACTCAACCTTAAAGGGAGGTCCAATAGGAAGTAGCCACATGTCTTTTGTGAATAATTATTCATGATGGTCTTCCATTGTAGGCGCCTCCTTTTGCAAGTGGCCATGTGCCCCCATGTGACTCAGAAGCAAGCAGCAAGCCAACTAAGCAATATAGCAATGGTAAGAATTGAGGTGCTTCCAATGTGGGGTTGTGAGCTGCTTCGGTGCAGGAAGGTGCAGTTGCACCAACTTCCCTTCAGGTGCAGTTGCACCTAGTGCAGATGCACTAAACTACAGCTGTAATGAACAAACACATCAAACATACCAATATACATGTAAAATGCTAAGTTATGGACATCTTTCACCTTAAAACCATAAATGTTGTTATTTTATTCATACTACCATATTTAACACATATTATATTTGATTATGGGCAATTATTTAAGTGTAGAAGCACGAATAACTCTATATAAAATGGAGTTATCAACTTCTTCCTCTGGTCTCTGTCTCAGCACTTAAGCCAAGCTAAAGAGGAGGCTGGCTAGCGAGGAGCGAAGATGTCGGAGTCGCTATGGACTTTGTGCGCTCCATGACTGAGCATTTAAGCTCGGAGTGAGGGAGGGCATGTGCGTCGTTCTTTGACGGTCTCGCCTCATACCGTCATCCGTCGAGTGGTCAGCTCGGGTCGGACTCGGGTGAGAAGGGCGTTGCGATGAGTTGGGAGCTAGTGCTGTAACACCCCGGAAATAATTTAATTAAAATAGTTGATTGAATTATTAAAATAATTTGGAGGCGGGATATAGATAAATTAAAAGGTTAATATTTTATATGCGTAGGAGGTGAAACGAGTAAAGGAGGTGGTGACGTAGAGAGCCCAGTGTTTACTGAGCCCTCAACTTAAACCCTGGGGGTTTAAGCCAAACCCTCATTCGCAGCAAGCAAAAGAAAAACGAAAGTGAGAGTGAGAGAGAGAGCACGCGGCGCAAAGAGGGAGAGAAGAGGAGGGTTTTGCGAAGAATTTCAAAAGGAGATCGTTCGTGTTGCTGTGGTTTTGTTCGTGTCTCGTTCGTCGTGTTCCGGAGCTTACGTTATTCGAGGTAAGGGTGGGCTTAACCTTGATAATAGGTTGATGATAATTATGTGTGGGTAGTCTAGGGTTTGGTTGAATTGTTCGTGTTGTTGCATATCGTGTTTTCGTTGAGATTGGTGCTTTGATGATTATTGCACGTTATTGTGATTTGTTTCGTTATTTGTTGTTGCGTGATTGTTGTATCACGATGATGGTGTTGTTATTGTTCGTGTTTTTGTTGTTGCTGTGCGTGGTTGATTGTTGTTGTCGCGTTGTCGAATTGTCGTTTTTGTTGTGGTGGTTGCGGTGTCGTTGCCGTTAGGGTTTGGTGTTTGGCAATTTAGCGATTCTGGACACAGGTTCGGTTTTTCTAAAACTGGCGCTGTTTGGTTGATCCAAAAATTATGAGGTTGATTGTTTTTGAAAATAGACTTAACGCCGGTCGTTTTGGCACTGGTTTCGTTAAATTCGGAGTTGTATAGCTCGAGTTATAGGCGATACAAGTTAGGTTAAAATTCTGGAAACGATTTGGGTATAGATTCGGTATTTCGGTGACTGGGAACGTTGTATTGACCGAAAAATTATGTGGTTTATTTTTCTGGAAAATAGACTTAATGCTTGTTAATTTGGCACTGGTTTGATTGCGTTTAGAGTTGTGTAGCTCGAGATATGAATTCCACAAGTTAGAGTAAGATTCTGGAAACAATCTGGACACAGGGTCAGTGTTTTGGTTACCACGTTTTCAAAAGAACTCCTTTTCGAACGAATCCAATTTCTTTGAAAACTAGACAAAATTTGCCCCAGTTTATGCACAAGTTTCATGCAATTTGATTGAGTTTTGGTCACTTTGGAATTGCTTGAATTTGAAGGACAGAAACTGTCCTCTTTTGCAACTAGCCTGTGTGCTTTTCGAAAACTGTACCTATTGGACACTCTCCTTCAAAAACTGAACTTAGGGATGATAACCAGACCCATAGGGCTTTCCAACAAGTATTTATTTGTTGAAATCCGATGTCGTTTGCTATTTTAATTAATTCGCTGAAGTAGGTGCGATGTGCCTAGGCGCTGTGCGCCAGTCTTGTGCGTGGTGTGCGTGCGTTATGTCCGCGTTGTGGAGCCGTCTGGTGTTAATATTTCAGGTGCGGTGCTGGTATGCTCAGGAGAGTTTAGTGGTAGCTGTGATGCTACAACTTGGTGCTATTTTTGGTGAAATCATTTGTTTTGATTCTGGTGATATAGTATTTATTTTAAATACTTGTTATGGTGAGTTGGTGCATAATCATGGTGTCGCATTGTCATATGCATGTTTTGGTGATATAGGCTCTGCCTCTGGTGTTTATTGGTGATATGCCCGTCGTGGCTCATTTTGGTGATCGGTACCGCATGCATATGCCCACTGGAGGGGTTGCATATCATCCCATTGTCTATGAATGTTATAATTTTGGTGGTTCACTGTCAAATGGACTTTTCCTTTGGTATCTGGTGCTGTGATATGGTGTAATTGTATTGTGTTGCTGTAGTTACCTGATGCTAGCATATTTTTATCATCTGCTTATTACCTCTGTTAGACTCACCCCTTCTGCTTGGAATGTTGCTCTCATGCGGCAACGCTGCAGGTGATCGCTAGTGCTCGTGGAGGAATTGCTAGGTTTTGCTTCCTCTCTCGTTTGGGTCTGTGTCAGCTCTGATATGTAGCACCGGGGAGTCGTTAGTTATCGTTTTGAACTATTATTTTAGTTATTGGAAATTGTTTTAATTAATTTTGGAGATGTCTTTAATTGTTAATTCTGGAGATGTTTAAACTGGTTAATATTTCCGCTGCTTGGTGATTTCTTTTATATAAATTATTTTGGAGATTTTTTTTTGGAATAAATGGTGTTTTTTTTTTAAAATGGTGAAAAATGTAGCGCCCTTCGAGGTGACTCTGATAATTGTCTATTTAGTTGTAATAGTAAAAGGGGGGTGTTACATTAGTGGTATCAGAGCAGTTCTGTCTGTCCGGCCAAGTTGTCGAGTCGTCGAGTCGAGTAACACTTGAGTAATTGTTACTCGTTTCTGATTATAGTTTCTGTTGCAGTGTTAGGTTGAGATGGCAGGACGGAACGATGCTGCACTCGCTGCTGCTTTGCAGGCTATGGCTCAAGCTGTGGAGAATAACCCAGGTGCTGCTGGTGATGCTGGGTCGCGCAGTTTGGCTACGTTTCAGAGGGAGAATCCTCCTACCTTTAAGGGCAAGTATAACCCTGATGGTGCTTTGGCGTGGCTGAAAGAGATGGAGAGAATCTTTCATGTTATGGATTGCTCTGAGGCGCAGAAAGTCAGGTATGGTACTCATATGCTGGCAGAGGAGGCTGATGACTGGTGGTTGGAGGTGAGGCAGAGGTTGGCGACTGTGAATGAAGAGGTCACTTGGGCTGTGTTCAGCAGAGAATTTCTGAGAAAGTATTATCCTGAAGATGTCCGTGGGAAGAAAGAGATTGAGTTTCTGGAGCTGAAGCAGGGTAATATGTCGGTGACTGAGTATGCTGCCAAGTTCATTGAATTGGCAAAGTTCTATCCACATTATGGTGAGGCTGGTGCTGAATTCTCCAAATGCATCAAGTTTGAAAATGGGTTGCGGGCTGATATCAAGAAGGCGATAGGGTATCAGAAAATTCGGGTGTTCTCGGAGTTGATTGACAGCTGCAGAATCTTCGAGGAAGACAGTAATGCTCATTCTAGAGTCATGAGGGATAGGCAGAAGAATTTCTCGAGTCGTGGGAAGCCATATGAGGTTCCAGCTGGTAAGGGCAATCAGAGAACTGCTGTGGGTAAGAGACCTAGTGGGGGAGATGCTGCTGCTAGTGTGGTAAACCCGGTCATAAGCGTCCTGACTGTCCAGATGATGTGAAGAAGTGCTACAAGTGTGGTAAAGAGGGTCATATGGCGTCTAGCTGTGATCGAAAGGATGTGTTATGCTACAACTGTGGTGAGGGTGGTCATATCAGCACTCAGTGTCCTAAACCGAAGAAAGAAAGGTCCGTTGGGAAGGTGTTCGCTCTGGCGGGGTCAGATGCAGTGAATGAGATCAGAGGTACATGCTATATTAATAATTCTCCTCTCATTGCTATTATTGATACTGGTGCTACCCATTGTTTTATTGCTACTGCATGTGTTGAGAAATTAGATCTTGTTTTATCTCCTATGTTGAGGGAGATGGTTATCGATACTCCGGCTAAGGGTTCGGTGACTACCTCGGTTGTTTGTGCTAAATGCCCTTTATCGATATTCGGTAATGATTTTCTCGTTGAGTTGATTTGTTTGCCGCTGAGCGGAATGGATGTTATTCTAGGTATGGACTGGTTAGTTGATAACCATGTTCATATCAACTGTCATGAAAGGTCTGTGAGTTTCTTTTCTCCTAAAGAGGAAGAGTCGGGTTTGTTGTCTGCTGGTCAGTTGCATAGGGTAATGAGGGAAGACGTCCAGTTGTTTTCATTAATGGCGTCATTGTCTGCTGAGAGCCAAGCGAAGGTTGATGAGTTGCAGGTGGTGCGAGAGTTTTCTGAGGTTTTTCCCGACGAGATTCCGGATGTACCACCAGAGAGAGAGGTTGAGTTTGCTATTGATCTGGTACCTGATACTAAACCTGTGTCTATGGCACCGTATAGAATGTCTGCATCTGAATTGTCAGAACTGAAGAAGCAACTCGAGGATCTGCTTGAAAAGAAATTTGTGAGGCCAAGTGTGTCGCCGTGGGGAGCTCCAGTGTTGTTGGTGAAAAAGAAAGATGGTAGTATGAGGTTGTGCGTAGACTATCGGCAGCTGAATAAGGTGACTATTAAGAACAAGTATCCGCTTCCGAGGATTGATGACTTAATGGATCAGTTGGTGGGTGCTCAGGTGTTCAGTAAAATAGATTTGAGATCGGGTTATCATCAGATCAAGGTGAAAGACGAAGACATTCAGAAGACAGCTTTCAGAACCCGTTATGGGCATTATGAGTATTCCGTGATGCCTTTCGGTGTGACTAATGCGCCGGGAGTGTTCATGGAGTACATGAATCGTATCTTTCGTGAGTATCTGGATCGGTTTGTGGTGGTATTCATTGACGACATCCTAATTTATTCTAAGTCAGAAGAGGAGCATGCAGAACATCTGAGATTGGTATTGGAAATTCTGAGGGACAGGAAATTATATGCGAAGCTGTCTAAGTGTGAGTTTTGGTTGAAGGAGGTTAGCTTTCTGGGTCATGTTATTTCGGGGAATGGAATTGCCGTGGATCCGTCTAAGGTTGATGTCGTGTTACAATGGGAGTCTCCGAAGTCAGTTACTGAGATTAGAAGTTTTCTGGGTCTGGCAGGTTACTATAGGAGGTTTATAGAAGGATTTTCGAAGTTGGCACTTCCGTTGACTCAGTTGACTTGCAAGGGTAAAGCTTTCATCTGGGATGACTGTTGTAAAGAGAGCTTCAAAGAATTGAAGAAGAGGTTGACGACGTCTCCTGTTCTGACGTTGCCTAATCCGGAAGAGTCGTTTGTGGTGTATTGTGATGCTTCCAAGATGGGGTTGGGAGGTGTGCTTATGCAGAATGGTAAGGTAGTTGCCTATGCGTCGAGACAGTTGAGGACTCATGAGAAGAACTACCCTACCCATGATTTAGAACTTGCTGCAGTTGTGTTCGCGTTGAAAATTTGGAGACATTATCTGTATGGTTCGAGGTTTGAGGTGTTCAGTGATCATAAGGGTTTGCAGTATCTGTTTGATCAGAAAGAGTTGAATATGAGACAGCGCAGATGGTTGGAGTTGCTGAAAGACTATGACTTTAGCTTGAACTATCATCCGGGAAAGGCTAATGTGGTAGCTGACGCTTTAAGTCGAAAGACGTTGCATATGTCAGCAATGATGGTTAGAGAACTCGAATTAATTGAGCAGTTCAGGGATATGAGTTTGGTTTGTGAAGTGACGCCTCAGAGTGTCAGATTGGGGATGTTGAAGATTGATAATGAATTCATGGCTAGCATTCGAGAAGCTCAGAAGTTAGATGTTAAATTAGTTGACCTGATGGTTGTGATTGATCAATCCGAGAATAAAGACTTTGAGTTGGATGCGCAGAATGTATTGAAGTACCGTGGAAGAATCTGCATTCCTGATGATGAGGAGATGAAAAGAGCAATTTTAGAAGAAGGTCATAGGAGTAAGTTGAGTATCCATCCGGGAGCTACAAAGATGTATCAGGATTTGAAGAAGATGTTTTGGTGGCCTGGTATGAAGCGTGATGTGGCGCAGTTTGTGTATTCCTGCTTGACTTGTCAGAAATCGAAGGTTGAGCATCAGAAGCCTGCTGGGTTGATGCAACCGTTGGAGATTCCGGAATGGAAGTGGGATAGTATTTCTATGGATTTCGTGATAGGGTTACCTAATACTGTGAGGGGGCACGATTCGATTTGGGTGATTGTGGATAGATTGACGAAGTCTGCTCATTTTATTCCTATCAATATCACGTATCCGGTGTCGAGATTGGCAGAGATTTATATTCAGGTGATTGTGAAGTTGCATGGTGTTCCTTTGTGCATTGTGTCTGACAGAGATCCTAGGTTCACTTCTGATTTCTGGAAGAGTTTGCAAGAAGCGTTGGGTTCTAAATTGAGGTTGAGTTCAGCTTATCATCCTCAAACTGATGGGCAGACAGAGAGGACCATTCAGTCGTTGGAAGACTTGTTGAGATCTTGTGTTCTTGAGCAGGGAGGTGCGTGGGATACTCACCTTCCGTTGATCGAGTTTACTTACAACAATAGTTACCATTCTAGCATCGGGATGGCACCGTTCGAGGCATTGTATGGGCGGAGATGTAGGACTCCGTTGTGTTGGCATGAATCTGGGGAGAGTATTGTTCTTGGACCCGAGGTTGTTCGAGAGACTACTGAAAAGGTGAAATTGATCCGTGAGAAAATGAAAGCGTCGCAGAGTAGACAGAAGAGCTATCATGATAAGAGAAGGAAGGATTTAGAATTCCAAGCTGGTGATCATGTGTTTTTGAGAGTCACGCCTATGGCTGGTGTTGGGCGTGCATTGAAGACAAAGAAGTTGACTCCTCGTTTCATTGGACCGTATCAGATCACTGAGAGAATTGGTAATGTTGCTTATAGGGTGGCCTTGCCGCCTAATCTTTCGAATTTGCACGATGTATTTCATGTGTCGCAACTTCGGAAGTATATTTCGGATCCGTCCCATGTGATTCCGATGGATGATGTGCATGTGCGGGATAATCTCACTGTGGAGACAATGCCTGTGCGAATTGAAGATCGTGAAGTGAAGACTTTACGTGGTAAAGAGATAAACCTGGTGAAAGTGGTCTGTTTAGGAGCTGCTGGTGAAAGCATGACATGGGAGTTGGAGAGCAAGATGCGAGAGTCCTATCCGAAGCTGTTTGAATCAGGTATGTTTTCGAGGACGAAAGATTCTAAGTGGGGGAGGGTTGTAACACCCCGGAAATAATTTAATTAAAATAGTTGATTGAATTATTAAAATAATTTGGAGGCGGGATATAGATAAATTAAAAGGTTAATATTTTATATGCGTAGGAGGTGAAACGAGTAAAGGAGGTGGTGACGTAGAGAGCCCAGTGTTTACTGAGCCCTCAACTTAAACCCTGGGGGTTTAAGCCAAACCCTCATTCGCAGCAAGCAAAAGAAAAACGAAAGTGAGAGTGAGAGAGAGAGCACGCGGCGCAAAGAGGGAGAGAAGAGGAGGGTTTCGCGAAGAATTTCAAAAGGAGATCGTTCGTGTTGCTGTGGTTTTGTTCGTGTCTCGTTCGTCGTGTTCCGGAGCTTACGTTATTCGAGGTAAGGGTGGGCTTAACCTTGATAATGGGTTGATGATAATTATGTGTGGGTAGTCTAGGGTTTTGTTGAATTGTTCGTGTTGTTGCATATCGTGTTTTCGTTGAGATTGGTGCTTTGATGATTATTGCACGTTATTGTGATTTGTTTCGTTATTTGTTGTTGCGTGATTGTTGTATCACGATGATGGTGTTGTTATTGTTCGTGTTTTTGTTGTTGCTGTGCGTGGTTGATTGTTGTTGTCGCGTTGTCGAATTGTCGTTTTTGTTGTGGTGGTTGCGGTGTCGTTGCCGTTAGGGTTTGGTGTTTGGCAATTTAGCGATTCTGGACACAGGTTCGGTTTTTCTAAAACTGGCGCTGTTTGGTTGATCCAAAAATTATGAGGTTGATTGTTTTTGAAAATAGACTTAACGCCGGTCGTTTTGGCACTGGTTTCGTTAAATTCGGAGTTGTATAGCTCGAGTTATAGGCGATACAAGTTAGGTTAAAATTCTGGAAACGATTTGGGTATAGATTCGGTATTTCGGTGACTGGGAACGTTGTATTGACCGAAAAATTATGTGGTTTATTTTTCTGGAAAATAGACTTAATGCTTGTTAATTTGGCACTGGTTTGATTGCGTTTAGAGTTGTGTAGCTCGAGATATGAATTCCACAAGTTAGAGTAAGATTCTGGAAACAATCTGGACACAGGGTCAGTGTTTTGGTTACCACGTTTTCAAAAGAACTCCTTTTCGAACGAATCCAATTTCTTTGAAAACTAGACAAAATTTGCCCCAGTTTATGCACAAGTTTCATGCAATTTGATTGAGTTTTGGTCACTTTGGAATTGCTTGAATTTGAAGGACAGAAACTGTCCTCTTTTGCAACTAGCCTGTGTGCTTTTCGAAAACTGTACCTATTGGACACTCTCCTTCAAAAACTGAACTTAGGGATGATAACCAGACCCATAGGGCTTTCCAACAAGTATTTATTTGTTGAAATCCGATGTCGTTTGCTATTTTAATTAATTCGCTGAAGTAGGTGCGATGTGCCTAGGCGCTGTGCGCCAGTCTTGTGCGTGGTGTGCGTGCGTTATGTCCGCGTTGTGGAGCCGTCTGGTGTTAATATTTCAGGTGCGGTGCTGGTATGCTTAGGAGAGTTTAGTGGTAGCTGTGATGCTACAACTTGGTGCTATTTTTGGTGAAATCATTTGTTTTGATTCTGGTGATATAGTATTTATTTTAAATACTTGTTATGGTGAGTTGGTGCATAATCATGGTGTCGCATTGTCATATGCATGTTTTGGTGATATAGGCTCTGCCTCTGGTGTTTGTTGGTGATATGCCCGTCGTGGCTCATTTTGGTGATCGGTACCGCATGCATATGCCCACTGGAGGGGTTGCATATCATCCCATTGTCTATGAATGTTATAATTTTGGTGGTTCACTGTCAAATGGACTTTTCCTTTGGTATCTGGTGCTGTGATATGGTGTAATTGTATTGTGTTGCTGTAGTTACCTGATGCTAGTATATTTTTATCATCTGCTTATTACCTCTGTTAGACTCACCCCTTCTGCTTGGAATGTTGCTCTCATGCGGCAACGCTGCAGGTGATCGCTAGTGCTCGTGGAGGAATTGCTAGGTTTTGCTTCCTCTCTCGTTTGGGTCTGTGTCAGCTCTGATATGTAGCACCGGGGAGTCGTTAGTTATCGTTTTGAACTATTATTTTAGTTATTGGAAATTGTTTTAATTAATTTTGGAGATGTCTTTAATTGTTAATTCTGGAGATGTTTAAACTGGTTAATATTTCCGCTGCTTGGTGATTTCTTTTATATAAATTATTTTGGAGATTTTTTTTTTGGAATAAATGGTTTTTTTTTTTTTAAAATGGTGAAAAATGTAGCGCCCTTCGAGGTGACTCTGATAATTGTCTATTTAGTTGTAATAGTAAAAGGGGGGTGTTACAAGTGCCGCCGTGGATCTTGTAAGTTAGGATGACAGAATAATCGAAAATGATTTTATTCAAGGACATAAGTAGCCCGATTTGATTACATTTGTTAGATGAATGATCAACTATAATATACTCTAAGCTTAGCTTCCTTCCATGTCCTGGGGATTGGCTCCTTGGACAAGGTTTCTAGTTGATAGGCCTCTTTCCCAGTTTTTGATACGACCAGGTAGGGCCTTTCCCAATTGGGTGCAAGCTTGCCTTCTCGTGCGTTCTTGTTGCCCACATCGGCACGCCTGAGGACGAAGTCCCCGATATTGAATTATCAGATGATGACTTTCCGATTGTAGCATCTTGCAATCTGGGCCTTGACGACGGCTTCAGCCACCTGTGCTTTATCTCGGACCTCCTGGACCTCTTGGACCAGGTCAAGCTCTTCCTTCGCAGCCTTGTCATTTTCTTCCCTGTTGAGGGGGTACAGGGTTCTCCATGTGGACACTCCAACCTCCACTGGAATGACGGCCTCAGTGCCATACGTCAATCTGAAAGGTGTCTCGTTGGTAGTAGAATGTGGCGTTGTCCGATATGCCCAAAGGACATATGGTAGTTCATCGAGCCAAGCTCCTTTTGCCCCTTTTAACCTTTTCTTCAATCCTTTTAGCATGACCCTATTAGCCGCCTCGGCTTGCCCGTTAGTCTGAGGGTGCTCAACGGAGGTGAAATGTTGCTTGATATTCAGGTCTGCCATCAACTTTCGGAATCCTTTGTCGGCGAATTGTGTGCCATTGTCGGTAATTATGACGGCAGGGATCCCGAATCTGGTTAGGATGTTCTTTTTGACGAATTTGATGCAGTTCTTGGCAGTTATATGGGTGAGAGGTTCTGCTTCAATCCATTTAGTGAGATAGTCGACGGCCACAATGAGGTATTTGGCCCCACCCCGGGCCAGTGGGAGGGTTCCGAGGAGATCTATTCCCCATTGAGAGAAGGGTCATGCTGCCGACAAGGAAATGAGTTCAGCCGGGGGAGCATTATGGAGTCGGCGTATAGTTGGCAAGTGTCACACCTCCCGACTAGGTCGGCAGCGTCTTTAACCATGGTTGGTCAGTAGTATCCGGCCCTGAGGGCTTTCTTTGCCAAAGCTCAAGCCCCCAGGTGTTGTCCACAAATGCCCTCGTGGATTTCAGTAAACACATACTCTGCCTCCTCCCCTTCAACACATTTCAAAAGGGGAGAGGAGAAGCCTCGTCTAAAAATTTTCCCATCAATTATGGAGTAGGATGCTGACCTTTGCCGGACTGCCGTGGCTTCCTTGGCGTCGGCTGGTTTGATACCGAACTCGATATAATTTTTGATGGTTGCATCCATCCTTCGCCCCTCGGTTACGCTGGGTTTCGTCAGTTCTCTTGAAAGATGCTTGAAGGTTGCCCGTTGGCTACGTGTTGGCCAACTTGGCTAGGACGTCGGCTCGGGCGTTCTCAGACCAAGGTACGTGTTTTAATTCGGGATGTTCGAATCGGAGGAGTAGTTCCCGTACCCGTGCCAAGTATCGTTGTAATATGGGGTCCCTCGCCACAAAATCTTCCTTGACCTGGGAGACCACAAGCAGTGAGTCGGTATTCAGCTCGATGATTCTTGCCTCGAAGTCCAAGACTAGCTTCAACCCGGCAATACATGCTTCGTATTCTGCTTGATTGTTTGAGGTCGTGAAAGAAAAACTGAGGGAGACCTCGATCATAAGTCCTTCAGTATTTTCTAGGATGAGTCTTGCCCCGCTGCCTTTCGAATTTGAAGACCCGTCGACGTGGAATTTCCACAGTAAAGAAACTGAGTCGGTGGGTGTCGGTGTCATTTTGGCAACAAAATCGGCTAGAACCTGAGCTTTGAGGGCAGATCGGGCCTCGTACTTTATCCCAAATACGGACAATTCGACGGCCCATTTGATGATTCTTCCCGCAAGGTCGGGTCGATGTAGCACTTGCTAGATGGGTTGATCCGTTCTTACAACGATTTGATGTGCCACAAAGTTTGGCCTCAGTCTTCTAGCCGCTAGGACCAGGGCTAGGGCTACCTTCTCTATCTTCTGATATCTGGACTCAGCTCCCTGTAATACTTTGCTGTTCGTCCTCCGTTTCTCCAATTAGGACTGTGCTAAATGTTTCCTCGGCCACGGCGAGGTATAGGTAGAGTGTTTCCCCTTCCACCGGTTTTAGCAATATCGGAGGTTCCGAAAGTATCTGTTTGAGCTCGATCAAGGCACTCTCGCACTCCGGTGTCCATTTGAACTCGACGCCCTTCTTCAAGATCTCGAAGAAAGGGAGTGATCAATTGGTCACCCTAGAAACGAACCTGGAGAGGGCGGCAATCATGCCAGTTAGTTTTTGCACTTCCTTTTTAGTGGTGGGGGCGGCAATCATGTCGGTCACGACTCTGCACTTGTCAGGATTGACTTCAATCCCTCTTTCGGTGAGGCAAAAGCCGCGAAACTTTCCCGCTTTGACGCCAAAAGTTCATTTTTCAGGGTTGAACCTGAGGTTGTTTCTCCTAGCTTCGGCGAAGATCTCCTGGAGGTCGGCCAGGTGTCCCTCATCCGCCTTGCTTTTCACAATCATATCATCGAGATAGACTTCGACAACCTTGCCGATCTGGTTGCGAAAGACTTTGTTCATGATTCGTTGATAAGTGGCCCCTGCGTTTTTGAGGCCGAAAGGCATGACTTGTAGCAGTAGTTACCCTGATCGATCATGAAAGTCGTTTTCTCTTGATCTGGTGGATTCATCGCAATTTGGTTATAGCTGGAGTAGGCGTCCAAAAAGGATAAGAGGCGGAAACGGATGCATTGTCCACGAGTTTATCGATGTTGGAACCGGGAAAGCGTCTTTGGGGCATGCTTTGTTGAGGTCGGTGTAGTCTACACAAATCATCCATTTCCCATTATTCTTTTTTACCAACACAATGTTGGATAGCCATGTGGTATATTTCACTTCTTTTACAAAACCGACTGAGAGTAGGTCCGCGAAGGCCTTTGCTGCGGCCTCGGCCTTCTCGTCACTCTGTGCCCTGCGCCGTTGTACCACGTATTTGGCGTCGGGATTTACTGCCAAGTGATGGCATATTATTTCAAGTGGGATACACGACATCTCGAAGGCGGACCAAGCGAATAGGTCGGTGTTCTGGCGTAGACACGCAATTAGGTTTTCCCTTATTGTGCTTGTGACCTTGGCCCCAAATTTCACCGTCTTCATGGGGTCGTCACCTAGTGGAACCTCAAGGAACTCACCGTGTGGCTCGGGGCGCTTGATCTTTTTCTTGAGTTCCTTTGTCAGTTTGCCATCATCTCCATCTTTGGAACTGTTGGGGTCATAGCGAGCGTCAACCTCGGTGAGGTTCACTCCAACGGCCGAAAATGGTAGCTCGGGAATTTCTTGGAGTTGACGTCAAACTCCTTTGAGGGCGAGGTACTGGCATCTTTCCGCTGCCTCGAGGTCGGCTAAGATGGTTATGATATCGTTTGCCAATGAGTAAAATTTCATCTTCAAGTGCACTGCCAATGAGTCTAGCTAAAGTCGGCCTGCCCACGATGTAGTGATACGGGGTTATTAGTGGCATGACTAGGAGTGTAGTTTTGATGGTCCGGGCGAGTCTCCTCTGTCCATAAGTCATGAGAACGTCGAGGTCGCCCAAAGGTCGAGCCTGCTCTTCCCCCAGGCTACATAAATCTGTCCCGAGGTAAGGACTCGGGTAGGCGGGTGATAGTCTGAGGCTGGGAAGTAGGTCTTGGAACATGAGATCGGCGGAACTCCCTTGATCCACCAGGATTCGCTTTACGTCAACACCGAGTATGGAGGCTGAGATGATTAGTGGAGCGAACTCATTTGGTTTGCCGATTAGGTAGTCCTCATCAGAGATGAACAGCGACTTCCTAGAAGCAGTCGATACAGAGTTGGAGTTTGACGTTGAGTTGGCAATATCTTGCCACTTGCGCTTCAAATTACGCTTAGTTTCCACGGCCGAGACAGATTGACCACTGGAAATCACCATAGTCGTTGATGGTCAGTTCCTATGGGAATGACAGAATTGGAGAAAGACCTCCCACTGTGGTCGCCATTGTTCGGTACCTGGACGGGAGACGACTGAGTCCGGATGGATGGAGATCAGCCTCGGATGGTCCGATGTTGATTGCTGATGCACGTCGGGGGTGGTACCTGCAAACACTCTGATGCTTAAGTCAGCAAGGGAAGAGAAGAGGTGTGTATGGAATGAAAACGTACCTGGAAATGGAGGGGTGCCCCACTATTTATAGACGGAAACGCCGTACCTGAGGCGTTGGATACAGGTGCTTCGATCTTGACCGTTGGATACGGATACTTGATGGTGGAGCGTGCGTCGGGCCTTTCCAAGTGCGGAATTGGGCCAAGCCCAGATCGCATGGGGTCTTGGCCCAGTCCGAAACAATTTGAATAATTTTTTATTTAGTCTCCTTCATTCCATCTTCTCTATAAATAGGAGTCTTGTGGTAGCTTTTGAGTACAACTCATTTTTACATTGGAACTATATCAAAATTATATTATCATCACTCTCATTCATTTTCCACTTGCTAATATTTAATTTGAGATCTTTATACTCCACATAGTTTGAGTTGTATAACTTGTGCTTCAATTTGTTCTATCTACACTAATGAGTGTATTATCTTAATCTTTTTTTATTTCTTATTTTTTGGGTGTGATCCCAAGTTATTCAAAAGAGGTGATATCTCTTGGTTTTGAAGCTCTTCTACATAGGGAGGTGATCTCCTGGTTTTGTGTGAGAGGGTGCTCTTCGATTGTAAAGGTTTCTAGCTGAACCTGTTCTAAAAGCTAGTGTTTGGTTGATTAAAATCCCTTGGTGTGTTTTGCCTTGGGAACTAGACGTAGGCCTCAAGAGTGGCCGAACTAGTATAAATTTCCACGTGTCTATTTCCTATTGTTAGCACCCAAAAATAAATAGGTCGTAGGCCGAGGATCAAAAAGGGAAAAAGGGAGTATGGTATGAAGGCAAGCCGTATGACAAGGGGCAGAAAAGGTATTTCGCCGAAGGAAAGTGACCACCCATTTCCATAGAGTGCCAAGGCCTCGGTGGAGTCAGGAATCCAACACTCGCGTCCCTTCTCACCTTGCCTGACCCTTTCTTGAGGAGTCAGGAAACCCATAGTCAAGGAGCAGAGTTCCCTCCTCGGCGCAATTGCTTGAAGAAAAAGGAATCAAAGACTGTCCAAACCTCTGACCGACACCACGGCTAGGACCTAAGAGTTTGACGACAACAAAAATGGGCATGCCCAGTGGGACAGGAAAAGGTGAGAAAACACTTCCGTTTGATTCGCCTGGACTGGATTATAGTTGGCGTATGCACTTGCGCTCCAGCAGAAACCTAATTATGGAGCCAGCATCGGCATCGAAGAAGGTAACTGCCACGAAAACGAGAAACACTAAGCCAACGAGTGTTTCGGAGGCAACACCCCTCACGGTTAGCGCTGAGTCCAACGACGGTTCCCCATACCATGGTGAGGAGCCTGTGGTCATGACCACGTCGTTTATCCGGCAGCAAATCGACATGGGGACTCAGGACATCATGTATCAATTGTCCCGCCAATTGGCTGACATTGTGAAACCTATGGTGCACAATGAGGTGCAACAGGCCAAAGAAGTGGAACAGAGACGTGCTGCGCAAGCCCGTAGCACCATGAACTATGTTGTCTCCGGCCAATCACAGGGAGGACAACATTCTTCTCTGGGAGGACCGCATCAGGCCCCGCCATACACCATCTTTGCTGGACCTCAGCACGCATCTTCCTATAATCCTATTGGAAGTATGCATCAGTGTCCACCAAGTAGGAGCATGGCTGGGACTCAGCAGGCATACTCTCATCAGGTAATTCTTAACCCTGTGATTCCTCAGCCGAGTACTTTTGCCACTTCCAACACTAGGGAGCAATTTTTGGCGAATGGCACTAACGCGACTTCTCTTCAACAGGGAAGGGTGCAACTCGCTAGAAGGCCGCCCGAGGCAGCAGGCCTAGTGGGTCTGCTGCAAGGATCATCCTATGTATCTTCTACCACGGCTAACTATCCGGTTTACGTAGGGGCAAGCCTTCGCCCCAGAATCAGGGATTGGCAGGAACGATAGTTTTTACCTAAGTCAGCAGCCATGGGTCCAGAACCCACCTGGCTCAGCAAGTCTACCTCCTAGTCAGCCGTACCCCGGTGCACCCAGTACCTACCCGGCGGGTTCCTATATACAAACACAGATGAATGTCACCCCGGTGGAGCAGCCATGGAATCAAGTTCCACCTCTCGAGGGCGCGCAGGCACCTGTACTAGGAACTGGCCCTGCTAACCTGACCCAAGTAGTACCTGGGTAGCCATGGACAAATGCTCCACCTCAGGTACCACCGCAGCTAAGGACTGTAGCGCCCAACGCCTCCACCTGTATCATCGGGCCCCCAACTCTTAGACCCTAATCTCATTGTTGACACCATCAAGAAATTCTTTGGTGTGCAGCTGAAGCCGCTCGATCATCCAATGTACATGTTGTCTTACCCCGAATGGGTCGATCGTTTGGTGCCTCTGCCCAGAGGATTCAAAACCCCCGATTTTCCCACATTTTCCGGGGACGATGGCAAGTCTACTATGGAGCACATCGGCCGATTCACGGCCCAATGTGGGGAAGGAAACCAGAATGAGTATCACAAGTTGCAGTTGTTCCCTCTGTCCTTGACAAGGACAGCCTTCTCGTGGTATTCTTCTCTCCCACCTGATTCTATACAGACCTGGGCAGACATGGAAAGGTGCTTCCATGACAGATTTTACTGGCCGCAGCCTGAAGTTACCGCAGCCGATCTCATGAACTTACGGCATAAGATGGATGAGGCAGTGACCGATTTCATTGAGAGATTCAGAAAGATGGCCGGAAAGTGCTCGGTGCCTTTCCCAGAATCACAGTTTACCTCCATGGCCATCTCTAGAATGCACCCTCAATTGAAGGAAAAGCTTGTGGGACAAGCTTGCAGTGACCTCAGTGGCTTAGCTTCTCGGGCAGTTCAAGTGGAACAATACGTCCAAGAGAGGGAAAGGAAGAGAGCCACGAGGGGCCGAGGGCCACAGTTGGTATCGGTGGTGGACGCAGCCGAGGATTCGGACTATGATGAGTCAGCCGACTATACGGCAGACATCCTAGTTGCCGAGATAGTTAAGGGGAAGGCCTACCTCTGTCCAGCTCTTAGGCCTGCTAAAGGTAAAGAGAAAGACGAGGAAAGGGTTGAATATTCCTTTGACATCTCCAAGGCTGACCAAATCTTTGACTACCTCCTCAAGGACAAGTAGACCAAGCTCCTTGACGGCCATAAGATCCCCCCGCTTGAGGAAATAAAGGGGAAGAAATACTACAAGTGGCATAACTCCTTCAATCACGCCACTTCAAATTGTATTATCTTCCGCCGAGCCATTTAGGAATCCATCAGGAAGGGGACGTTTAAAATGGCTGACAAAGGGGCCTCGGAGATGATTGTCGACACCGACCCTTTTCCCAGCATGAACGTTAACATGGTCTCCTTCTCAGGGAGTGACCAGGGGAAAGGGAAGAAGAAGTACGTGTGGGTCGTGAAGGGAGAAGTTTCCCCAGACAAAGAATCATTCATGTTCAGACGTTTAGGCTCACCCCCGCGGGGATCCACTGTCGCAGAATGAAAGGCCCTACTACAAGAAAAATTACAGATAGAGGCGCCGAGTTAGCCTCAGAAACCACAGAAGAAACTTCTTAAGCCAGGGAGACTTGTCCACGAGCATAGGGAGTTGCATTTATCCAAGCTCAACCCCGACAGGCATGTGCCTAAAACAAGGGACCCGAGGGAAAGACTCCAAGCTATCCCGCATGGGGGCAAGGTAGGCCCGCTGACAGTTTCATCGAGCAGACCACCCTGCCAGCCCCAGACCGGGAAACTCGCCCCAGAGAAGAAAGAAGGGTAGCCCACGTCACGGGGACTCAGAACTCAACTTCGGTCGACATCACGGTACTCAATGACTGGGAGTTGAGAGCCATCAGAACGGTCAAGCCTCCGGTAGAGGTGCCGTGGAATCAATGGATGGCTTAGGCAGCCGTTGAAATGTCAGCCCCTAAAGTGGTCTCCCGGTCTCGTTCGTAGAAAAGGAGGCTATCGAGGGCTAGGGCGTTCAACAGGATGAAAGAGACACTCCAGATGCTCACCTACACTAGAGATGGGAATACCCAGACCATCCCCACAACATCTGTTACGGCAGCGTTGGAAGAGGCTTTCTCAAAGTCAGTTGAGGACATAGTCGCTGAGCAGCCTCTCGAAATAGCCGCCTCAGAGCCACCTGTTGATCACGAAGGAGGAGACCAGGCGATGGTAGGCATGGTGGAGGCACCTCACAGTCCCCTCACGAAGGTGGTGATAGAATGCCTCTACGGGCCTCATAGTCCAAAAAGATCCCAACCAGTCAATGAGCCCTGGGCTGGGGATGCAATGACCGAACAGGAGTTACAAGAAGACGACCTCCTAGGGGAAGAAGAGGAACATCTTTCCAGTCCTAGAGACTTCGACGGGAATTCCATCACCTAATCAATTCTAGATGACTTGATGGATGAAGCCGATGGAGAGTTCTATGCGGACATTGAGATGGTGGGTCTCCTTCCATCGGAGTTCTGGGGGACTAAGGATCAGCCGAGAGCCCTCGAGGGAGATGTCTTCGCCGAGGAAACCGAATGGGCCGCCATGACGGAAGCCGAGGGACCCATTACAGAAGGCATGTTGTTTGAGAAGCCAACGGCAGATATGACCAGACACTTGAAGCCATTGTACATCAAGGCCCACCTCAACAGGAAGTTATTCAATAGGGTCTTCGTGGATGGTGGGGTTGTGCTGAATATCATGCCACTATCGACTATGAAAAGGCTAGGAAAGAACACTGAAGATCTCATTCCCACTACCATGACCATGACCAGTTTTATGGGCCACCCCTCTCACGCATTAGGAGTACTGGTGGCCGATGTGACCGTTGGGTCGAAGAAAACTCGGTCGGCGTTCTTCGTCATTGAAGGACGGCCCTCATACACGGTGATCTTGGGGAGAGATTGAATCCACAACAGTGAATGTGTCCCCTCTACGTTGCACCAGAAGCTTATGATATGGGTGGAGGATAAGGTGGAGATAGTGGAAGCAGATCCCAATCCTTTTCCAGCGAAGATAAATATGTTTGAAGTCGTATTTTACTCACCCTACCTGCGCCCGATCTCCATACCAGGAGACTACGAAGAAGGTGGCATCGAGTCGTGCGACTGGACTAAGAAGGTTTTTGAATTCAAAATGTTGGCCGACCCACAGCCTGGCAACGAGAATAATGAATAGCCCTCCTCCGGAAGTACAGAGCCTGCTGGATCGATTGCACCTATTTCAGATAGAATCCAGCATTGAGGAAGCCATGTTTGGGGCTATGCATGGAAAAGACGAAAACTCGGAGGGGGCTTCGGATGACCTCGGTGACGAGCCATCGGCCGAAACCCCTACCTAGAGCCTATACAGAGAAAGATGCCCACCTTCGAGGCTCAGGACCCACTAATCGAAGTAAACTTGGGAACGGAGAGTAAGCCCAGAATGACAAAAATTAGCAGACTCCCATGGTAGCCTTGATTCGGGATTATCGTGACTGCTTTACGTGGGACTACCATGAGATGTCAGGCCTTGATAGAGCCTTGGTGGAGCATAGGTTACCCATCAAGGAGGGTTGCAGACTCCACAGGCAACCACCGAGGAGGTTCAACCCACAACTGATGCCGCAGATCAAAGCCGAAGTGGAAAGGCTCTTAAAGGCAGGATTCATCAGAACTGCCAGGTACGTAGAATGGCTGTCTAATATAGTCCCTGGGATAAAAAAGAATGGGCAGGTCAGGGACTGTATTGACTATAGAGACCTGAACTTGGCCACTCCGAAAGATGACTACGGTATGCTTGTGGCCGATATGCTTGTCGATGCCGCGGCAAACAATGCCATCTTGCCTTTTATGGACGGCTATTCTGGTTACAACCAGATTTATGTGGCCGAGGCTGACACTCATTAGACTGCCTTCAGGTGTCCAGCCGCCCTAGGCATCAATGAGTGGCTCGTAATGCCTTTTGGCCTCAAAAATGCTGGGGCAACGTACTAAAGGGCAATGAACGCCATCTTCCATGACCTTATTGGAAAAAATATAGAAGTATACATTGATGATGTGGTGGTCAAGTCCAAGAGCTTCGGAACCCACCTGGGCGACCTCGAACAAGCTCTAAAGCGGATGCGACTCCACAACCTTAAGATGAACCCCGCTAAATGTGCTTTTGGCATATCTACAGGCCACTTTCTAGGATTCCTGGTGCATAACCAGGGCATTGAAGTAGGCAAGAACAAAGCCCGAGCCATCCTAGAGGCAAGGCCCCCTAGGACGAAGAAGGAGCTGCAGAGTCTGTTAGGCAAGATCAACTTCCTAAGAAGATTCATCGCCAACTCAGCAGGAAAGCTGAAAGCCTTCTCACCGTTGCTATGAATGAAGAAAGACGAGGAAATGATCTGGGGAACCAAGCAATAGGAGACCTTTGATCAAATCAAGGCCGCCTTGACCAACCCCCATGTCCTGATACCTCCGCAGTCGGGGAGACCTCTGAAGCTATACATTGCGGCCGAAGATCAAGTTATTGGTTGTTTGTTAGCTCAAGATGATGATAGTGGCACTGAGCGTGCTATATATTATCTCAGTAGGTTGCTCAATGACGCTGAGACTAGATACTCGCCCATTGAGAAACTTTGTTTGTCATTATTTAATGCTTGTACTAAACTTGAATACTATCTCCTACCTAAGGAAGTTTTAGTTGTGTGCAAAGTTGACATTATTCGATATCTGCTTAATAGGCCTGTCTTGCAGGGAAGACTCGTTCAGTGGGCCATTAAGTTGAACGCGTTTGCTCTAACTTATGTACCGCTCAAGGCTGTAAAAGGCCAGGTTCTGGCAGACCTCTTGGTCCAGCATCCATGTGTAGAAACACCTGACGCTCCGACCGAAGCTATCAGCTACCTGGGCCTTAAACCCTGGGTCTTCATGTTCGACGGGTCTAGCACTCGGACAGGGGTCGGAGTAGGTATAGTCGTCACCAGGCCTTGTGGCCAAACATGGAAGTTCATGTGCCGGATAGGGGACCAAGCCTCCAATAATCAGGCCGAATATGAGGCCTTGATCATGGGACTTGACATCTTGGCCGGCATGAAGGCTCACTATGTGGAGATAAGGGGGGACTCCCAACTGGTGATCAAATAGATCACTGGGGAATACAAATGTTACAATGCCAAGCTCAAAGAGTTGAGGGCCTCGGCGCACAACTTGCTAAAGTTGTTTACCGACGTCGTGATCCTGTACGTCCCCAGGAATGAGAACCAGCAAGCGAACGACTTGGCCCAGCAAGCCTCGGGGTACAGGGAGTGGGTAGTCGAAGTGCTACAACAAAGTGCTACGACTCTCACCCAGGAGGATCCCACTGACACCTGGATTGAGGTTTTGACGAGGTACCTCCGTAGCCCGACAACTGACATCGACTTTAAGGTCAAACAGAGGGCACTGAAGTATATCTTGATAGGGGATGACCTATATAAGAGAAGTACCAATGGGGTGTTGTTCAAATGGCACAGATCCATGTTGGAGTTTGTGGTGCCCATAGGTCCGACCCCATCATGAAGTGGCTCATCTATCGGCATGGATACTATTGGCCGACGATAACGGCCGATTGCTTCCAGTTTACTAAGGGATGTGAGGCTTGTTAGCTGCACGGACCAATTCAAAGGGTGCCGGCAGACGAACTCCATCCTATCGTCAAACCTTGGTCCTTCAGAGGATGGGCCATGGACTTAATCGGTAAGATATACCCCCCGAGTTCAAAAAGGCACAACTTCATTATCGTAGCCACCGATTACTTCACTAAATGGGTGGAAGCCATGCCTTGGGAAATGTTGATCAAGCCGCAGTAATCAAATATATAGAGAACCAGATCATCTTCAGATACGGGATCCCCGAAACCATCACGGCCGATCAAGACACCATGTTCACCGGAGAAAGAGTGGTGGCCTTCGCCCAGGAGTACGGCATTAAGATGAGGCATTCGTCCCCTTACTATGCCCAAGCCAACGGACAAGCGAAAGCCACCAATAAGATTATTATTAAACTCATCAAAAAGAACGTAGAGGACAAACGGCGGTGGCATGAGACCCTCAATGAGATCTTGTGGGCTATGAGGAATTCAAAGTCTACGGCCACAGGGGTAACTCCCTATTGTTTGGTTTACGGGCAGGATGTCGTGTTACCATTAGATATTAGTGTAACCTCGTTGAGAGTGGCACGGCAACACTCTCTTAGAATGGATGAGTATCAGCAAGCCATGTTGATGGAGCTGGACTTGGTGGATGACGGCAGATTGGCTGCCCTCAGCAGAGTAGAAATGAATAAGGCTAAGGCGGCCCGAGCCTACAACAAACACGTTAAACCAAAGCAGTTTGTTGAAGGAGACCTCGTGTGGAAGGTCATTTTGCCACTAGGAAGGAAAGACCCCCAGTTGGGCAAGTGGTCCCCGAATTGGGACGGGCCCTATATCGTTAGCGAAGTATATCATGGCGGAGCGTATCGTCTAATCACTCTAGATGGAGAAGAATTTGAAACGAAAATAAACGGCAAATACCTTAAAGCATATTATCCTACTCTATGGGAAAGTATGCGAGGAAGAGAAAGATGGATTTAAAGGAAGAGTAACAAAAATATTATCAAATTGGCTCGCCACACACCGGCGACCTGATGATTAACAGAAAAAAGAAAGGGGCAGGTTTCAGGGCAACACCCCTCTCACTACTAGACATGCTGGCAGCGGTAGCGTCCTGAACCACGTCTGTAATGGCAGCCTCGATACTCGCCAATAAGACCTCATCTGTCACAACCTCGGCAACCGTCCCCAGTATTTCCAGGCCTTCAGATGATGGATCCATTACAGGGCATGGCTCCGGCACCGATGCCTACTCCCCACCAGCAGAACCGCCCCCGGAGGCCAGCGCTTCGTCGGGAAGGGAACTAACGAGTGATGGGGCAGTAATAGCGACTTCGGCTACTCCCGGAATAAAGACCCGCTCGAAGGACGTTTTCAAGGCCCTCCATTCCTTGTCAAATCGCGAGAGGGTGACCTTACTGGTGCCTAGGTCCGCCTCTAAACTAGGCCGAAGAGGGAGAAGAGAGTCAAGCTGAGGACCCAGAAGCATACTGCGTTGGAAGAGAGATGTAATGGCCTCATTGGCGGCAGTAATGCGGGAAGCGGCAGCCGAATGTTGGGAAATCAGAGCAGCCAACTCCGAGCGAAGAGAAGCTATTTCACCTTCTACAGCTGCAATGCGTCCAGTTATGTCACCCTCTTCGGACAAAGCATCCATTTTCTGTTGGTTAAGGGCTTGGAAGGTGGCTAGACAACCATCCCTTTCAGACATTAGGGCGCCCAGCTTCTCGAGCGTCTTCAGGGCACGGTCACGAGTCGATCTGGCCAGCTGATACTGATTAAAAATTTCTCCCAGCCGAAGAGCTAGTTCTGCAAGGATGTCCCGTTTGGAAGGAGAAACTTCGGAGGACCGAGAGACACGAAACAAAGTGGTCCGCAATTCATCCATCTCTCCGGGATCAGTGGGAACTTCACCTACTAGGGCTGCTTCCACTCGGACAAGATCCGCTACCGAGGAAGAGACAGCCGCCTCTAGGTCACCCAAACCAGTGAAAAAGTGCTACATCTCCTCGTCATCCACATCCTGGGAAATCGGCCCCCCAATGGAAGAATCCCTGGCCAGGCCAATCACTCCGAGAGGGTCCGGGTTAGCCGCCACGGCATCTTGACCCACTCCCTGCGTACGAAAAACAGTGTAAGAAGATGAGGTTGACTGGAAACCTTCAATCGGGACGACGACCTAGGAGGAGGGGCAGAGATTGGCGGCTTCTTCTTTTTCTTGTCCGATGGCTTGGTAGTACAGCATCCCGCCGAAAGAGATGGTGGACTCACCCAGACGACCACCGACTCAGGCCGAACAACCAGTCTCTCGCCAGAGCCCAGGTACTGCTGGAGATATTCCGCGGTAGGTCGAGGGAAGACATACTCCCAGACCTTCGACCACCAGGCGGCGTATGGAGGAATTTCCCTAGCAATACCATGATAAGTCCCCCAATCAAAGGCGAGGAATTGTCCCTCCTGTGTCTTGAAAAGTTTCTCGAGGTCGTGGGGGAGTAGCCTCTGCCGATGAGGAACCCCGGTCGGAGAAGAATAAAAGGCAGGCACCAGTTGACCTACCCCAAATTTTCGGACCACAAGGTTCGGATGGTAAGGAAATTCCACGTGGAAACCAGCTTGGCCCCAACAACAAAGTCACGAGCGATCAGCACACAACTCCAACGGTGAAGGACGTCATGGTCAGTAGGAGAGATCAAGGTCAGGTATTGGGGAGAAAGTACCCAGTCAGGACCCAAGTGGTGCTTCAGGCAGGGATACCAACAAAAGGGCTGGGCGGTACTGTCTTCGGCGGCCGTATCGAGATCTAGAAATAATTTGAACACCTCCACCCGGTCCAAGGGCAGGGGGAACGACGGCAAGAGCAGTACCCAGAACACGATGAGTTTTGGTATCCAGGCTAGGAGCAAGGGTAGGGAAGTAAAATTGCGCCCATAGTTGAAGAAACCAAATCGGGCCGTCGACCCGAGAGTACTGGCCACCATCTTTGATTTGAGGTACACAACTGTCCATACTGTAGTAAAGGAGAGCAAGGAAGAAGGGACCCCAAGCGTACTTGACGCCCGACAGCAGTAAGTGGATAAAAACGGAGAGTTCCTTGACATCACCAAAAGACTTGGTGGCGTAGAAGAACTTGTTGAAGAAGTACATCAGAAAGGCGAAATGCTTCTCCTCAGACACGGCCCTCGAAGTTGCAACGCTCTGCGAATACAATTGGGTAAAACCAGCGGCAAAGGTATAAAGGGGATCCTCACCAATAAGGCTCGAGTTAGTGTAAACCTCCAAACCGCCCGCAGGGAGTCCAAGAATGGCGACCACATCCAGTACGGTCAGAGTCAGCATCCCCCAGGGGAATATGAAAACATTTAGGGCTGTTGACCAGAAGGAGACCAGGGGAAAGAGGATAACAGCGTTCCTGGGAACCTTCTTGGTTGACACTTCAATCATGTAATAGATACCCCAGTCTTTCCAAGACTCCACCTTGTGGGGTTTCAGGCGATCCACCCAGGCTACATAGGCATCGTCGATAATCGGCCACCCGCGGATACCGGCGAATTGGGTCTCGACGTTGAAGCGGGAAGACTTCAATGGGAGGTCGACCACATCAAAACGTTGTCGAAAAAGGGAGAAGCAATGATCGACGTTGTCGGCCAGAGGGTGAAGGGCAGAGAGTTCGCCGACGGACTGGAAGATAACGGGAACATGAGCCCTAGAGGAAGAAGCCGCATGGGAGGCAGACATAGCTAGCGAGTAGAAAAGTCAGGGATGGAGAAAGACCTGAAACGGCAGGGCTAAGCAAATAGAAGAATCCCGGAAATGCAAAGGGCCATGCTTTATAGCTTTGCAAAAACTCAACCGGCTCGTTCTTGGGAACCATCACGCAGTCGTCTCGATTCGTGCGGGGCACCAAGTGTCACGTAGCAGCGATTACGTCCTCGAGGCCGCACGACAGCTCAAAAAGGGGGGCAATTGTTAACACCCCAAAATAAATAGGTCGCAGGCCGAGGATCAAAAAGGGAAAAAATGAGTATGGTATAAAGACAAGCCGCATGACAAGGGGTAGAAAGGGTATTTCGCCGAAGAAGAGTGAACTCAAGAAGGTTATCGAGGTGTGTTAAACGGAAGGAAAGTGAGCTAAGCCAAAGGAAAGTGACCACCCCATTTCCATAGAGTGCCAAGGCCTTGGTGGGTCGGACGCTTGGACCATCACCTAAGGTAGGACTAGGATAGCCGAGCCACGATACGGCCAAGGCAGGATGATGGCTACTTGGAAGGCAGGACACGACACAAATGAAGAACATGGGAACGGTTGAAGTTCAAGCAGGAGAGCGAGGCCGGAAAATCTGGAGCAATGAGCACTCACCCCACTAACCGTGCCAGTGGGGATCGTGGCCAGTTACTTCGTCGCGTTAAAGGCCTATGAAGCAATGAGAACCGTTATATATATATAGCATTAGAGTGAATGTTGGCTAGTTTAGTGACCGACGAGGGCTTGTGTATATATATAGCATTAGAGTGAATTGTAAGACACACATCAATCAAATCAAACTCTACGTTTATTTCATTTGTCTTCTTTATCGCATTTCCTGCTTTTACCTTATTTTTAGGCATTAGCCGTAGTAATCCAACACTCGCGTCCCTTCTCACCTTGCCTGACCCTTTCTTGAGGAGTCAGGAAACCCATAGTCGAGGAGCAGAGTTCCCTCCTCGGCGCAATTGCTTGAAGAAAAAGGAATCAAAGACTGTCCAAACCTCTGGCCGACACCACAGCTAGAACCTAAGAGTTTGACGAGAACACCTATCCCTTTATCTCTTTTATTTTCCTTTGCAAGTTATCTTTATTATTATTATTATTATTATTATTATTATTATTATTATTATTATTATTATTTATTTCAACTTTTTTATTTTTTTATTTATCATCTTTTATTTTAATTCAAGACTTTTCTATAAACTTTATTTATTTGATTAATTTTTATTTAAGTGATTTTTTTAATTGCTATTTTGTAAGTGGCTTAAATATGTATTCTGCCCCTGCAAATATCACCATAATCCAGTTATACCCCTGTAAAAATAAAAACTTTAAAATTACCATTGCAAATATAAATCGCTTACGGTTATGCCCCTCGGTCAGCTTCCCATCCAAAAAAATAATTTAAATAAGGTTTAAATATATGTTCTGCCCCTGCAAATATCATCATAATCCAGTTATGCCCCTGCAAATATCAGCATAATAGAAAAATTAAAGATTTTGACAGGGGCATAACTGGATTATAGTGATATTTGCAGGGGCATAACTGGATTATGGTGATATTTGCAGGGGTAAAACATATATTTAAACCTTATTTAAATTATTTTTTTGATGAGAAACTGACCGAGGGGCATAACCGTAAGCGATTTATATTTGCAAGGGTAATTTTAAAGTTTTTATTTTTACAGGGGTATAACTGGATTATGGTGATATTTGCAGGGGCAAAACATATATTTAAGCCTTTGTAAGTTTACAATTCAACCCCCTTTTGTGTCTGAAGTCACTTGGTCAACAATTTCTAATGCCCAAATTTTGACAAGAAATCAAATCAAACATTGAGATTTTGAAGTGGTTTTATGAGGTGTTTCATACAGGTAACACAAAACAACCCACATGGATCAAACCCAAATTTGAAGGGTAACAAGGTCTTGGTATCAGACCCCAAACTTAAACTATTGCTTTGATTTTTGTAAATTGGGCTAATATCAGAACTCATTCTTAATTCCTCCTTTGCTTTTTGTTTTTTCTTTCTTAAGGGGATTTCGTGGAAGCTTCAAATTTGGGTTTGATCCATGTGGGTTGTTTTGTGTTACCTGTATGAAACACCTGATAAAACCACTTCAAAACTCAATGTTTGATTTGATTTCTTGTCAAGATTTGGGCATTAGAAATGAAGACAAAAAAGTAGATTTGGGCATTGAAAATTTTCAAGCTTACAAAAACGAATCTAAACGAAAATCAAACCCAGTGAGGCCATATTATAATTTGTTCTTTGAATCGTTTTGTGCTCCAAACCGAGATCTGTTTTCCTTTTCTGGTTTTATTTTTTTGAGTTTTTTGGAAAGATTGTGGAAGATGAAGATGGTGGTGTTTATGGGTTAATTTGTACTTGTGTTTTTTAATATATGGGTTTGTTCTTGTGGTTGAAGATAAAAACAAGACATGTCGGCTTCGTTACAAACAGCCACGTCAACGCCGTTTATACCAATTGAGCTTTTCTGTAACGTGAATACTAAAAAAGGGTAACAATGAAGACATTATCAAACCTAAGGATTTAGTTAATACGAAAAAACATAAAGAACAACTAATTACAAATAAATAACTTAAGAACCGCATGATAATTTAACTTTTTTATTACACGGTGAAAAACGGTTCCTATATAATAAAATGACAATGGTTTTTTACCAATTCATATGAGCAACGTTAAAACCGTTCTTGTATAATTTCAATTTACTTTTTAAAAACTAAAAATTATTAATTATTAATAATAACTACTTCAAAATTCTAAAAAACTAGTTAAAAAGACTAAACTGCCTTACAGTGATGAACAACAGTTTCCGTATAGTAAAGTGGCAACGGTTTTTACCAAGAGCGGATCTAGGATTAAAAAATAGAGTATTCCTTTTTTTGCAAAGTTTAGGTGTTACTAATGCCAATTCATATAATTTCAATTTACTTTTTAAAATTAAATTTATTAATAATTAAGGATTTGGGGTGTGTGCAGTGGTCAATTGGTGAATTTATGCATTCAGTAGATCTGAATCGTCCAATATTCATCTGACGGTTTAGATTTTAACTCTATATTTTATGGGTATTTTTTTGAAATTAAAAATCATGACGGTTGAATCAAAATTGGACAGTTCAGATTTACCCAATACACGACTGCATCGTAGGATCCAATTCCCGCGGCTTAACCTATTGTGAAATTTCTCCCGCCCTATGCAAAATTTCCCGAAAGCAGTAAGAAATCGCTGCGAAATTCTTCCAGTGACAGAGGCATCTCGCTCCCCTCAATACAATAAACGACGAACACAACCCCACTGTCATAGCTCTTCTCCTTGCCGTCCCTTTTCTTGTAAATCAAAATCAGAAGTGGAAGAAGCAGTAAGAAATCGCTGCTCTGAGAAGAAGAAAAAGTAGTAAACCCTAAAATGCCTCCAAGGAAGAAACCCAACTCTTCATCTTCTTCTTCCACTTCCAAGAAACCAAATCCACAACCTTCCAAGTACGGCATTCAGCATTTCTTCGACCGTCACACCGTCGTTACCTCTCAGAAGCATCAACCTGACAATGCAACCTCTCAGGTTGTTTCCGAAAAGCCCAACGGCGGTGAGGGTCCGGCCATTAATGTGGCAGAGACTCCCTCCGATGTGTCTCCGGAGATATCCAAGTCTGTGTCCCTTAAGCGCTTCAAATTCTCACCTGGGATGGTAACCGCTTTTGCTTCTATGGCTTTGATTTTTGTTTTATTCCCTTTTCTTGCATTTTTTGTTGGCTTGTAATTTGGATTGAAAATGAACAACGTGTACAACTTCTGTTTTGCCTACAAGAATTGAAGTTGTGAGCAAATTTGAGCCTGGATACCGTTGAAGCCAAGATGATTAGAATGAGTGTTCACTATTCAGTGCAGATATTTTGGGCATTTACAGATTTTCTGGCATAATTGGAAATTGGAATTTAGAATACGTTTATTTTTCTCCTTCCTGTGCTTAAACGACTTGTTGGCATATGCTTTTTTTTATTAAAAAAATTGTCAAAATTTTGGAATAGTGTATTAGGATAATCTATTTGTTCATCCTGAAAGTTCAAATATTAGTCTCAGTTATACCAAGTATTGAGTAAATGTGTTGGTTGGTAACTCCAGTTTTGATACAAGTAATTAAGTGTGGGTGGTTCTCTGTGCATTATGTCTTGTTTCCCCCCTCTCTCATGTTTCTTAAAGCATTAACATTGTGGACATATATTTTGTGGATAGTTTATCAAGCAAAGCCAGGATGATGGGGTTGATGAGGTTACATGGAAGATATCTCCGGTGAATGAAAGGCTCCAAGCAGTTTCAAAATACTCGCCTAAGATAATTCAAGCTTTGGCGGATTCTTCAAGGATCAACTTGTTACCAATTAGCAGATGTACAGAAGATAAGGCAAGTTTATCAGGAGCATTTTATTTTAATTTGATACTAATAAGTGCCAGAAATTGATATTTTGATGTAATGATGCATGGTACAGACTTCCCTGGATAAGGAAGGGAAAGTTGAAAAGTTGCTATCTGCAAAAGCTCCCGCGACAAAGAGTAAGTTAGGCATGAGACAATTAAACCCTGACCGAGATGTGAACTTTAATGGCAAGGCGACTACTCTGAGTAACACTGGAGTAGCTAATGGACGAAGTCCCTTCAGAACTCCACCGTCTTTATCTTATCGCGTGGATAAGGTGATCGTTCTTCTAATTTATTCGTCCTTACAACCTTTTATTGGATTACTATTGTTTATTTTTTTAAAAATTATAACTTAAATGTTCCTCTTCCTTGATTGAGTTGTTTTCCTATTAATATCCAGCTCTTGAGAATTTGTTTTATCCTTATCATATATCAAATGGTGAATCTGAATTTCTTCCTCTTTTTATTTTGCATTTGTTGGAATAGCTTGCCAAGGATGTTGAACACAATGGACCATCTGACCCGCCATTTTTGAGACAGCACAAAAAGGTTTGGTCGCTCATCAATATCTGTGATAATATTCCTTTAGACTTAGCTGAACTAGAGATTCATTATATTTAGTATCTAATTGCCAATTATCTACACCTTTGCGGCTCAACGACTTGTGCGTTCTTTGTAACACACCACTTGATAAAGTATATAAAAGAAACAATTGGATTGAGAAAGAGAAGAAAATGATTTGACTTCGGAATGGAAATGATTTAGATGTCGGTGAAACATAAGTCAAAGAATGGCATCCCAGACCATAAGGCATTATCTAGAACATGCTTTGAGAGGAAAAATTGGAACCTAGACACGTGAAAAAGCTAGGTTATCAATAGTGCTAAAGAGGTGGAGCGGAGCAGAGTGGGAGGTGTCCCCTCTTTGAAGACTGTGGTTGAGTTGTTTAAAGTCATAGCCAATCGTGGCTGCTGAGGGTTTCAGAAATAAAACCTTGTTTTTGGGATTTCTTAAGGTTTTTGATGGGACACTAGAATTGGGCCAAAGCCCAATAGAGGTATCGAATAATAATCAGTTAGATGTAATGGCAGTACCACCACTTGTATACAAGGGGCTGCAGTAGAGCATTCATGATGTTAATTGATTAGAAATTGTTAGGAGAATATTTTCTCTTGTTAGGAGCCTAGTGCTCTGGTTTGGAGTCTTCGACTCTGGGTCGTTTTCTTCTTTTCATCATTGTAGAGCCTCCGAGCTCATCATTTTCATTGAATAATATGTAATAGATAGTTTTATATACTTGAATTCATGGGTTCTATCATATTTTCTTCTAATAAAAGGGTTTACAAGAAACCTTGAGCAGACATTTGTCTTATGCGCATGCGACACCAGCCTCTTGTTTGGCAATCCCAGCCTCCTCTGCAATCCAACTTCCTATGTGTTTTGCTGAATTTTTCTTAATATTTTAATATGGCTCTCCAGAAGTGTCTACATAGGGCATCCTCTCGACCATACACTGACGTCTCTAATTGTTAGTATTTGCTCCTATGTTTTGCCCAAGACCTATGGCTTTTTATTGTTAATTATGGATATTTCATGATTTTTTTTTTTAATTTTTCAGCATTGATATGTATGTAGTATTAATTATTTAATATGTATTTGGGTTGCCCACTATGTGCCACCATCTGAGGTCATACGGAAAAGCACTATAATAACCACCAAAATTAATTTCTTTAGCACATGTTGGTGCATTGTGACGCATAAATTTTAACTTGTCATTGTTACAGAAGTTGTACAGAAAGATACTATTTTCCTATCACTCAGTAGAAAATAAATAGAATTAAATATGTTTCCCTTACAGCTTGAGAAAGGACCCCTCTAAATTTTGAACCTTGGTCACTCCTATTTTTATGTGTCTCATGCAAAATATTTATTTCTATAGGCATTGCTTGATCTGTTAGATCAAGTTCAAGACGTAATTGCTGTTGACAATGGTGCACCTTGTAATGAAACTACTTCTTCCTTTAACTCGGAAGCTGTAAATTCTAATGTGCTCCCTATCAGATTCAACGATTCTGTAGAAAGGACTAAGTCACGTATACCTAAAGAGGTTGTTGGTGTTTTCGGCAATTCTAGTTATTTGGTTCTGGAGGTATGCTTTTGGAATCAACTCTTTTTCACTAGTTCTTTGGTTCCCTAAAAAATAAATCTTGTATACTTGTTACTAACTTTTTTACTTTAGGTATCTGAAAAATGTCAACCTACCGATTCATCTGCTGCTCAATGCCCATGCAAGGTGTAGTAATGCTCAATGATAAAGTTATTTACTGTCAAGAATATGATTAGTGATATAGTTGATCAACTGCTTCTAGGTGCTTCGTCTACTAGATGAGCAAATTGGAGAAGAGCGAGTTGTACACTTGTGGGATGAATGGTAAGTATGCACCAGTGTTTTTAGTTTTTATGTCCATATCATTCTTGTATGGTAGCTGTAATTTTGTTGGGGAAAAAAAGTACAATTTCAAAGATCTCCCAAACTGAGTTTGAACCACATCGTAAAAGTTCACTAACAATCGTCAATACAAGCAAATAACAGGGAAGTAAACTAGTTTTAACCCCAAGGCTGGGTGCAGATGGTTAATGACTTCATCTAAAGAAATCGACTCGACTAGTACTTGAGTTCAGTCTCCGACAATGGAACAGCTTGGCGTCAAACATTATTTACCTCCCAATCGAACTCTAGATTAGTCGAGACCCCTTTCCCCTAGACAATGAAGTAAGATCAAAGGCCTCTGGCCCAAAAAAAGGAAACAAACTATTTAAAACTTGATATATTGGAATTCCAATCATCCTCCCCTTGGTTAAATCCTTGATAACATAAGAGGATTGAAAAAATGCCATGACGCACTTTAACTATTAGTTAAGTTTGTGCACAAACACAAGATTATTAACGAGTTTAGAGACACATGGTAATTATTCTAGGGAAAGGAAGTTAGAATTGATGTTACTACATATGATAACCACGTATTAGCATGAAAAATATGATTGGTAAGTTGTTATCTAGTCAGTAGCACTAGGGTCGATAGTCAACAGTTGCTTATACAGAGTAACCAAACACATTAAAAAGACTAGAACAATTACCAGTCATGGAATAAGTGCCAAATGGTATGAGGGGAGCTGTGGGGTTTTACTGCCGTTCCAACTTAAATTTTACCATATGGAAACTTACCAACAATGAATGATGGACTTGTAGCAACCAAAAAAAAGAGAAGAGAAGGTAGTAGCAAACATGAGATAGAAATCAACATGATGACTTTATGAACAAGTCGGAAGGTTGGCTGGTGTGGTTAGGTTGGAAGAGATCAAATTTAAGTTGACCTATTCAAGGAAAATAGATGTCATCAATGCAATTGGTATAGTGGTCGAACAAACCTTCACACATGGGGTATTGTGGTGAGTGTCAGAGTGTGTGGAGGCTCTTTTGGAGTTGGTCTTTTGAGGATTTGCCAATCTTTGCGATGCACTCCTTTTGGTGGGTGTGGGTCATCAGTCAAATTTACCATGGCAGTAGATAGCAGATAGGGGCGGAAGAAGAATATCTTAGGGCAAATAAAAGACAAAAGGTCCAAAATTAACCTAATGACTATAAGGAGGACACTCATACCTTAGCACACTATCTCACAATTGTTGTAGAGACACTTGGTTCATGTATTTTGGGCTGTCTCCTTAAGGGTTGCACCACTCCCATTTTATATTTTATATACAAGAACAAATATCAATGGCAGTCTTTGACTATTTATGGAACCTATGGAATGGTATGAGAAAATATCTGAAAATAATCAATATTAATTGCAATTACAATCAATAAAGGTTATTGCAAACCTTGACCGTTCCGGCGTTCCCCAGGAGGAATTTGTTTGATGATGGCAATGACATGCAAATTTTAAGGTCTTGTGTAAAAGGCTTGTACTTGCCTTTGAAATTTCTAGTGTTATTTGGCAGCATGTTTAATTTGGGATCATTAGGTGGTTGATATTGCTCTGGTTGATGAAGGAGAAGAGTTTCCTAAGTATTGATCGTTGGAGATGTACTTCCATGCCTTTGTTTTATATGGAACTGTTGATTAATTTGGTAGATAGTTGTTGGTTGTTAGTAGTTGGTAGTTGGTTATTAGGTTAGTTGGTGGTTGTATTAATTAGGTTGATTATGTTTCTCTTAAATATATAGAGATGTAAATCCCACTCAAAAATCAATCAAATATTCTGATTCAAGTTGGTATCACAGCAAGTTTGGTCTTGGTATTCTTTGTAGGGTTCTCAGCTGCTCACAAGCGCTGGCACACAGTCTCTGTGCTTTGTCTAAACAGTTTCTATATTCTTCCTTTCTTAAACCGTACAGCCCTGAAACACCAAAAAAAACCCTCCTTTACTTATCCAGTGGTCTCACCACCCACACCATCACACTCGCCATCAAAATCCGAGCCACCCGTTAAAATTACGCCGCCTCACGCCGCCGCACGCGCCTCCACGCGCCGCCACAACAGTCTCCCTCTTCCGGCGCGTGAGACCCATGCGCCGCCCTACGTTGATTTTTTGGCTTCGCTTGTGTTGGACAGCTTGTAGATCGGTCCTTCCTCTTCCTGTTTTGGGGGTCCTTTTCACATTTGGAGTACTTTGATATTTTGGGTACTGTTTGTGTTGCTGTACGGTTCCAGAATACTGTCTCTTTCTAAAAACAGTGTTGAAATTCTTTTGTCATGGCTGAGGGTCAAAAGGAAAGTAAGTCTTTGATCTCCTTCACTTTTTCTGGATCTCCTACCATCACTTCAGAGAAGTTGAATGGGAAGAATTATTTGGATTGGCGTAATGCGGAGGAAATATGGTTTTTGGGTCAGGGACTATCTGACCACCTTGAGAAGAAGGTGGAAGACATCGATGCCTCCATAAAAGAAGAATGGAAGAAGGCTGATTATCAACGTTTGGCACTATTGTTACAATCTGTTGAGCCAAAGTTGATGGTGCATTTTCGTCCATATAGAACATGTTATGAGATTTGGAAGAAAGCACAAACGATCTATGCTAATGATATACAACGATTGTATGAGACAATCCACAATCTAGCAACACTACAGATGTCTGACCATGATTTGCCTTCCTATCTGAATAAGGCACAATCTATCTGTGAGGAAGCAAAGTTGATGTTGTTAAATGAGGATGTGAAGAAGATGACAGAGAAAATAGATAATATGCTTATGGTATTTGTTCTTCATGGTCTGCACATAGCCCTTGAATCTGTCCGAAACCAGACGTTGACTAATTCTGATGTTCCAACAATGGAAGCGTTATTTGACCGTTTGCTCCGAGTCCCTTCTCCAGAAGTATCAGGTGGTACTAGTACCCGATCACCTATAGAGTCTTCAATATTGATATCTAATGTTGCTAACCGTGGAGGTTGAGGTCGTGGTCGTAGAGGTGCTGGTCGTGGCAGAGGGGGTAGAGGAAATCTTCATTGCTCTTATTGTACGAGGGATGGACACACTCAAGATCGGTGTTATTCTCTTCATGGATTTCCGGACAAAACAGCTAATGTGGTCCAATATTCAGAGTCTGAGGGAGACAGTCTTTATAAGGAGTTCCTTCAATTTAAGGCAGCACAACAGGCATCGTCCTCTTCAGCTGCTGCCGCTTCTGTAGTTGTAGCTCACGCGGGTAATTCTACGATCTGTCTTTCCCATTCTGAGTCCCTTGGACCATGGATTTTAGATTCTGGTGCATCTGATCATATATCTGGTAATTTATCACTCATTTCTCAATTATCTCCTCCTAAAACACCTCACACCATTACTTATGCTGATGGGTCTAAGTCACATGCAACTGGTGTTGGTAAGGCTTCACCTCACCCAACATTACCATTAAACTCAGTATTATTTGTACCTGGCTGTCCATTTGATTTAATCTCTGTTGGGAAACTAATTGATGATAATTTGAATTGTGAAGTAACCTTTAATTCTGATGGTGTTCATATACAGGACCGGAGTACGAAGGAGATGATTGGAACTGGATCTAGGTCACGAGGTCTTTTCTATCTCCATTCAGCCCCATCCACTATATGTGCTGCTTCTGTGTCTTCAGAAACTCTTCATCGTCGCCTTGGTCATCCAAGTTTGGATAAGTTCAAGCGCATGGTCCCTCATCTTTCACACCTACGGTCTCTGGATTGCGAGTCATGTCAACTTGGAAAACATGCTAGAGTTTCCTTTCCTAGTAGTGTCAACAGTCGAGCTACTTCCCCTTTTGATATTGTTCATTCTGATGTTTGGGGTCCTAGTCGTGTTCCTATTTTAGGTTATAAGTACTATGTTACTTTCATTGATGACTTTTCAAGGTGCACTTGGTTGTTTTTATTAAAAGATCGATTTGAGTTATTTAATGCCTTTCAAACATTCCATTCAGAAATTCAAAATCAATTTGGGAAGACAATTCGAATTTTACGCAGCGATAATGCAAAAGAATATTTCTCTGCGCCCTTTAACACCTTTTTGACTTCCCACGGTATTATACACCAATCTAGTTGTCCTCACACACCACAATAGAATGGTGTGGCTGAACGAAAGCATCGTCATATTGTCGAAACTGCTCGAACACTATTGATCAATGCCAATGCACCATTGAAATTTTGGGGTGACGCTGTTCTTACAGCATGTTATTTGATTAACCGTATGCCGTCTTCTGTTCTAGGTAATCAAATTCCTCAGTCACTTTTGTTTCCACAAGACCCACTTTATGTTGTTCCCCCACGTGTGTTTGGTTCCACCTGCTTTGTCCATGACCTCACTCCTGGTCGTGATAAATTGTCCGCTCGAGCTGTCAAATGTGTCTTTGTCGGGTACTCTCGTGTTCAAAAGGGATATAGATGTTACTGTCCTAGTACACATTGCTTTTATGTGTCTGCCGATGTTACTTTCTTTGAGGACACAATGTTCTTTTCGTCACCAGTCACTTCCAATTCAGTGCCACCTCCTGTCTTACCTGTACCTCTTCTTGATGTTCCTCAAGTTGCACTGCAAAACACTTCTCCAGAGCAAGTCACTCCCACAGAGTTTGATCACAGGAATGTTATCACTTATGAGCGTCGTCGTCAGAGAACCATAGAACCTGCTCTTCCACCTGACTCTCGTGACTCAGATCCTACTTCAATCCCTTCTTCTGTTGCGGTCCCTCCTGACACTTCCGCTGACCAGCCCATTGCAGTTCGTAAAGGTAAACGGTCCACTATTAATCCCCATCCTATTTACGATTTTTTGAGCTACCACAGGCTATCTCCTTGCCACTCCGCTTTTGTTGCTGCTTTATCCTCTATTACTATTCCTAAGAATGTTCAGGAAGCACTGTCTCATCCAGGATGGAGACAGGCAATGATTGATGAGATGACAGCCTTGGAATCTAATAATACATGGACTCTTGTACCTCATCCTACTGGAAAGTCTACAGTGGGTTGTCGATGGGTCTTTACAATTAAAGTTGGACCTGATGGACAGGTGGATCGGCTGAAGGCTCGCTTGGTAGCCAAAGGATATACTCAGATTTATGGTTTGGATTACGGGGATACTTTCTCTCCGGTTGCGAAAATGGCATCAGTTCGATTGTTTTTGTCTATGGCCGCCATCCGTCGTTGGCCTTTATACCAGCTTGATATTAAAAATGCATTCCTCCATGGTGATTTAGAGGAGGAGATTTATATGGAGCAACCACCTGGCTTTGTTGCTCAGGGGGAGTCAGATCTTGTTTGCAAGCTTAGAAAGTCATTGTATGGTTTGAAACAATCACCTCGGGCCTGGTTTGGAAAGTTTAGCAAAGTGATTCAACAATTTGGCATGATACGTTGTGAAGTTGATCACTCAGTTTTCTTTAAGTGCTCACCCTTGGACAAAATGATCTATCTTGTGGTGTATGTAGACGATATTGTCCTTACAGGTGATGATGAAGAGGGCATTAAACAACTTAAGCAACACTTGTTCAAGCACTTTCAAACCAAGGATCTTGGTCGTTTGCGATACTTTCTTGGAATAGAAATTGCTCAATCCAAGTGTGGTATTGCCATTTCTCAGAGGAAATATGCTCTTGATATTCTGAAGGAGACTGGGATGCTTGACTGTAAGCCTGTTGATACTCCTATGGACCCAAATGTAAAGCTTATACCTAATAGGGGGAGCCCTTTTCAGACCCAGGTCGATATAGAAGATTGGTTGGAAAGTTAAATTATCTCACTATGACCAGGCCAGATATTGCCTTTCCAGTTAGTGTCATTAGTCAGTTTCTTAACTCACCATGTGAGAGTCACTGGAATGCAGTTCGGATTTTAAGATATATCAAAGGATCACCCGGCAAAGGACTTATCTATACAGATAAAGGCCACACTAATGTTCTTGGATATTCAGATGCAGATTGGGCAGGAGATGCCGGTGATAGAAGATCCACTTCAGGCTATTGTGTTCTCCTTGGCGGTAATTTGATCTCATGGAAAAGCAAGAAACAGACTGTTGTTGCGAGGTCAAGTGCTGAAGCTGAGTATCGTGCTATGGCTAATGCAACATGTGAACTTGTATGGTTAAGAAATTTGCTTCAAGAGTTGAAGTTTTGTGAAATTGGTCCCATGGAACTTGCATGTGACAACCAATCCGCTCTACATCTCTCATCAAATCCAATATTTCATGAGAGAACTAAACATATAGAGGTTGATTGTCATTTCATTAGAGAGAAGATTCTCTCAGGGATCATCAAAACTTCCTTCGTCAGCTCTAATGATCAACTTGCAGACATGCTAACTAAATCCTTGAGAGGTCCCAGAATAGCATACATATGTAACAAGCTGGATGCTACTGACATATTTGCTCCAGCTTGAGGGGGTGTTGATTAATTTGGTAGATAGTTGTTGGTTGTTAGTAGTTGGTAGTTGGTTATTAGGTTAGTTGGTCGTTGTATTAATTAGGTTGATTATGTTTCTCTTTTTTTTTTTTTTGACAAAATGTTTCTCTTATATATATAGAGATGTAAATTCCACTCAAAAATCAATCAAATATTTTGATTCAAGTGGAACATTGTTGGCCGCAAGCTACTGCTGATTGTCACCCTAATTGGACTTGTTATTTACTTGTGGCTTTGGCTTCGGCTTCATACATAATGATGGTCAGTGGCATTGGTAGCACAAGCTTAGACACTTGATGCTGTAACCCTTAGTTGCTCTGCACGGGGGTTTGGAATGCCCTTCCCTATTTTTTCTGGTCTGGTGTGACAATGGCTACTCCAGTCAGTGTGGAAAATTGACTATCCTGCTAAACACATGTCATATGGTCAGCATGAATTGTTCCTCGTTTTGTCAATTCACTCAGTTCCATTGACTTACTAGTAGATCTATGTATTATGTCTAGCTTTAGTACTTGTGCCAGCTAACAGGCTTGGTGCATATTTGTATGCTGGTACCATGACATGTACAGTAGGTCATTTTTATATTAGTACTAGTAGCATAGTATTAAAGCAATAGACAATTTGACTCCAATTTACAGTAATCATGACTTCAGTCTTTCCTACCTTAACTGAATTCTTTACAAGAATGTTCGAAAGATTGAGTTCTCAGTTTTTTTTTATAGTCCTTCCTACCTATTATTCTCTTTCTAATTATCATATTTCTAGCATATCTAATTACTTCTTAATGATACCAGGTCTGACACTGTAATTTCACCTGGAGATACTGTGAACGTAATTGGTCAATTTGATGAAGGGGGAAATTGTGATATTGACCATGCTAATAATTTTTTGATCGTACACCCAGATACTCTTGTGTCTGGAACACGGGTAGTTATCTCTTAACCAAATTACTTATTTCCATATGACTTCAGTCGTCTTCTTTAATTTATTGTGGGATGTTTCGGCGATTTGTCAACATTTTATCTATGGAGAGTGATTTCTTACAATTTCTATAATGCAACTCTATCGTGTCTTGCACGATTTTCCTTGATAAAAAGAATGTGTTGTTTACTCTACTATGGACCGCTGAAAATTGTGATGAACTTTATTGTTTTGTACACATGTCAGATGCAATTCCTATAGTTTTATAAAACTGCTTTGACATATTTCTAGTTCAACTTAGGGAACTGGATCCTCGGGTTGTTTAAAGAACTAGGTTCTTTTCAGCTTGATTGTCCGTGCTGAATGCCTTTGTGTGCCGATCAATGTATTAATGTGATATATATATATATATATATATATATATATATATATTCAGGGGTTTGTGTGTTCCTAATAGAAAGGTATATTCCAGGTTGCTGCTAGTTTTAGTTGCCCAAGGAGAACTGTCTTAGATGAGAGGCTAAAATCCAACGAGTACTCAACCGTTGCTTTATGTGGAACGTTGCTTCACCAAATTTTTGAGGTCCCTAAATTTCATCCTGTACCCTGTACGACTATATATATATATATATATGTTCTCTCATTTCAGTGAATTAGGCATTAAGCTTCATATATATATATATATATATATATATATATGCGGGTTGGTATCTTGGTGCAGGCTGGGCTTACAAAAGACAATCCTACAGTAGACTTCTTGGAAAATTACACAAAAGTGGTTTTACAGAGAAACATTGAAAGTCTATTTGCATGTGGAGGTGTGGTATTGTGTCTTTACATGCAATAGTATTTATATGCACACGAATCTCATTGTAGTTTGGAATTAATCAACAGTTATTCTTGGATGTAACTTTTTGAGTGTTGACTGTAGACCGTTTTATTGGGGAGCATTAATTTCTTCCTGTGAACATTGCAGTAAATGAAAATGATGTTCGCAAAACTTTAGTTGATGCTATCCCTAGAATAATCAACTGGATCATGCTGTTCAAAAATATGGAGGTGTGTCAGGATCGGTCATGCTCTGTTCTGTTCTTATTATTTAAAATAGCAGCATTTCCTTTGTTGTTACCAAGTTTAACTTGCACGTTAAAAGGTCATACAGTCTTTTTCACTTTTTCTAAAACATGCTTTCAATTTGTTAAAAAAGATATTTAATACTTCATTTCATTTTATTAATTTTGTAACTGTTTGTGGTTTTGGCAGGAAAGAGAAGGCCCTGAGATTAATTTTGGATGTGTTGAGGGAATGAAGAAAGTTGGCATATCTGAGGCAAGCTCTAATTTGCTCTCTTGTTTAACTTACTGGTCTTTCATGTATATTTTTGGAAACCAAGATAGCATCTTGTCTTATAGATATACAGTTATACAGGGTGGTAGTTCTGCAGAAAACTTTGAAAACAGGGAACAAAATACTATTTAATTTAATATATTTAATTTAATACTAAAACTTTGATAACCTCTCCCCTTTCTCTTTCTCTATTTAATTTAATACTAAAACAAGATACCCATAACTGACAACACTATAAAAAAGTTACTGACACTTAATAACTGCTAATTATAATTAACAGGATTAACATATACTAAGTCTGCCCCCTCGTCTTATAATGCTTTCTAGTTATATATTGTCAAAATAAAAGTTGAAGTGCTTGTATTTTACCTGAACAGTCATTGCTTAATACTAATTAAAACTTAAAAGTGTGAATGTAGATAATGTATAATTGTTACGTTGTTCTCGATATTGTATGTTTCGCATACAATGCACATCATATACACTTTTAGATGCTAATGTTATTAATAGGTAATTGATATTGAAGAAATGGCATGGGCTCCAAAATATGGTTTGAAAGGGATGATTGATGCTTCAGTTAGAGTGAAAGTTCAATCAAGAAAAGATGAACCAGAGAAGATAATGCCGGTGGAGTTCAAAACTGGAAAACCACCAAATGGCCAGGCAATACTCTGGTCCTCATTTCTAATCAGCCAATAAAAATTGAGATAAGATTAATATACCAATTTTAATATGTTTTGCATGTCATATCTGCAGTCATCAAATGAACATAGTGCCCAAGTAATTTTGTACACTCTCCTGATGTCTGAAAGGTTCGAACTTTTCATTAGCAACAGAATATATATTGAGGGATTATTCTGAAAGATTTCCTATATATATATATATATATTTATTGTCTTGTTTATGTTAATAGGTACCAGAAGACTATTGATTCTGGCCTTCTATATTATCTCCAATCAGATCTGACACAGGCAAGATTATGTTGCTTTAAAATCTGTTTCTTTCTGTTATTAAAGGTAATATTGTTTTAGAATGATGAGTCAAAAGAGAGAAATTTTGCATTATTCACATGAAATGATGGTTCAGCTCTGGCCAATGAGACTGGAGCTGAACAGTTTACAGAGATGGATACAGTCTTTCTTAGGCAGTTCGAGAGCCCAAACCTATGTAGTACCACTTCAGATTGAATGCGTTTCCGGTGTCTAGAACGTATTGGTGTCAGACACCAACACGTGGTTACATTCAATCACTTCTATTTTCTCAAATTATTATCAGTGTCTGTGTCGGTGTTGTGTTTGGTGTCCGTGTCTGTATGGGTGTTTCATAGGCCTAAAGTCTCCTAAAAGAACTCAATTCACAACTGACTTCCATTCTTTCTTTCCTTTCTTACTTATATATTTTTTCTAGCTATAACTAATTCTCTTTGTTCTAACTGACTCTCAGCTGTCTCATAACTAACAGCTCTAACAATTAGCGTTTCATGTCCCCATTATATTTTGTCTAACCTAAACTCTTTTGACTAATGGATCACTAACATATTGTTTTATTTGTAATGTACAAAGGGCATTGCGGTTCAAAGATCCGACTTAATTGGGTTAATAATGCGGCGCAATGAGCTTGCAAGTGACATTCTGAAGGCATTAATCTTGCAACAACTGCCACCAATGTTACAGGTTTGGGTTTTCTCATAATGTTACATACGGCGCTTTTAATGACTTTATCAGATTTCCATTACAAGCCTTCATTTTCTGATTGTAGAGTCCGTTCATGTGCAAAGGTTGTCGCCATCTTAATGTCTGTAGCATTTATCACAAGGTACTTGTTAACTTTGGGAAAGGGTAGAAAAATTTACAAATGGATCAGTTCAGTGTTTTAAATTTCAAAATAATGATGATGCTCCCCGGAATGTTCTAAATGCAGAAGACCGCATGTGATTGAGTAAAATTGTATTCGTATTATATTAATGAATTAAACCATTAACTGTAATGTCTATTGGTGCATTGCGTCCCTTCCATATCTTGATTATGGAAGTAACGTTTGTGTAATCTATTGTTATCTAGATTTGGGTCATGATCACAAATATGTGAAACACTGTCATAGAACATACTGGTGTAGTAAAGGTATTGAAAGAATCTAAACAATACTTTATGTGGAGTATGTCTTAACGTTACTGCTTCAATGATGTGTATTCTTTTATGTTCTTGGTAATTTACAATTAAATGCTTAGGCACATGGTGGAAGCAAAGAGAGCAGTGGATTGGGAGATTTGTTTGATTCTCATACTAATCACCTGACATCATCTCATTATAAGTTCCTCTGCCATTGGGATCATTTGATTGACCTGGAAGCTAAAGTAACTGAGGTGCAAGTTCTAAAATCTTTATATTTATCTTTTTCTCCTTGCATTTGTTCTTAATGTTTCATAGTAAAAACTTTTGTTCTTTTTTAAATTTCTCATTTCCTTGACAATTTCAGCTTCTAAAGAAAGAGATGTGGCGATCGCATAATTTAAAGACTCCAAATGCTGGTGGTCTTTCTTGTATCGTTCTTGATGCTTCCCAAGGAATACCTTATCAGAAATCTCCCGAAGATAATCATTTCATATATCGTTTTGTACCACAGCTTACTTCTTGCCCCTCTATATTTTCTGACGACGATCCTTCTAGTGTCTCGTTGAAAAATGATTTAGATCTCAAACTTCGAAGTGGTGAACATGTGGTATGAATAACTTCCCTTCACTCCTTTTGAATTGCATGAATTTACTTATGTGATATGTACATGTAGTTAATTTTTTAATGTAGTGGGGTATGACACCCCCCCTATAAATGCTAATATAGAAGCATACCAGATTGTAGAATTAGAATAGCTTCTATCATGAAGAATGCAAATAGAGGGTTTTTCTACGTTAACCTTAGGAAAGTGAACGCTGAAGTCATGCTTTCTTTTGTTGGAGAATTTCTAAAAAATACTATTTGGTATAAGCTGATATTCAACCCAAAACATCAGCTAAACTTCCATATATACATTAATCCTACGGTTTGGTAGCCTAATTAAGGAAAGAATAACAGTTACAGAGCTATAGTATAGACTTTCCTATCTTTAAGCTTTCAGCTATCATAGTCTGTGAATTTGCTTGTTTAATGACCAGCAAATTTGCCAATCAAAATTGGTTTAAATGACCATCTGATTTGCTTATAAAGATGGTTGACATTCTCCTCAATTTGATGCCGGTAACCCTGTAAGCATAAACTTTCCAAGTAGGCAATTGTGGGAGTGGGTTTAGGTGTCTTGGTAACAAGTTGGGCATGACCAACTCTTTAACGTTTATGTTCCAACTTGAGGTTGTGCGTTGAGAATCAAGTTTATTGTATATATATGCTTAATGCTTAATGTGTGCAGGGTGTCTCCGTTTTTTGCACTTATTGTTGTACTATGTTGTATTACCACTGTTATATTCTCAATATTAATAGGGAGACATGCCTCAAACGAGAGATTGTTATTTCCTACCCATACAATGGAGTAATGGAAATTTTAATAGCAGCCTATGCTAAAAGGATTGTGTTTTGCATCTTATTTATTCAATCATTCATTTAATTTTTTAGGAAGTAACTTGTTTTTTTGTCTACTATTTAGATACTGAGTAATGAGTCTAGCCATCAAGCTATTGCAAAAGGGGTGATCTCAGATATTAGTCAGAATCACGTATCCGTGAGTATTATAATTAATTCTCCTCTCATTTGATGTTTTCTCCTTTTTACCTAAAATTAGCATTTTACTTTCTATTCTCATCTTTAAACACATCACAAAGACAAGGTGGCATAATGCTTTGTTGTTCAATTTTGTCCTACTGAGTTGATAGTTTTATGTTATTACTTTTTAAATTGTCTTAGGTTTCCTTTTCAAAACTCCTAAGAATTCCTGGGAGGTCTTCCACTACAGATGATCTCCTTCAGCAGGTTTGGAGAATCGACAAGGATGAAGCAGTGACTTTCTTTGCAATTATGAGGTGTTTTTCTGACTACCGCTTTTTACAAACTTTGATTTGCTAGGTGTCACCAAATAAAAGTTACTTAATTGTATAATTAATTTTTGATATTTTTATGAAGGTTTAATCTTGTACAACTTTTTCTACGAAATGATCAAAGTGGTCACCTCCGGAGGATGATTGTTGATCTTGAGGTAACTTGCTTGCTGAATTTCTGAATGCATTCCCATCTCCCAAATTCACCTTCTTTACTAATTTCCTGCTGCTTCTTTTCTCTATGCTCCTGATGGCGTGCTGGCTATAGGCTCCTAGATTTGACAGTGGTTCTATAGTTAGCCAAGATCCAGCGATATCCTACGTTTGGTCGGAAAAGAGTTTGAATGATGATCAACGCAGAGCAATTCTCAAGGTTTCATTTTTCAAATGATGCTGGAATTTCATGAATTAACTTCCTAAATTTCTTCTTCAAGTTCCTCTAATTTATCTCTAAATTGAATTAATATATCTGTGTTCCACTTTGTTACTGATTGCTAGATACTCATGGCAAAAGATTATGCACTTATATTGGGGATGCCTGGAACAGGGAAGACATCCACCATGGTTCATGCTGTGAAAGCCTTGTTGATTAGAGGCACATCCATTTTGCTAACAGCCTATACAAATTCTGCTGTTGATAATTTACTAATCAAATTAAAAGCACAGGTATTCATTCATGTATGCATATTAATTCATCTTCATTTATTGAATATTGTCATAAATAAGTGTCTGCTATGTTGGTGTAAAGCATTTGGGCCATTTTCTTGAATTGATCTCTGTCAATTATTCGGCAAAAGGAAGGCTGTGTTGGGGATATGATTGCTTGGGAAAATATGTAAATAGAGCAAAATAAAAAATGATAGAGGTGTAGGAAGTTTGGCTTTTAGTCTAAAATGCACTCCAACCTTTATCAGTGGTTAAAATGAACTGAATGCACTCAACCTAAATGCAGCCAGCAACTTATATTTTTTCCTCAGAGGTCTTTACTCTGAACTCTATATGAAGTAGACTGAAGATACGCCCAAGTGTGAACCAAGTTCATGTAAAAGCTGTTCCCTGTCGTCTATTATAGCTTCCATGAAGCACCCTTTTCCTATTTCATCTGTTCCTACTTCAACAAAATTTATGTTTCGAGACATAATTTAACATTAGTTGTCAATTTTATTTTATTTTTCTAACTTTTGAGCTACAAAATTATTGGTCAAAATTTTATAACCAACACTTGTGTTAGGATTTCATTTTCTCTGTAGATTTGTGTTAGGATTACGAACCCAGAAATTGTTTAGGAAAGGATTTTATTGAAAAAATAGAAAAGAATAGGAGAGAAAACTCTCCTCCTAGGGTTACCCCTACACAATAGAGTCATTGCTCTATTAACCAAAGAATTACAATTCTGAATTTGCTTGCTTCTATCCTATTCCCCTCCTATTTATACATGATACTCCTCTGACTATCCAACTAACTAATAGCTGCCCCCACTAACTAATTGACTAACTCCCTGGGCTATATTGTTACTAACTGCCCTTATCCAACAACCTAACAAATTGTTTCTGTTAAATTATAAAATAATATATCATAATATCTTAGTTTATCTCCTAGGATCAGTTTTCAATCTTAGTGTATCTCCAAGGATTAATTCCATATCTCTTATTATTATTATTATTATTATTTGTTTCTTGATTTTCTTATTTAGGATTGACTCTTTGTATCCCCTATAAATAGAGATTAGTGTTTAGTCTTTTGTAATCAAGCTAGCTAGCATCAAGCATTATCAATAATAATTAACCTGAGTATCAAGCATTATCCCCAATTCCCAGCTGAATCCAAGCCTAATGAAGCAGTAACTAATTCCCTCCCTTATACCCATACATTCTCTCTCCAAATCAACCTGAATATTCTCTCCCTTCCCTCCCTACTGCCATGTAGGCAATTTATTACATCAGAGTGGGTGCCTGTGTGCTTGTGGTCCCCAACTAATTAGTTTCCACTTCTCTCTTTCATAAACTTTAGGACTCTTCCCAATATACCCCTCACTAGCAATATTCGCATCATATTATTATTATTATTATTATTATTATTATTATTATTATTAGTAGTAGTAGTAGTAGTAGTTTTATTATTATTATTATTATTATTATTATTATTATTATTTTTGTTATTGTTGTGATTATTATTTGTTTCTTGATTTCCTTATCTAGGATTGAGTCTATGTATCTCCTATAAATAGGGATTAGTGTTTAATCTTTTGTAATCAAGCTAGTATCACAAGCATTATCAATAATATTCAAAGTCATTATTATTTTCTCTCCTTTTATCTAAATACCCTAAACTGTCAACATGGTATCAAGAGCTTGGTTTTACCCCCGTGATTTAACTTGTCACTATTCCTGTTCAAACTTTAGCTGCTGTTGGTGCTAGCCTAGAATCATTTCGGTTTGGTTTACCTACTTTTAGTGAGAGTAGGTTGTGTTTTCGTCAATTTGTTGCTAGGTGGTTTGTTCTTGGGCACGAAGCTTATTGGAGGTTTGCAAGATCTCTTCTTTGGTCTGATTATGTTGGGTGTTAATAAGGGTATACATGTAAAAAGTTAAATCCTAGTAAGCTTTAAAGTTAAGGGGAAGTGTTGAAATATAAAATAATATGTCATAATATCTAGGGGTGAGCAAGACCCGTCCTAACCCTATGACCCGTCCCGTCTTCGTCCCATTTAACCCACAAAACATCGGGTTTGCTCGGGTCTAAAGAATTGGCCCGACCAAACTTTAGGGACGGGTTAGGGTTAGGTATAACTCATCCCAACCCGTCCCTTTGTCACTCATCACCACTAATTGTTAACTCTATTACATTATTATTGATTGTTTTATAAGTAAAATATTCAATTTGAAGTCTATGTTAGTTTAATTAGAAACCTTGTTGTAAAGTACTATTATATAAGTCATGTTTTGAGTTTGAATACGTGGTAAAATACTAAAAAAAACCAAATTTTCACTTCTAACTTTTAGTCATATATGAGTGATCACTTTATAATTTTATTTTAATCGTCCTTCGGGCCTACCCGATCTTGTCCTAAATAGACCCGGTCCTAATTTGTCGCGAAGAACATCGGGTTTATTCGGGTCTAAGGACGGGTTGGGATCTAACTAATGACCCGGTATAAGTTTAGGCCGGGTTAGGGACTCGTATAACCCGTCCCAACCCATATTAATATCTATATATTTTGCTAGAATATCTTGGTTTATCTCCTACGATCTGTTTTCAAATCTTACCGTATCTCCTGGGATTATTTCACGTCGCTTATTTATTGTTGTTATTATTATTATTATTATTATTATTACTATTTGTTTCTTGATTTTCTTGAGTCTATGTATCCCCTATAAATAGGGATTAGTGTTTAGTCTTTTGTAATCAAACTAGTATCAAGCATTATCAATAATATTCGAAGTCTTTATTATTTCCACTCCTTTTATCTAAATTCCCATTGCTTCAACAGCTTCCATCAAATACCAATCTTGGTAGTCTTTTCAGGGACACCCCTAATCAATATGGTGCAACTTTTTTGTTCATCATTTGGTCCTCATAGTAAGAGGGTTGCCTACCCAAAATTTCCGACATTAAAGCAAAATCAAAATATGTCGGTAGACTGTATAAATAAAAAACCAACTCAAGTGAATAAGAAAAAGATTGGCTGCTACGAATGTTTCTAAACCATTTGTATGCATCTACTAAAATTGAATATTAATTGCTATGTTTCTTAACGTAGCAAATATTTTAATACAATGATCCATATACTAATATTAAGGCATTTGAATGGATCGCTCTCGTCTAATACGATACAAACAAACTTAATCCAAATCATTACACGTTCCCTGTCAGAACTTGAGATTGTAAAAATTGTACGCATGCATACAACTAAATGTGTGTTTAAAGACGATGAGACTATACTAGCAGACTCGATCAAGGTCGTTACATATTTCCTTGTTACGACTTGAAAGTAAATTATCATTTATAAATATTTATATATAATAGATAGATGCGTGAAATTGATATGTACTCAAAACCATTGGAAATTGTTGAGAGTCCGACATCATATGATTTTCCTTGAGAAAGTCTTTATAAACGGAAGGCATCCCTCACCTTATTACTTGGTTTGTTAGGGATGATATAAACCCAGAATCATAAGATGGTATCATAGCTATCATAGATATGTTATAGGGTCAAGGTCTGTGCCATTCACTCGTCTGTCCGTGCTCTAGATGTCTAATCCTAAACGCGAGGGGATGTGGAGAAATCCTTGTTATTCCAATTAGATCATACCCAAGGTAGTTAAATTCGAGTTTCTACCTGAACTCGGGAGGGGATCTAAGAATTGTAACTCGTAGAGTCGTAACACGATTCGTAAGAGTCTACATATTTTACAAACTTATTTATATATGCATATGAAACACCACAAATAACCTTCAAGTGAGCATTAAAATATATTTTAATATAAAACTATGCTAATGTAATTAATTAATAGTAAAAAATATTAATATAATCCAAGTAAAAATGTAGATAGTTATTTTATAGTTAATTTATTGGTGATGTATAATTATATATCTTATGTATAATAGTTATTTTGTAAGGAATTATGGAGAAGCATAAGAGGGGGTGGTATCTTTAATTTGTAATCCAAAATAAAGCCCAAAACATTTGAGTCCAGAATAAGTAATCCAAAAACGCCCAACTTATCTAATTGGGCTGTAAGGCCTGACCTAAATCTAACCAAGCAACTAACCCTAAACCTAGCTGTGATGCCTTTGTAGCCGCAAACATAAAAAATAGAGCTTTTGCGTCGCAAGCAAGAGAGGGAGAACAGAGATTGTAAAACAACGGCGTCGCGAATGGAAGAAGAAGGGTCTTCAACGTTAGAGAAAGCTTCGCGAATGGAAGAAGAAGGGTCGGTCGCGTTGGATAAAGCTTTGCGAATGGAAGAAGAAGGGTTGTCGCATCGTGACTTGGTTTTTTTGCAAAACGGGTTTCAAACCCAAACCCGAAAACCAGCGCGCTAGAGCACGCCGTCTCCACCGAGTCTACGAACTAGCACGGCGATCTTACTTTGCTCTTCCAGATGCGACTTTCTGTGTGCTCGAACTCGCAAAGGCCGTCAAAACTCGTAAAATCGTGCGAGTTTACGAACTAGCTCGCGATTTTAACTACCTTGATCATACCACACCTCAGATGTTCAGTCCTAAGCACGAATAAGTGTGTTGAAGAAGTTCCACATCAACTAGAGATATGGTTTAAGTAGTCCTCATATGGCTTGGGCTGTCATCACCTTAAAAACCAACTTTGTGGGCGTTAGAGTCTATCCAAGATTTGATGGGCAATGGCCGTTATAGGGACACTTAGGGTCAAGCTCCAGTTGTCTAGTTCTACATGTGAGGTGTGCGTTGAAAGTCTCACATCAGGTGTGACACTGGTTGGAAGTGTTTATAAACGCTAGACATCCTTCACCTTACAAATCGGTTTTGTATCTATGCGTTAGAAGTTAGAACCACAATCATAAGAGAAACTATGTCGACAAACTCAAGATACTTGCATAAAATTAATGCATGTTACTGTATGTTAGCATGTTAACCTAATAAGATAGATAAGGGAATAGGACTAGAAACAATGTGAATATCATTGAGAAAAACCTTCTAGATCAATGTGACCTTGAGGAAAGTGATAGCAGGCTTTATGTTAAGAAGGTCTACTATAGGAGGAATAGAGACTTAAATGCCACTTAAGGGGAGGGTATTTTTGTAATAAAACAGAAGTGAATAACTGAAATGTATAAATAGCTAGCTGCACTCTTAGCAGAATTAGTTTTTGACAGTTAAACCGTTGTAACAAAAGGTTCATTCTGGAACCCTAAACCAGAATGGTTGTTGTGCATTGTTGATTCAATAAAAATTTTCCCCTTATGAATCAGTTGATTCTATCAGAAAAAAACATACAATCCCTAGGACTAATTTGAGAGTGCCCTCAACTCTCCCAATTGACTTCCAAGCTGCTCTAATTCTCTTCTCTGTCCCTATTTCTTACATCACATCCTAATTCCTTTTCCTAACTACTAACAGAATATGGACTTTTAAATGTGATTATTTTTTTTTTTTTCGACCATTAAATGTGATTATTATTGATGACTATAATATAGTGTGGTTCTAATTCGTACTGCATGTTATGTTATCGTAATATAAATGGATGCAGGATATTGATTTTGTTCGTATTGGAAGACATGAATCAGTGAATGAAGAAATCAGAGGGCACTGCCTCTCAGGTTTGCCAATTTAGCACTAGTACTCTTTGTTTTGATTTGTCATATGTTTTTGTATAGAATTCTTTTAACAGAAATTTCAATTACAGCAACAAATGTACAGAGTGTTGAAGATATGAGAATACGGTTAGAACAAGTCAAAGTTGTTGCAGTTACTTGTATGGGCATTTCCAGTCCCTTGCTTGCCAACATGAGATTTGATGTGTGCATTATGGATGAAGCTGGGCAAACAACGCTGCCAGTATGTTCCTTATTGTTTTCATATGTTTTATGGGATATAGATGATAGTCATTGACATGTTGAATATTTGCACGTAGGGGTTAATCAGCATTCAGTAACAGATTTGCAATTGCACATTTTGCTGATTTATCTTGATGATCAATGTAAATATGTTACTGGATGACAAAGTAGATCTTTTATAAATTTCAGTAACAATTCAATTAATCTAGATGATGATTTCTCTAGAAAGAACTTTAATCGGATGGAATGGCTATAGGCATGACTAACTTAATATTTGTTGTTTTACACAATCATGTTGCCGCCCAAACATAAGACCTATTTGATTTGAAAAATATATTTTCTATTTACATATTCTAGTTTTCACTTTTAGTTACAAAAAGACCAACTTGTCTCCCAAGAAGGTAGCTCAGTTGGCGAGCTAAGGGACATGAAGGAGTTTGAAGAAGGAGGTCTAGGGTTCAAATCTTGGAAATTAACATTGCCCCCACCCCTAACTAATTACTAACCACTAACATTTGCTTATAAAAAAAGGCCAACTTGTTTCCAGTTTGTTTCTTTTTATTAAGGATTCATATAGGAATTTGTGATTTTTTTATATAATTCCTTAAAAATAGTAAATAGTAAAATTAAGATAGCATTTTTGCAATTAAAAGTGAAAACATAGAATGAAAATAGAAACATTATCTCAAATGGAACAATCCCTTTGGGTTTTTCATGCTTTTCTAGTTTGTCTAACTCCATTCCCGAGTCTCAAGACTCCATCAAAACAATAATACTAACACGGGAAAATTATCTTCCTCAGTGGAAGATGTTACAAGTCTTCTGATGAAAGGATTTTGGTCAATTCTGAGATGTTAGGGAAACAAACTTCTATCGTATTATGGCTACAAAGTATGCTCTTAAAATTTAGGTCGGGTCTAACTCAACCCTACAAAACCGGCTTGTAGAGTGAGGGATGACTTCCACTTATATACTCTTTCAGGGCATATCACATCCGATGTAGGACTCTTAACACACCTTCCTCACGCCCAGACAACTAGAGCGCGACCCGAGTGGCCCGATAGCAGATGACCCATCGGATCTTAGATTGGCTCTGGTACCATCTTAGAATTTGGGTCGGGCCTAAATCAATCATACAAAACCGGCTTTTAGGTTGACGGATGGCTCCCACTTACATACTCTTTTTAGGCCATATCACATCCGATGTGGGACTCTTAAGATATACCAAATAATTGTTCATGTGTATGTATAATTATATTGCAAATTTTGCCATTGTAGGTGTCGTTGGGCCCTTTAAGATTTGCTTCAATGTTTGTCCTTGTTGGGGATCATTATCAACTGCCGCCACTTGTCCAGGTATTTGCCTTTAGTATTGATACTTTGTGTGCACAAAATTCATTGATCATATAGCATCATTTGAAATTTTCTTTTCTGATAATTTGTAGAGTACAGAGGCCCGAGAGAATGGCATGGGAATGAGTTTGTTTTGTAGGCTTTCAGAAGCACATCCACAGGCAATTTCAGCTCTACAGAGCCAGGTATGCTGAAGTCGCTACAGATTAGATTACAAACTTTGGTGTTGATTCTTTTACTTTCCCTTTCTCTCAGTATCACTTACTAATTAAAAATATATACAGTACCGAATGTGTCAGGGGATTATGAACTTGTCAAATGCCTTGATATATGGTGACAGATTGAGGTGTGGTTCATCTGAGATAGCTAATGCAAAACTTGAGTTTTCTGGCTTACATTGTGGTTTGCCTTGGCTAGAAGATGTAAGGCTATTCTCTTCCAAATTCTCATTATCTTATTTGTGGGGTTTTTCATTCATTGCTAAATTTGAATTGTTTAGAGGAGCTTCTTTTCAATGTTGATTTTTTTCGTAGCATTTTTCTTTTTGTCCACTTATTTTTTCTTTGTTTCTTAGCTACTAGTGTGTTAGGTCTACGACTCTATTCCCTCTTATTTTCACTCTAAAGTTGATGGATGTACTGGCTTGTGTTAGACTCCAACAACGAATGAGCAATAAATAGAAAGTGAAAAAAAAAAGTTTACATTACAAGATTTGAGAAATGAGAGAAAATGAATATTCTGAAACTGAAACTATAACCCTTTCCTAAATTTTGAAGAGATCTGAATTTGTTACTATGTATTATCATAGTTAGAATACTATGAGCACATCAGTTAGTGATATGGCCAAAGTATTCCTCAAAAAGCATGGGTAATCCTCACCTCGTGAGCTAACTCTTCAGATTGGACTATTGCTGCAATGCTTTTTGCAGGTGTAGAACGAAATAAAGAGTTATTTATCTCTTTTCTTTATTTAGTAACAGAAGTTGTGCTACCATTTGTTTCCTGGTTATCGATCCCGACATCCATCATATTAGAATTAAGATTTAAATATTTGCATATAAGAAAAGATTAAAATAAATAATCAATAGTACTTATATTATATTTTTTGATATAACCAAATACTTTATATTCAAAGTTTTGAAAACATAAATAATATGACACATATACATATATTGCTATTAGGGTCATCTCAAATAATTTGGAGGCTCTATTCAAATCTTAAAAATTGGACCCCTAATTATACTTTTTTGAAATGAATCACCAAAAACTCAAACTAGTAATTATACTAATTTATTTTGGGGACCCTAAAAAAATTGGATTGGGCTGAGGCCCTGTACTACTGCACAGCCGCATCACCGGCCCTAATTGTTATCTAATAGAAACTTGTATTATATATATGTGTGTATATATATATATATAGGAGACGACTCAGGTGAGAACACTTGGTTGTTGTGAAAACATGAGAACATTAAATAATAACCGTTAGAGTAAAATGACCGATTCTGATTACGTCATTAATTACAAGATATTTTATGATTTTTAATTAAAAAGGAAACAATCATACAATGACAAGATAACTTTTAGTATTATTTCATTTGTATGCTATTTACTCACTATATCTTATTATGTAGACAAGTCTCGTTAAACCTAACAAGAATATTACAATGACAACTAATAATTACAAATCATTATATTTACAACATTCCCCCTCAAGTTGGTGAACGGATATTTATGATTCCCAGCTTGCTGGTATGTTGATTGAGAGATGAGACATTCTGTTGGCAAGCCAATTAGTGGCCAGAAGAAATGTACTTTGTTGTCATCACTCACCAATCAACTATCTAGCTTTTCCTTGATAAACTGTCAATCTATCTCTATGTCTTTTCCCTTGTCGTGTTGAACAAGATTACGAGAAATAGTGATAGTCGATTTGTTGTCACTAAACAACTTTAGAGGGGCTTCGTACTTTATCTTCAAGTCATCTAGCACAATCTTCACCCACAATAACTCACAGATCCCTTGTTCCATTGTCCAAACTCTTCCCCAACCCTTGATCGAGCCACCACACTTTGTTTTTACTCCTCGAAGGAGCAAGGCTCTCTCCTCAAGAATGTGAAATAGCCTGAGGTGAATCTTTTGTCACTCACTAAACCTGCGTAATCTGGATCATAATAAGCCTCCATGGTTAGGCTTGTACTTCTCTATTAGTATAAATAAAAAAATGGAGGGTTAATATCTCGAGAAATTCAAATCATTCCTTTTCCCAATTTTCAAGTATTAAAATCAACCAAATTCACCGAAAGTAATCCTAAATGAAAGTGACAAAATATCTGTACCCTGTTGAGATCTCACGTTAACTACTGATAGGGACAAAGTTTTCCCCAAGTTTAAATAAACATTGGATAATTTTGGCCAATAGTAAAATAAACTATATCTTATGCGAATCTTATTTCTGTTTGTTTACATGTACAGGCTTTGAATCCAGGACGGCCAGTGATATTTATTGATACTGGTTTGTAGATATCATTATCCTATTCTCTCCCATTATCCCAAAGGACGTTGTGAATTGGATCACTAATATAATTATTTATTTTGCCACTAAGATATGTTGCCAGCCTATGAGGCAAGAGATCAGAAGATTGTAAATAACCCCATTGAAGCTCACATAGTTGCCGAGGTATGTCATTTGCAATGATACACTTAGGAAGAATATTAAACCTTGGACCATGAATATCGATTTTCAACATCTTTTCAAATTATTTTCTTATGAAAACGTTCCTCCCTGCCGATTGAATTGATAATTCCGACTTACCAAAATAAATATACCATGGATTATTATTTTATAACATTATGGTAACCAACATATTTTCTAACTGTTTGTCATAATATAAACAATAATTAACCATTGATACTTACAATTTCAAGGTTGAGACTGTGTGCAAAAACTTGTAGTAGCTGATATGTTAGATTTACACTCTAGATTAAGTATCTTTGTCAGGCAAAAAAAAAAGATCAAGTATATTTGGCTTATAATGTGTTGACTTATCAATTATCAGTGCACTTGAGTATTTTGGGACCTATCCTTCTCGGTAAATATGTTGGTGACCATCTCCAAACCCCAAAGGCAAACATTTTTGAAAATAACTGACTTGGTTCCTGTTCTGATTAAACATTTCTGCCATTTGACCATCTTACAAGCAATATAAGTTTCACTCATTTTATAATGCAGGTCGCAAAAGAATTGGTAAAAAATGGAATTGGGGGAGAGAGCATTGGTATTATTACTCCTTATAATTCGCAAGCAAACCTCATCCGGCTTGCTGCTTGCATAACATCCTTGGAAATACATACCATTGACAAATACCAGGTAAGTAGATGTCGACCGTGTCTTGCACGGTAGAGTTTAATATACAAGTAATGGTGAACTTGTGTATGAAATTTACAGTAATATATTTCATTTATTAGAGTTAAGGAGAATGACATATAATAATGATTTTTTGTAGTGCAACGAAAAAGAATATAATTTTCCTTTTTGGATAAACACAATATAGAAAATGTTGCGACTTCAATATATAATCAAGTATTCATAGCACTTAGGTCTAGGGCAAGTGGTTGGTGCGCAGGGTATGTGAGAGTTGTAAATCACGGGATTTTGATTTCTATTCCTACTGATACAAAAATAGTCATATATAACTATGATTAGTCCATTTAGTTAGCTGCTTTGAAGTAGCAAAACAGGTTACAAAAACAAAATAAAGTAGAATGTAGGAAAGCAAATAGCCATTGTAATATGGGTTTTGGAAAGCAAGGAGGCATTGTTTTTTGTTTTCCTATAGGCAAATTAATAATTAGTATGTTAGTTGTTAGAGGGGAGGGAGGAGCGGAATTCGAATCCCGCTACGTTTCCGCCAACAATATCCTTTTCACTGAGCTACCCTTCTGGGAAAGCAAGGAGGCATTGTAATATGGGGTTTGCATGTGATGGCATATGACACAAGGCTTCAAGGGTCTCTTTTAATATATTTAATTAAAGTGATAAAATAGGCAGAATAAAATATGCTGGGGGGAACATAAAGACAGGTTAAATAATAAATGTCTTTGGTCCTAAAAAATAATGTTTTGTAATTTTAATTGTTTAAATTTATTCATTTTTAATCCCTGCATTTGAGGAAAGGAATGTGTTTTTAGTCTCTCATTAGGACTCGTGATTTTAGATTTTTTAAAAATTAAAATTTTATGAGACTAACTGCAAAAAATGTCATATTCTTCGTCCTCTTATACAATCCTATAGTGTTTGGCATTTCACTAACATTGAAGCATAACTTTATTTTAATTTCTTTCTGCTTGAATTAAATTTGTTATTAGAAAACATGATACATAGGCATGATCCTCATAAATCGGTCATCTGTTTCAGGGTAGAGATAAGGACTGTATATTAGTTTCTTTTGTAAGGTCTTCTGAGAAACCAACGAGCTGTGCTGGTTCTTTACTCGGAGACTGGCATAGGATAAATGTGGCCCTCACACGTGCTAAGGTACTTTTGTTATGCTTAAACTCTTTATACCTTTCACTATGAACCAGTTTTGTAGTTTTTTTAACAAAAACACAGCCTTCTAAACAATAGTTTCTCACATAGGTTTTTGAATTGGTTTGTTTCTCCAACTTTATCGCAAGCATCAATTCCCTTTAATGTGCCCAAGTGAATATTTCATTCATTGCCTGATTTTACTGTTTTGTTTTTTAAGAACTATTTCTTGTAAGGAGTTTTGCATGCTTTATGATTGCAGAGAAAGTTGATCATGGTGGGTTCTCGTAAGACTCTATCGAAGGTTCCACTACTGAAGCTTCTCATTAATAAAGTTGAGGAGCAATCTGTAATTTTACGTTTGACTAAGAAAGATATTTATCAAAAAGGGGAGCTCAGTAGATGTTCCCAAATGAGATGAGTGGAATTTTTTCTACATTCTTTGTAAGGTTGTGTAATTATGTAAATCTGGACTGTATGAGTAAAAAGGCTAATTATTTCACTTGTTATTTTATCCCGGGATACGTTTATTGGTTACTCATTTACTAAATAAATAAAAAGGCTAAATATACAAATATTCCCTTGTTTTGATTTTAGGTGTTAGATTGGTATCTCAATCATTTTTTGTTCTGAATCAGTTCTTTATTTGCAAAGCTCAAACTAATGTGGTCTCTCTTTTGAAATGATTCCTTGTTTCTTATTTGCAAAATGTAGACAAGCATTAAATTTTAAATGAGGAATCCTCTATACACAATTAACCTTGTTTGAGGAGGTCCCCGACAACTAGTTAAAGTGGGTTTTAAATTCAAACATTAGCTGTTATGTTAGAATAGTATAGCTTATTATTGTAATTACTTGTATTCTTTAGTACTTTGTATTATTTAGTCTAATAGCTCACTTGGTATGAGTTAGTCTGTAGATGAGTTTGTACAGTTGATAGTTTGTTAAACTTAGTAACTCACTCAGCCTCCCTTAACTGATTCAGTTGTGTATATTGTTGTATATATAGGGATTGATCCCTAATTCAATGAATAAGTTCAAATTTTACAAATTCTAACATGGTATCAGATGAAAGTTTTTTTTTTTTGAACATCTCTCTCTTACTCGCGAGTCTTCTCCCCAAAATTCTCTCTCTCGCAAGCCTCTCTCTTGGAAGAAAAACCATAATTGTTTTTCACTCCTCTTCATCGCAATGTTCTATGCGATGCTCTCTCTAAATCATGATCCAATTTCTTCTTTTACTTCGATTTGCGGGTTCAAAACACTGCATCGTTCTCCTCTGGATCTGGATTCCTTTCCCTTTTCTCAGATTCATGATTAGAATCGCTCTTGATTTCTCTCTCCTTTCGGTTGCGTAAGTGCTCTGCAACATTTTGATTCTTTTTCATGTATAGAGTTCCATCACTGGGACTTTCACAGATTCTTCATTTTCCCTTTCTTTGTGAATCGATCTCTGTAACTTGGCAACATCGTTTTTATTTCCTCTGATTTGCAATCATTCTGTTTCGATTGGTTTTCTCTACTTCAAGATCAATCTGATTTGATTTGTTTCTTCCAATTTGCAATCATTTCAGTTTTGGTTTTGTTTATTTTCTCCTTGATTTCGATTTTCGTTTATTGTGACCTTGATTTTTGGTTCAAAATCTGTTTCTATTTCGATGTGAATTGCTATTTTCCTTTTTCGATTCTGAATACTCTTGCTCCTAAATCGATGATTGTATTGCCTTTCCTCCTCCGATTCTGGATTGTAACCTAGATCGGTTTCTATTAGCAATTTCGATTTCCTCTCATCTGTTTCTTGAATCGGTTCTTCTCTGGTTCACAATAGCGTTTTCCAATTCTCGTTTTCTTCTTCTGTTCTCACTTTGAATCACTTTTTCTTCTCTTCATTTGAAACTTTTCTGTTCTTGTTTCGTTCTCTCTGTATCGATCTTACGCTCAAATCGATTTCAAATTTGGTTGCAATTTCGCCCCTAATTTTTCGGTTCTGGACGTTGTCCACAACTTCCTTTTATTCTTTTTTCGATGCTTATGTGACCTTAATCGTTTTCTAATTTGCCATTTGCAATTTCGATTGTTAGTCTAGATTCTGAATCGTTCATTATTCTTGCATCGATATTTGTTTTGAATCGCTTCAAGATTGCTGCATTTCGAGTTTCGATTCTTTCTGGTTTCGAGGATTGATTGTTGATCTTGTTTCCTCTTTCGCAATCTGCTATATATTTTGAGTTACAATCATATGACTTGAGGTCTTGGGGTAGAGGAACTCGTATGACTTGAGGTGAGAATTCGTGGAGAACTCGTAAGAAACTGAGGAGACGCGCAAGCTGGGCGTGAGTTTATTTCCAGGGGCGCGCGCGCGCGATTTACGCGCAAGACACGCGCGGAGAGTCAGGGAGGGTATGCGCAAGATGCGCGCCCGCACTGATACGTGCAAGACAGGCGCAGAGAGACAGTGAAGAACACTCAGGACGCGCGCAAGCGCGAGCTACGCGCAAAACAGGCGCGGAGAGACAGTGAGGAACACGCAGGATGCGCGCAAGCGCGAGCTACGCACGAGACAGGCGCGGAGAGACAGTGAGGGTTGCGCGTACGACGCGCGCAAGCGCTGGTCACGCGCTGTGTTACTGCACAGAAACTGTTCTAACTTCCCAAAAATAATGTAGATATATTAAAAGATAGGGATCGAGAAATTTGGGTTGCCTCCCAATAAGCGCTTCTTTAAAGTCACTAGCTTGACGGTTGATGAGAGTTTTAAGGATCACTTAAAACAAGAGCCATCTTTGCTCATTTCCACCATCTCACTCTTTTCAATATATTTTGGTGGCGGTTGACTATGTTTCCAAATGGGTAGAAGCCGTTGCCACTGCAAAAAATGATTCTAGAAGACTCTTCTCACTTTTCCTAGTTTTTCTACTCTTCTTTTCAAGCTGAACATGATTGTTACACATGATCCAGCTTGAGGGGGGCTGTTAGAATAGGCTTGTATAGCTTATTATTGTAATTACTTGTATTCTTTAGTACTTTGTATTATTTAGTCTGGTAGCCCACTTGGTATGAGTTAGTCTATAGATGAGTTTGTACAGTTGCTAGTTTGTTAGACTTAGTAACTGACTCAGCTTCCCTTAACTGATTCAGTTGTGTATATTGTTGTATATATAGGGATTAATCCCTAATTCGATGAATAAATTCAGATTTTATAAATTCTAACATGTTAGAATATAAAGTACTCCCTCCGTTCCTGATCTTTGGTACTTTTGGCCTTTTATTTTTGTTCCAAAACAATGATACTTCTAAAAATCCAATGTACAATTCACCTAATTAGTCTTTGATGATTAACAAACCTCAATTGGTGAGAAGCTTAAGTTATCTGATTTCATATGCTACTAATGTTTCTTCTTAAGCGACAAATAAGAATAGGAATATCCAAGCAAATCTCAAGAAGGTATATGCTTATGAGAAGCATTATATGTGAGAAGACTTAGAAGAATTTTGCTCACAATATTCTTAAAGAAGAAACCTTCTCATGATAAGATCAAAAGAAAGGATATGAGAAGGGTATCTAAGAAGGATCAACCTAAGAAGCTTCATGACAGAACCATAAGAAAGGAGATGAGAAGCATCAGATGAGAAGAGTCAAGTTGAGAAGAATCATGACCATCAAAAGGGTCATGATGAGAAGAGTCAAGTTGAGAAAGGTCATAAGGTCATATCATAAATACCATCATTTGAAGCATCAACTTGAGAAGCATCATCATCAACATATGTCATAGTTGAGAAGAGTCAAGCTGAGAAGAGTCATGACAACTGGAAACAACTGTCTTCTACAGAAAAGCAGAAACACAGCTGTATTATGCAGGCAACATCTTCCAACGACTATAAACGGCTATATAACTTAGCCAACGACTCTAATCTTTGGACCAGAGGATATTACACATAATTTCATCTATAAATAAACGCTCCTGGTCGCCATTTATCCTTATGAGAGTGTATTGAGTTCTTAACTTCCAACCTTCTCAAGTGTCAACGTTTTCTCTCATCCATACTCAGCTGCTACAAAACTGAAGGGATTCACTTGATCTCTGAGTATGTATTAAGTCTTGTGGTGTTGTATTTATTGAATAATTCATTTGTATCAACAAAGCTCTAGAAATCCCATAAACCCAAACACTTAAACAGTGAACCTGTAAGGAATATTCTCAAGTGGCTTGTGTTGTTGTAGGACTTGAGAAGTAAGTGCTTCTGTTTTAGTGATGAGATCACGGTAAGTGTACCAGATCGTTGCTAGTAACAGTACCAAAAGACCGAGTGTCGAACTCAGGGACTGCGGTTAATTATCAGTTTAACAATTTAACTTCTAAATTGAAAAGAAACTAATTTGGATTTGTTTGAGAAGAAATTAAAGTGATAAAGCTGTAAATATTTTTAGTGATTTTTAATTTATAATGATAACAAGAACACAATTGCGAATTTGTATGAATAAAAAAAGCGTTGGGGACGAGCTTCGATTTACTTCACTCTTATATCTAACGAATCAAACTTGGTATTGAACTTTTTTATGAGCTATGATCAAATTGTTATAATTATTGTAATCCTAGTTCCTTAGGTAAGAGAACTTTTACTTCTAATGAAAATCCCTAATTCCTTAGGTGACCTTAACAAGAAATAAGCAGTAATAACAACAGTTATCCTACGATTCTGAATACCAATGACTATTCCTAGACTAAAGATAAGCAGATTTCAATTCTCAAGTATATGTAATTCAAACTTCCATTCATAATCACATATCATAAATAATCCTAAGAGTGATCAAATCCTAGAAAGCATTAAGAACATAGATTGAAACATAAATCATAACATTCATTCAAATAATAGAGGTTTGATTAAAAAACGTAAGAGATTCATAAATCGTTACTCATCCCCAACAACGGGAAGTTTAGCTAGACATGAAAATAGAAATAACAAGAGAAAAGATCAAACTAGTGAGAGAAGCTGACAACATTGATGCTCCAATGACTTGTTCCCAAGCTTGAATCATCAATGGAGGTCAACAGAGAGCGAATCCTTGCCTTCACAGTCTTCAGAGTGCAAAACGAGACTGTTCCCAATGATCAGAATGCCCTAAAATTTGAGTTATGGGCTTAAATATGAGTTGAATAGGTGACTCATCACCTGGCGAGTAGAATCCATCGCGAGGCGAGCTGTAAGAAAATAGCTGAAACTGCTTCACCATCGCCTGGCGAGCTCGACGGTCGCCTGGCTGACCGACAGCAATGATCGCCATCGCCTGGTGAGCTCCACGGTCGCCTGGCTATCCGACAACAATGACCGCCATCGCCTGGCGAGCTGCAGGCAAAATTAGCACTGGAAAAAAACTACTTTCTCATCGCCTGGCTAGCCAGGCCATCGCCAGGCGACCCGAAGTGAATTTTTTCCTCTTTTTAAATCTGTTAGGCGAACGACAACAAAAAACACACGAATTAAAGGTAACAAGCATCTCAAAAACACATAATCAAAAACCAAATTCAATCTAAAAACTAACAAACCAAAATCAAACTATTATGATCTTAAAACACACTATAATCGAGAAAAACTTAAGTACGACTATTTAAAAATGAGTCAAACTATATGTATAATGCAGAGCAGTCAGTTAGAAGTAGTCTAATATATCAAAAGGAGTCTATTAGGGTTTTTCACTGTAGGTAGAGTTGTGTGAAGAAAACTACCAAGAGTTCTTTTAACCTAGGGAGGTGTAAAAGTTGTAAACTATTTTGGAGAATAGTGGAAATACTCACAGATGGGTACTTGGGATGATTCAGAAGAATCATCAAGTGAGCATGAAGAAGAAACAGCAAATCTATGTCTCATGGCAGGAACTGAACAAGAAGAGGTATATGATTCTGAACTCCCTAAATGTGAATTGTGCAAAGAAATAGAATCCTCCTTTGATAGCTTGCTTTATTATTCAAACATCCTTTCTCAAAAATCCATGTTTTTCAAAGATCAGTTATGTGTTTTGAAAAAGGAAAATGAGGAGCTAAAAACACAAAATGAAAGAATGGGAAAAACAATTCATGTAACGCCCTAAAATTTAATCAAATTATTTCGAAGTTGGATTGCCGTAGGATGATTGTAAGAATTGAAATTATGGGCGTAGTAGCTATGTTGAAAACGAGTTAGATGATAATCACGTGTTGTGGGCTAGTTAAAAATAGCATTGGGCTCCCTTCCTATGTGGATAAAGTCCCAAATAATTTAGCCCATTATGTTTCTCACTTATTATAAGTGGAGAGGATTAATTTAGGGTAGAGAGAGAGAGGAATTTCGGATTAGAGCAGCCACCAAAGAGAGAGAAAAGAAGAGAGAAAACAATTCCCGTTTTTCTCAAACCTGTCACCGTAAAATTGCGATTCCGGTTTCGTTAACCGTTGGATCGTCTTCGTTTTTGGGCAGCAGGTTCGTAAGATATAGTTCTACACTTTCACCGTTCGGATCTTCGAAACGAGTTCTGAGGAGAGAGATATTGGCTTCGCACTGAAGCTGCAGTTTGGGGGAGTCGCCCTATTCGGAGATCGAGGAACGAGGCTAGGAGGGAGTTTGCGCCACCATAGTTGAGGTAAGGGTGGGCTTAACCTTGATAATGGGTTGATGATAATTATGTGTGGGTAGTCTAGGGTTTTGTTGAATTGTTCGTGTTGTTGCATATCGTGTTTTCGTTGAGATTGGTGCTTTGATGATTATTGCACGTTATTGTGATTTGTTTCGTTATTTGTTGTTGCGTGATTGTTGTATCACGATGATGGTGTTGTTATTGTTCGTGTTTTTGTTGTTGCTGTGCGTGGTTGATTGTTGTTGTCGCGTTGTCGAATTGTCGTTTTTGTTGTGGTGGTTGCGGTGTCGTTGCCGTTAGGTTTTGGTGTTTGGCAATTTAGCGATTCTGGACACAGGTTCGGTTTTTCTAAAACTGGCGCTGTTTGGTTGATCCAAAAATTATGAGGTTGATTGTTTTTGAAAATAGACTTAACGCCGGTCGTTTTGGCACTGGTTTCGTCAAATTCGGAGTTGTATAGCTCGAGTTATAGGTGATACAAGTTAGGTTAAAATTCTGGAAACGATTTGGGTATAGATTCGGTATTTCGGTGACTGGGAACGTTGTATTGACCGAAAAATTATGTGGTTTATTTTTCTGGAAAATAGACTTAATGCTTGTTAATTTGGCACTGGTTTGGTTGCTTTTAGAGTTGTGTAGCTCGAGATATGAATTCCACAAGTTAGAGTAAGATTCAGGAAACAATCTGGACACAGGGTCAGTGTTTTGGTTACCACGTTTTCAAAAGAACTCCTTTTCGAACGAATCCAAATTCTTTGAAAACTAGACAAAATTTGCCCCAGTTTATGCACAAGTTTCATGCAGTTTGATTGAGTTTTGGTCACTTTGGAATTGCTTGAATTTGAAGGACAGAAACTGTCCTCTTTTGCAACTAGCCTGTGTGCTTTTCGAAAACTGTACCTATTGGACACTCTCCTTCAAAAACTGAACTTAGGGATGATAACCAGACCCATAGGGCTTTCCAACAAGTATTTATTTGTTGAAATCCGATGTCGTTTGCTATTTTAATTAATTCGCTGAAGTAGGTGCGATGTGCCTAGGCGCTGTGCGCCAGTCTTGTGCGTGGTGTGCGTGCGTTATGTCCGCGTTGTGGAGCCGTGTGGTGTTAATATTTCAGGTGCGGTGCTGGTATGCTCAGGAGAGTTTAGTGGTAGCTGTGATGCTACAACTTGGTGCTATTTTTGGTGAAATCATTTGTTTTGATTCTGGTGATATAGTATTTATTTTAAATACTTGTTATGGTGAGTTGGTGCATAATCATGGTGTCGCATTGTCATATGCATGTTTTGGTGATATAGGCTCTGCCTCTGGTGTTTATTGGTGATATGCCCGTCGTGGCTCATTTTGGTGATCGGTACCGCATGCATATGCCCACTGGAGGGGTTGCATATCATCCCATTGTCTATGAATGTTATAATTTTGGTGGTTCACTGTCAAATGGACTTTTCTTTTGGTATCTGGTGCTGTGATATGGTGTAATTGTATTGTGTTGCTGTAGTTACCTGATGCTAACATATTTTTATCATCTGCTTATTACCTCTGTTAGACTCACCCCTTCTGCTTGGAATGTTGCTCTCATGCGGCAACGCTGCAGGTGATCGCTAGTGCTCGTGGAGGAATTGCTAGGTTTTGCTTCCTCTCTCGTTTGGGTCTGTGTCAGCTCTGATATGTAGCACCGGGGAGTCGTTAGTTATCGTTTTGAACTATTATTTTAGTTATTGGAAATTGTTTTAATTTATTTTGGAGATGTCTTTAATTGTTAATTCTGGAGATGTTTAAACTGGTTAATATTTCCGCTGCTTGGTGATTTCTTTTATATAATTTATTTTGGAGATTTTCTTTTTTTTTAAAATGGTGAAAAATGTAGCGCCCTTCGAGGTGACTCTGATAATTGTCTATTTAATCGTAATAGTAAAAGGGGGGTGTTACATTAGTGGTATCAGAGCAGTTCGGTCTGTCCGGCCAAGTTGTCGAGTCGTCGAGTCGAGTAACACTTGAGTAATTGTTACTCGTTTCCGATTATAGTTTCTGTTGCAGTGTTAGGTTGAGATGGCAGGACGGAACGATGCTGCACTCGCTGCTGCTTTGCAGGCTGTGGCTCAAGCTGTGGAGAATAACCCAGGAGCTGCTGGTGATGCTGGGTCGCGCAGTTTGGCTACGTTTCAGAGGGAGAATCCTCCTACCTTTAAGGGCAAGTATAACCCTGATGGTGCTTTGGCGTGGCTGAAAGAGATGGAGAGAATCTTTCGTGTTATGGATTGCTCTGAGGCGCAGAAAGTCAGGTATGGTACTCACATGCTGGCAGAGGAGGCTGATGACTGGTGGTTGGAGGTGAGGCAGAGGTTGGCGACTGTGAATGAAGAGGTCACTTGGGCTGTGTTCAGCAGAGAATTTCTGAGAAAGTATTATCCTGAAGATGTCCGTGGGAAGAAAGAGATTGAGTTTCTGGAGCTGAAGCAGGGTAATATGTCGGTGACTGAGTATGCTGCCAAGTTCATTGAATTGGCGAAGTTCTATCCACATTATGGTGAGGCTGGTGCTGAATTCTCCAAATGCATCAAGTTTGAAAATGGGTTGCGGGCTGATATCAAGAAGGCGATAGGGTATCAGAAAATTCGGGTGTTCTCGGAGTTGATTGACAGCTGCAGAATCTTCGAGGAAGACAGTAATGCTCATTCTAGAGTCATGAGGGATAGGCAGAAGAATTTCTCGAGTCGTGGTAAGCCGTATGAGGTTCCAGCTGGTAAGGGCAATCAGAGAACTGCTGTGGGTAAGAGACCTAGTGGGGGAGATGCTGCTGCTAGTGTGGTATGTTACAAGTGTGGTAAACCCGGTCATAAGCGTCCTGACTGTCCAGGTGATGTGAAGAAGTGCTACAAGTGTGGTAAAGAGGGTCATATGGCGTCTAGCTGTGATCGAAAGGATGTGTTATGCTACAACTGTGGTGAGGGTGGTCATATCAGCACTCAGTGTCCTAAACCAAAGAAAGAAAGGTCCGTTGGGAAGGTGTTCAGTAAAATAGATTTGAGATCGGGTTATCATCAGATCAAGGTGAAGGACGAAGACATTCAGAAGACAGCTTTCAGAACCCGTTATGGGCATTATGAGTATTCCGTGATGCCTTTCGGTGTGACTAATGCGACGGGAGTGTTCATGGAGTACACGAAAAGTCAGTTACTGAGATTAGAAGTTTTCTGGGTCTGGCAGGTTACTATAGGAAGTTTATAGAAGGATTTTCGAAGTTGGCACTTCCGTTGACTCAGTTGACTTGCAAGGGTAAAGCTTTCATCTGGGATGACTGTTGTGAAGAGAGCTTCAAAGAATTGAAGAAGAGGTTGACGACGTCTCCTGTTCTGACGTTGCCTAATCCGGAAGAGTCGTTTGTGGTGTATTGTGATGCTTCCAAGATGGGGTTGGGAGGTGTGCTTATGCAGAATGGTAAGGTAGTTGCCTAAGCGTCGAGACAGTTGAGGACTCATGAGAAGAACTACCCTACCCATGATTTAGAACTTGCTGCAGTTGTGTTCGCGTTGAAAATTTGGAGACATTATCTGTATGGTTCGAGGTTTGAGGTGTTCAGTGATCATAAGGGTTTGCAGTATCTGTTTGATCAGAAAGAGTTGAATATGAGACAGTGCAGATGGTTGGAGTTGCTGAAAGACTATGACTTTAGCTTGAACTATCATCCGGGAAAGGCTAATGTGGTAGCTGACGCTTTAAGTCGAAAGACGTTGCATATGTCAGCAATGATGGTTAGAGAACTCGAATTAATTGAGCAGTTCAGGGATATGAGTTTGGTTTGTGAAGTGACGCCGCAGAGTGTCAGATTGGGGATGTTGAAGATTGATAATGAATTCATGGCTAGCATTCGAGAAGCTCAGAAGTTAGATGTTAAATTAGTTGACCTGATGGTTGGGATTGATCAATCCGAGAATAAAGACTTTGAGTTGGATGCGCAGAATGTATTGAAGTACCATGGGAGAATCTGCATTCCTGATGATGAGGAGATGAAAAGAGCAATTTTAGAAGAAGGTCATAGGAGTAAGTTGAGTATCTATCCGGGAGCTACAAAGATGTATCAGGATCTGAAGAAGATGTTTTGGTGGCCTGGTATGAAGCGTGATGTGGCGCAGTTTGTGTATTCCTGCTTGACTTGTCAGAAATCGAAGGTTGAGCATCAGAAGCCTGCTGGGTTGATGCAACCGTTGGAGATTCCGGAATGGAAGTGGGATAGTATTTCTATGGATTTCGTGATAGGGTTACCTAATACTGTGAGGGGGCACGATTCGATTTGGGTGATTGTGGATAGATTGACGAAGTCTGCTCATTTTATTCCTATCAATATCACGTATCCGGTGTCGAGATTGGCAGAGATTTATATTCAGGTGATTGTGAAGTTGCATGGTGTTCCTTTGTGCATTGTGTCTGACAGAGATCCTAGGTTCACTTCTGATTTCTGGAAGAGTTTGCAAGAAGCGTTGGGTTCTAAATTGAGGTTGAGTTCAGCTTATCATCCTCAAACTGATGGGCAGACAGAGAGGACCATTCAGTCGTTGGAAGACTTGTTGAGATCTTGTGTTCTTGAGCAGGGAGGTGCGTGGGATACTCACCTTCCGTTGATCGAGTTTACTTACAACAATAGTTACCATTCTAGCATCGGGATGGCACCGTTCGAGGCATTGTATGGTCGGAGATGTAGGACTCCGTTGTGTTGGCATGAATCTGGGGAGAGTATTGTTCTTGGACCCGAGGTTGTTCGAGAGACTACTGAAAAGGTGAAATTGATCCGTGAGAAAATGAAAGCGTCGCAGAGTAGACAAAAGAGCTATCATGATAAGAGAAGGAAGGATTTAGAATTCCAAGCTGGTGATCATGTGTTTTTGAGAGTCACGCCTATGGCTGGTGTTGGGCGTGCATTGAAGACAAAGAAGTTGACTCCTCGTTTCATTGGACCGTATCAGATCACTGAGAGAATTGGTAATGTTGCTTATAGGGTGGCCTTGCCGCCTAATCTTTCGAATTTGCACGATGTATTTCATGTGTCGCAACTTCGGAAGTATATTTCGGATCCGTCCCATGTGATTCCGATGGATGATGTGTATGTGCGGGATAATCTCACTGTGGAGACAATGCCTGTGCGAATTGAAGATCGTGAAGTGAAGACTTTACGTGGCAAAGAGATAAACCTGGTAAAAGTGGTCTGGTTAGGAGCTGCTGGTGAAAGCATGACATGGGAGTTGGAGAGCAAGATGCGAGAGTCCTATCCGGAGCTGTTTGAATCATGTATGTTTTCGAGGACGAAAATATTCTAAGTGGGGGAGAGTTGTAACGCCCTAAAATTTAATCAAATTATTTCGAAGTTGGATTGCCGTAGGATGATTGTAAGAATTGAAATTATGGGCGTAGTAGCTATGTTGAAAACGAGTTAGATGATAATCACGTGTTGTGGGCTAGTTAAAAATAGCATTGGGCTCCCTTCCTATGTGGATAAAGTCCCAAATAATTTAGCCCATTATGTTTCTCACTTATTATAAGTGGAGAGGATTAATTTAGGGTAGAGAGAGAGAGGAATTTCGGATTAGAGCAGCCACCAAAGAGAGAGAAAAGAAGAGAGAAAACAATTCCCGTTTTTCTCAAACCTGTCACCGTAAAATTGCGATTCCGGTTTCGTTAACCGTTGGATCGTCTTCGTTTTTGGGCAGCAGGTTCGTAAGATATAGTTCTACACTTTCACCGTTCGGATCTTCGAAACGAGTTCTGAGGAGAGAGATATTGGCTTCGCACTGAAGCTGCAGTTTGGGGGAGTCGCCCTATTCGGAGATCGAGGAACGAGGCTAGGAGGGAGTTTGCGCCACCATAGTTGAGGTAAGGGTGGGCTTAACCTTGATAATGGGTTGATGATAATTATGTGTGGGTAGTCTAGGGTTTTGTTGAATTGTTCGTGTTGTTGCATATCGTGTTTTCGTTGAGATTGGTGCTTTGATGATTATTGCACGTTATTGTGATTTGTTTCGTTATTTGTTGTTGCGTGATTGTTGTATCACGATGATGGTGTTGTTATTGTTCGTGTTTTTGTTGTTGCTGTGCGTGGTTGATTGTTGTTGTCGCGTTGTCGAATTGTCGTTTTTGTTGTGGTGGTTGCGGTGTCGTTGCCGTTAGGTTTTGGTGTTTGGCAATTTAGCGATTCTGGACACAGGTTCGGTTTTTCTAAAACTGGCGCTGTTTGGTTGATCCAAAATTTATGAGGTTGATTTTTTTTGAAAATAGACTTAACGCCGGTCGTTTTGGCACTGGTTTCGTCAAATTCGGAGTTGTATAGCTCGAGTTATAGGTGATACAAGTTAGGTTAAAATTCTGGAAACGATTTGGGTATAGATTCGGTATTTCGGTGACTGGGAACGTTGTATTGACCGAAAAATTATGTGGTTTATTTTTCTGGAAAATAGACTTAATGCTTGTTAATTTGGCACTGGTTTGGTTGCTTTTAGAGTTGTGTAGCTCGAGATATGAATTCCACAAGTTAGAGTAAGATTCTGGAAACAATCTGGACACAGGGTCAGTGTTTTGGTTACCACGTTTTCAAAAGAACTCCTTTTCGAACGAATCCAAATTCTTTGAAAACTAGACAAAATTTGCCCCAGTTTATGCACAAGTTTCATGCAGTTTGATTGAGTTTTGGTCACTTTGGAATTGCTTGAATTTGAAGGACAGAAACTGTCCTCTTTTGCAACTAGCCTGTGTGCTTTTCGAAAACTGTACCTATTGGACACTCTCCTTCAAAAACTGAACTTAGGGATGATAACCAGACCCATAGGGCTTTCCAACAAGTATTTATTTGTTGAAATCCGATGTCGTTTGCTATTTTAATTAATTCGCTGAAGTAGGTGCGATGTGCCTAGGCGCTGTGCGCCAGTCTTGTGCGTGGTGTGCGTGCGTTATGTCCGCGTTGTGGAGCCGTCTGGTGTTAATATTTCAGGTGCGGTGCTGGTATGCTCAGGAGAGTTTAGTGGTAGCTGTGATGCTACAACTTGGTGCTATTTTTGGTGAAATCATTTGTTTTGATTCTGGTGATATAGTATTTATTTTAAATACTTGTTATGGTGAGTTGGTGCATAATCATGGTGTCGCATTGTCATATGCATGTTTTGGTGATATAGGCTCTGCCTCTGGTGTTTATTGGTGATATGCCCGTCGTGGCTCATTTTGGTGATCGGTACCGCATGCATATGCCCACTGGAGGGGTTGCATATCATCCCATTGTCTATGAATGTTATAATTTTGGTGGTTCACTGTCAAATGGACTTTTCTTTTGGTATCTGGTGCTGTGATATGGTGTAATTGTATTGTGTTGCTGTAGTTACCTGATGCTAGCATATTTTTATCATCTGCTTATTACCTCTGTTAGACTCACCCCTTCTGCTTGGAATGTTGCTCTCATGCGGCAACGCTGCAGGTGATCGCTAGTGCTCGTGGAGGAATTGCTAGGTTTTGCTTCCTCTCTCGTTTGGGTCTGTGTCAGCTCTGATATGTAGCACCGGGGAGTCATTAGTTATCGTTTTGAACTATTATTTTAGTTATTGGAAATTGTTTTAATTTATTTTGGAGATGTCTTTAATTGTTAATTCTGGAGATGTTTAAACTGGTTAATATTTCCGCTGCTTGGTGATTTCTTTTATATAATTTATTTTGGAGATTTTCTTTTTTTTTAAAATGGTGAAAAATGTAGCGCCCTTCGAGGTGACTCTGATAATTGTCTATTTAATCGTAATAGTAAAAGGGGGGTGTTACAATTCACACCTTACAAAAATCTCATTTCAAATTGTCTGAACAGATCAAGCTTCTCAACTTAAAAACACAATAAAAACCAATTGTGTCTAACTTGGAACTTGAAAATGAAAATACAATGCTTAGAAAACAAGTTAGTAACTTAACAAATGAGCTTATTGTTATGCGAAAAGTAGTTGTGCAAGTATACACAATCGCAACAAGTAGTATAATGAAAAAAAGTAGAGATCGTACCCACAGGGATTGATATTAATTTTAAAGTTTAGTTACTAAAACACTAGCGAAGCAAGCAAGAAGAAAATATCGTGATTTTTAACATAAAAATTAAAGTTGGTGAGTGAAAACAGTAAAGGAGTTTGAATTGAGAGAAAGGAGTTGTAAATCCCCAAAAGTCAGGTGCTATAACATAAGATGCTATAGCGTCAAGCGCTGTAGCATATGATGTTGTGCCTTTCAGTCACTTACGCCAGGGTTTTGTTACAAGACTCCTATGTCTAGGTTCTAAATAAGTCCACCCCTGTATATTAAAGAACCCATAGCTTGAGCTCTATGAACTATTGCTCCTCTATGTCTAGAGTTAGCAAAAGTGATTTAAATGTTTTTAGATCACCTTTCGTTCATATCAACCCTTGAGTTCGAACCATGGACCATGTCTGAATCCATGAATCTACTCATTTCAAGTGGCCAATCCCAAAATAAGTTTGAAAGAATTAAAATACAAAGATTGAAACGCAAAACATCAAACATTATATTACAAAACTAATGGTTCATTACAAAGCTTCAAGCAATCCAACTACAAGTGTTTAGCTCATGATGAGCATCATCAACAAAATACAAGATAAAAAACTCATATTACCATAAACAAGAAAGGGAGTCACGAACGCAAAAGATACAACCCGTAGCCTCTTACTCATGAAATGGCTTGACGATGCTATAACACAGTTTCACAGCGAAGGAAATGATGAACAAGAAAATAAAAATGGAAGGTGGAAGGTGAGGATTAATGGAGGAAATGTGTGTCAAGTTTTTCTTCCATAAACTCTCTCTAACTTCGAAATGGGAGTGAATGAATGGAGAAGAAGATGATATCCTTTTTGCTATATCCCATAAAGTAGTTTTTTCAAAAAGGTGACTTGACATATCTCACCAACCAAAAGAGAATTTCCACTCAAAAAGTGCCAAGTGTCCTCGCTAGCCAATGGGGAGTGCGCGCGTCAGTCCTAGCTGCAGAAAGGAAGATACGCTGACTTGACATAAAGCAATAGGCGCCAAAATTTTACTTTTCTCTTTGATGCTCAGCTGGGTCCGCCAGTTGACGCTATAGCGCTTGACGCTGTAACACTAACAAACACATCAAAACATTCACTAAGGGCACCAAATGTGCCAGATATTAGCAAATCAGCAATTAACCCTTCTACTTCCTAAAATTCTAATATTTTACTAAATAAACACCTATAGCACTTGAGAACTCGCTTGGAATTAAGCTTTAGAGACATAAATAACTCATATAAATATGAGTTATCACTTATGATCTGTGCACAAAATCTTGAAGCTTCTCAAGTGAGTTTAACTCCCTTTAAAGAGGATCAAATATATAAGAAGAGAAATAGAAAGTCCAGAATCAAGTGCTTAAATTGCAAACAAACTGGACATCATGTTTCAGTTTGTAGAAACAAGCAAAAAGATCCCATGAATTTGAAAACTAACCCTCAAGGACCCAAAGACAAATGGGTACCTAAATCTTTGTCAAAATCTAATGCAGGCATGCCTCATAACATCAAGAAGAAAATTGTGGTTCCTAGACAGTGGATGCTCAAGGCACATGACATGGGAGAAGGATAAGTTCCTCTCCATAGAGAGCTTTAATGGAGGACTAGTCATATTTGGCAACAATGACAAAGGCTTCATCAAAGGATTAGGTACAATAGGTAAAATAAACTCTGCTCAGATTCAAAATGTTCAATTTGGGAAAGGACTTAAACATAACTTACTTAGTGTAAGTCAGTTATGTGATTTTGGACATGAAGTGAACTTTAAATCTGATGTATGTAGAATAAATAGTCTAAAGTCTGGAGAAACAATTTTTACTGGTCATAGAACAAATAACCTCTATAGCATATGTCTTGATGATCTACCAGATCAAATGTGCTTAATTTCTAAATAAAATGACAAATGGATGTGGCATAGGAGATTTGGTCACATTAGCATGAAAAGCCTTTCAAAATTATCCAAATTTGAATTAGTCAGAGGGATTCCAAAGATCAAATATGAGAAGGATAAATCATGTGAAGCATGCATTCAAGGAAAGCATGTTAAATCATCTTTTAAACCTATCAACATGATTTCCACTCAAAGACCTTTGGAACTTCTGCACATGGATCTTTTTTGGTTCTACTAAGCATGCTAGCATAAGTGGAAAAAGATATGGTTTTGTTATAGTTGATGACTATTCTGTTACCAAGTGGCTTCAGTCTCAAGAGGGGGGGTGAATTGAGACTTTAAAAAACTTTTCCCTTTTTTAACGACTTAGATTAATTTTCGCGCAGGTTTATGAAATGAACGAATTAGAATATAGAACAGTAAAGCACGCACGAGATTTATACTGGTTCGGTCACCTCCTAATGACCTACGTCCAGTCCTCACAACCCTTTGTGAGATTTTTCACTATCAAATCAAAGCTTTCAATTGAGTGCTTTAAAACCCTTACAAACTCAGGCGCTCTTCACCTAGGCTACCCCACCTTGTGCAAGAGCCCTCAACAACAATTACAACAAGAGATACCCCACCCTTGTTACAATCAAAAACCCTAGAGAGATACCTCACTCCCTAGTACAACCAATTGACATACAAGAGATACCCCACCCTTGTTACAGTCAAAACCCTAGAGAGATTCCCCACTCTCTAGTAAAACCAAATAACAGGAATTGAAGAAATTACAATAAACAGAAATACCTCTAAGAAGGCGAATACAACAACTTGAAGAATCCCAACTTAACCCTTGAGAGAGATCAGCTCAAAGTGATGAAGAACGTGAAGAATGAGTGTGACAGTGAGAGAGTTTGCGTTCTTCTCTTTAGAATTTTAGGTTGTTGTTTGATCGTGAGATCCTAAGCCCTATTTATAGAGTTTGTGAAAATATGACCGTTGAAATAATTTTTAACGTTAAAGTAATAAGTGAGAAATCGATTTCTTGCTTGTGGGAACAAGTGAGAAATCAATTTTGTGCTTTATTAAAGCAAGTAGATAATCGATTTTGTGCTTGAATGAAAGAAGAATAAGGATCGATTATTTGCTTAATGCAAAAGAGGAAAGAATCGATTTTGTGCTTCCAAAAAGAAGCCTAAATCGATTTGGAGCTTTAATAAGGCAACTAGACAATCGATTGTTTGCTTTACAAAATGAAGTTTCACAAAATTAAGAAGATAATCGATTTTCTTCTTCAAAAACTAAACACCATAGTCGATTGCTAGCTTTAAAGCTAACAATCGATTCTTTGCTTTAGAAAACAAGTCAAGAATCGATTCATTGCTTCCAAAACCAAGTCCTTTAACAATTTAATCGACTGATGGCTTTAAGCATAAGGAGGAAATCGATTTTTGGCTTAAACAATATGAATGAAATCGATTTCTTTACTTCAAAAACAATTTCTTTTAAAAATACTAAGCCATGAATCCTTTTCTTTTAAAAACAACAAGTCCCTAACCTATTTATCAATTGAAAACATATGCTGGGTCCATTTGTGTGAGTGCTAGTGTGTTTAGTGATTTGAGCCGATCTTCAAAAGCAGTTTACAATTCATTCCTAAGACACGACCCAACTTCCTAGCGACTACCCTTAACACGGACTTACTTCTTGAGTTGGTTGTGCCTTGGAGTTCCATTTGTCACTTTGTCTTATATCACTTCATCATCAAAACTTAACCTGCAACACAAGATATCCACATATTCTAGGTTCACATGGGTGATTTTTCTAAAATACAAAGGTTAGGCTTTTGAAAGCTTGAAAACATTTTTTAAGAAAATTCAGAATGAGAAGGGTTCTAACATTATTGCAATAAGAAGTGACCATGGAGGAGAATTTGAAAATGTTTTATTCAATACCTTTCTTGAAGAGAATGGTGTATCTCACAACTTCTCTTGTCCAAGAACTCCTCAGCAAAATGGTGTAGTAGAAAGAAAAAACAGAACTTTGCAAGAAATGACTAGAACATTGCTCAATGATTCAAAGATTGAAAAATACTTTTAGGCAGAAGCAGTGAACACTGCTTGCTACATTTTGAACAAAGCTACAATTAGAAAAACCTTGAATAAAACCCCATATGAACTCTGGAAAGGAAAGAAGCCTATCATTTCTTATTTCCATGTATTTCGCTGTGATTGCTATGTTTTAAACAACAAGGATAATTTAGGAAAGTTCGATGCTAAATCTGACCCTGCACTATTCTTAGGATATTCTCTCACATCAAAAGCATATAGAGTGTTTAATCTTAGGACAAAAGATGTTGAAGAAAGCATGCATGTTATGTTTATTGAAACTAACAGTTCAACAGATAGAAATGAAGATGATGAGACTGATGCAGATAAGAAAGGTGAGAAGGGTAATGAATCAAGTGAGAAAGCTGAAACTGAAGGAACACCTAACCCTTCTCAACCTCTAGATAACCCTAATAGCCAATCAACTCAAGCCTCTGAACTACCTAGAAGTTGGAGATTAGTAACCCACCATACTCAAGAGCAAATTATAGGTGAAACTTGTGAGAATCAGAAGTTCATTCAGAAGAGAAGCTTCTCAAAGTGCCCTGATCTCAACAATAGAACCAACGAATATAAATGAAGCAATTGTTGATGAATCTTGGGTGGAAGCAATGCAAGAAGAGTTTGCTCAATTTGAGAAGAATGAGGTATGGAATTTAGTCCCATCTGCAAAACATCAATTAGTTATTGGCACTAAATGGGTATTCAGAAACAAAATGGATGAGAATGGTAAAGTCATCAGAAACAAAGAAAAGTTAGTTGCTCAAGGCTACAATCAATAGGAATGTATTGATTATGATGAAACATTTGCACCTGTTGCTAGATTAGAAACCATTAGAATACTTCTCGCTTATGCTGCTCATAAAGATTTCAAACTCTTTCAAATGGATGTCAAAAGTACTTTTCTAAATGGTTTTCTAAATGAGGAAGTGTATGTCCAACAACCTTCTAGATTTATTGATGAAAAACATCCAACCATGTTTTTAAACTAACTAAGGCTCTCTATGGTCTCAAACAAGCTCCTAGAGTTTGGTATGAAAGACTTAGTACATTTCTTCTCAAAAATGGTTTTTCAAGAGGAAAGTTTTAGTTACATTAAGAGCATGCTTCATATCATTGAACCCCTCAGATGAGAATGGTCATGACCAGCAACCTTCTCAGTAATGAGAAGGGTCATAACCCTCAGCCTTCTCAACTCTTGAGAAGGGTCATCAGAATCATATGACCCTAAAAATACAAAAAGAATTTATGTTTGTTTGCTGTTTGTTTTAATTAATGTGTGCATTTAATTGTATGTTTATGTTTATTCCTTTTGTCTTAGGTTTATATTTATTAAAAAAACCCAAAAAGAATCATATGACCATAAAAATACAAAAAGAATTTATGTTTGTTTGCTGTTTGTTTTAATTAATGTGTGCATTTAATTGTATGTTGATGAGATCCTAAGTGCCCTCAGCATGTGGAAAGAATCATACAAAGAAAAAGAAAAATATTCCGCTCCTAATCATTGGATAACCAATATTTTCTATTTTATTTTTAATTTTCGTATTTTATTTTATTAAAATAATTATAGGTGTCTTTTGGTCTTTCCTAAGTTAGTTTTTGGGTTTTAAAGTCTTGTTAAGTCATTATAATGGCTAGTGGATTTTTTTGATGAGGACATGGAGTCAACAAACTTGTCAATCAAGCAAACTTGCCCACCAAGCAAACTTGCTAATCAAGAAAGACAGGTAGAGGAAAAAAAAGGAGTTAGAAGATCCAAGTCATTTATGACGCATTCATTGCCAAATCAACAAGATTAATTATGATTATGTTTTATTTTCTAGGTATTAAATATTGTAAATGCACTTATCAATTTATTTGATAATTGCATGGAAGTGGGAATTTAATTGGTTTATTAGGATTTGATATTTATTAGTATATTTTAATTTCTTGGGTTTCATGAGTCCATTGGGCCTGAGATTCTTTTTGGTCAATTGGACTTGAGGTTTCCTATATATTGTAATTCCTTTCGATGAAATAAACAAGTTGAAATTTGAGTAAAAATTTAGAGACGTGTCTCTATGGTTCTCTGAGCCGTTCTTGGAGCTTATCGGCTTGCCGTGGCGCTCATCCCGACTTATCAACCGGAACCTCCATAGCCGGTTGTGGCGTCTCCTTGACTTATCGATCGGTCTTCCATCCCTGCTCGTGATGTCTCATTCACTCCCACCTACATGACTACCGAAATAGTCACCGACGGCTCCGAGGTTGCCATCATATGTTTATGTTTATTCCTTTTGTCTTAGGTTTATATTTATTAAAAAAAAACCAAAAACAGGTTCCTAGTCGTTACAACGGCTTCTTTCTATCTCTTTCTCTCTCATTCTCACACACATCTAGTCAGCAGTTACACATCAGATAATGATGTTCTAACCGTTCTGAAGTGATTAAAACACTTCACTTCTCTCCTTTTCCTTCACGAAATCGTTCACTCTCTTGTTCTCTCTCAAAGTCCCTTTGCTCTCAAATGGTAAGAACAAAGAACATTGAACCTGTGTCCACCTACTCTGATTCCAAACACGAAACACACTCCAACATTCCAAACTTCGTTCTCTGTGGTCCTCCTCAAAATATCGTTGACGTCAAACCCCTAAAATCACGCCTAGCAAAAATGAAGCATACTCCTAGTGGAAATCCAAGACGCTCGATTCGTGTTAAGTTCCATTCCGCATCTAAGAATACTTTTGGAATCACGTCGAATGCTCCCATTGATCTTGAGAAGGATGAAAATCCTCCTGCGCAGAGTACAGAGCAATCCATTGTTGCAGAGTAGAAGGTTGAGTCTTCTCAACCAGTTACTAAAATTGCTGCTAAGAAGGTTGAAGAGGAGAAGAAATTAGATAAAGGAAAGAAGATTGATATTCCCTTGCCTCCAAGTGGTAATGAGGGTCAGCCTTTGAAGAAAAGGAAGCAACCAAAGAGAACCAAATGGAGTTCAAAGGCTATTGTCTCTGGTATAGTCTACTCACCTGAGGAGATTGAGAAATGTGGCTGGAACATTACCCCATTTCTCACTCAACAGAAATGGGAGAAGTTCATAACTTTGGATGACATAGTCTACAAAGAGAGGGTCAGAGAATTCTATGCAAATGCCACCATCCGGTATGATCCTCCAAAGATCACATCATGGATCAGTGACAGAGAGTTCACCATCTCTTGAAATACCAGATGAAGGAACTCAAATGTATGAAGAATCATGGTACAATCTGCTAGGAGTTTCTATTGATCAGGAATTCAAAGCCACCTTTCTCAAAGACCCTTCTCTCCCTATCACAGCCCCAAATCTCAAAGATATGGTTAGGATCATTTGAGAAGGTCACTACTGGTCGCATGATACTATATCATCTCATCACCAAGAAACCAACCAGCCTTCCCTTTCTCATAATCCATCACATGATCAATGAAATTAGGGCAGAGAAACCCTCAACTTCCCTACCTTATGGCAAGGCTCTCACTAGAGTCTTTAATCATTACTTGATTAAGATTTCTGCTGATGAGGGAGTCATAGAGACCAAAACACTCATTGCTAAGAATTTAAGGCTCATGGGGCTAGATGTTGCAATTGAAGAGGAAAGAAATGATAGGAAGAAGAAGAAGCAAAAGATAGTGTCTGTAGAAGCGGAAACAGAGGAAACACTAGCTGAAGTGGTTAGAAAGGAGACCAAGACTAAGAAGAAACATGATCCCATTCCTCATGAGAAGGAAAAGACACCTGAGAAAAGTTCTGATGAGGAATCAAAACACGAGAAGAGTGAAAGAGAAGAAACAGATGATCTTGAGAAGGATCAAGATGAAGAAATGGAGGAAAATATGAATGAGAAGGTTCAGAATGATGAGGAAAGTGCTAAAAAGGTTCAATCTCAGGAGGAGCAAGTCTCAAAGGAACTTAATAAGGGTTCTCAAGCTAATTCTGATGATGAGAGAATCATCACAGACAAGAAGGGAGATTCAAATCACTCCTCCTCTAAGGAAGAAATGGCTCCTCTAATCAAAGTCTACACTAGAGGAAAGACAAGAGGAATATGGAAACCTGTTGAACAGGAAGTGACAGGCAACTTGGTGGAGAGTTTTAATGTTGCTGCTGCTGGGTTAGAAATGAACACACCTGAAGTGGCTTATGGTGGTGAACAATTAAGAGAAAAACTGAGGAATTGCACCTCAACTCATCTGGTGAGCATGGTTCTGAGAGAATAGTGGTGCTTGAGGGCATGACTCCATTCAATCTTAATGTTGAGACCACTGAGGAACCACATCTTGAGGTTGTAATAGAGGTAAATGAAGGACATATTGACATGGAAGCTGAGAAAGAAGCATCTGCAGAAGTTGAGAAGGATGTAAGTGCTGAAGCTGAACAAGAAGGTTCTGCTCAAAACAATTTAGATGGTATGATCTTTGAAACCTTAACCCAACCAATCCCAGCATCACCTCAGGGGGAGCTTCAATTTAACACCTCCTCACCTATCATACAAACCCCTCTCCCATCCATGTTCAATGAACAAATGCCCACACTTCCACCTTTCTCACCTACCTTAACCTTACCTAACACTATCCCACCTTTCTCACCACAACCTATTCCCATTATAACTGCTCCACCTACAGAACCTTCACCAAATCCAACAATTTCCCGTGTAACCTCACACAATCTTGAACAACTCCTTGTTGTTATTAACATAGAGCATGGAATCTCCCCTCTCAAAACCTCTAATACAATCATCTCCTCAAACATCAATCAATTTCTGAACCTTAACCAAACACCTTAAGATGACTCTCCTCAACCAATGTACCCTTCCATCAACACCCAAACCCAACCATATGACATGCCATCCAAGTTTGGGTCTCTTGATTCCTCCTTTCTCAATGCTGCTCAACCTTCTGGTACAGCACATGAGAAAGTTGATGAGGTATCCAAAGAGAAAAGCCAGTGGCTAAACCCTCCGCTGTCATGGAAAAGAGAATGACTAAGATGAAGAAAATGATGAGAAGGATGAAGGCTGTAACACCCCTCTTTTACTATTACAACTAAATAGACAATTATCAGAGTCACCTCGAAGGGCGCTACATTTTTCACCATTTTAAAAAAAAAACACCATTTATTCCAAAAAAAAATCTCCAAAATAATTTATATAAAAGAAATCACCAAGCAGCGGAAATATTAACCAGTTTAAACATCTCTAGAATTAACAATTAAAGACATCTCCAAAATTAATTAAAACAATTTCCAATAACTAAAATAATAGTTCAAAACGATAACTAACGACTCCCCGGTGCTACATATCAGAGCTGACACAGACCCAAACGAGAGAGGAAGCAAAACCTAGCAATTCCTCCACGAGCACTAGCGATCACCTGCAGCGTTGCCGCATGAGAGCAACATTCCAAGCAGAAGGGGTGAGTCTAACAGAGGTAATAAGCAGATGATAAAAATATGCTAGCATCAGGTAACTACAGCAACACAATACAATTACACCATATCACAGCACCAGATACCAAAGGAAAAGTCCATTTGACAGTGAACCACCAAAATTATAACATTCATAGACAATGGGATGATATGCAACCCCTCCAGTGGGCATATGCATGCGGTACCGATCACCAAAATGAGCCACGACGGGCATATCACCAATAAACACCAGAGGCAGAGCCTTTATCACCAAAACATGCATATGACAATGCGACACCATGATTATGCACCAACTCACCATAACAAGTATTTAAAATAAATATTATATCACCAGAATCAAAACAAATGATTTCACCAAAAATAGCACCAAGTTGTAGCATCACAGCTACCACTAAACTCTCCTGAGCATACCAGCACCGCACCTGAAATATTAACACCAGACGGCTCCACAACGCGGACATAACGCACGCACACCACGCACAAGACTGGCGCACAGCGCCTAGGCACATCGCACCTACTTCAGCGAATTAATTAAAATAGAAAACGACATCGGATTTCAACAAATAAATACTTGTTGGAAAGCCCTATGGGTCTGGTTATCATCCCTAAGTTCAGTTTTTGAAGGAGAGTGTCCAATAGGTAAAGTTTTCGAAAAGCACACAGGCTAGTTGCAAAAGAGGACAGTTTCTGTCCTTCAAATTCAAGCAATTCCAAAGTGACCAAAACTCAATCAAATTGCATGAAACTTGTGCATAAACTGGGGCAAATTTTGTCTAGTTTTCAAAGAAATTGGATTCGTTCGAAAAGGAGTTCTTTTGAAAACGTGGTAACCAAAACACTGACCCTGTGTCCAGATTGTTTCCAGAATCTTACTCTAACTTGTGGAATTCATATCTCGAGCTACACAACTCTAAACGCACCCAAACCAGTGCCAAATTAACAAGCATTAAGTCTATTTTCCAGAGAAATAAACCACATAATTTTTCGGTCAATACAACGTTCCCAGTCACCGAAATACCGAATCTATACCCAAATCGTTTCCAGAATTTTAACCTAACTTGTATCGCCTATAACTCGAGCTATACAACTCCGAATTTAACGAAACCAGTGCCAAAACGACCGGCGTTAAGTCTATTTTCAAAAAAAATCAACCTCATAATTTTTGGATCAACCAAACAGCGCCAGTTTTAGAAAAACAGAACCTGTGTCCAGAATCGCTAAATTGCCAAACATCAAACCCTAACGGCAACGACACCGCAACCACCACAACAAAAACGACAATTCGACCACGCGACAACAACAATCAACCACGCACAGCAACAACAAAAACACGAACAATAACAACACCATCATCGTGATACAACAATCACGCAACAACAAATAACGAAACAAATCACAATAACGTGCAATAATCATCAAAGCACCAATCTCAACGAAAACACGATATGCAACAACACGAACAATTCAACAAAACCCTAGACTACCCACACATAATTATCATCAACCCATTATCAAGGTTAAGCCCACCCTTACCTCGAATAACGTAAGCTCCGGAACACGACGAACGAGACACGAACAAAACCACAGCAACACGAACGATCCCCTTTTGAAATTCTTCGCGAAACCCTCCTCTTCTCTCCCTCTTTGCGCTGCGTGCTCTCTCTTTCACTCTCACTTTCGTTTTTCTTTTGCTTGCTGCGAATGAGGGTTTGGCTTAAACCCCCAGGGTTTAAGTTGAGGGCTCAGTAAACACTGGGCTCTCTACGTCACCACCTCCTTTACTCGTTTCACCTCCTACGCATATAAAATATTAACCTTTTAATTTATCTATATCCCGCCTCCAAATTATTTTAATAATTCAATCAACTATTTTAATTAAATTATTTCCGGGGTGTTACAAAGGCACTGCTGAAAGATGTGCTTGAGGGTCAAGCCATTATTCAACAAGCTCAAAGAGCTCAAGCTGCTCGTGATGAGCAATATCAGTCATGGATTCTGCAACAGGGATTAACCACTATTGCTCCAACTCTCAGTCCACCAGAATTTGGTCCTTCCCCTCAGTTTCCTGACATTCCAAGGCCTGCTACTTCTTCCTCTTTTGATGGGTCTTCCCCATCGAAGTATCTCCTTAATCTTTTCTGTTTGTCTCCACCTTTCTGATGTGTGACAAAAGGGGGAGAAAGAGTAGATTAAGTTCTTAGGTCTTAGGAATCTTTTTGAATGAACTGCATTAGTTAACATCTGTGTGTTCTAGACACTTTTTGTTGAGAAGTGCTCAATAACATCTGTGTGACAAATAAGAACAAGAATATCCAAGCAAATCTCAAGAAGGTATATGCTTATGAGAAGCATTATATGTGAGAAGACTTAGAAGAATGTTGCTTACAATATTCTTAAAGAAGAAACCTTCTCATGATAAGATCCAAAGATCATGTCCATATGGTAAACTTGAGAAAGATCATCATGAGAAGCTTCATCCCTATCACAGTCAACATGAGAAGGGTATCTAAGAAGGATAAACCTAAGAAGCATCATGACAGAACCCTAAGAAATGAGATGAGAAGCATCAGATGAGAAGAGTCAAGTTGAGAAGAATCAAGACCGTCAAAAGGGTCATGATGAGAAGAGTCAAGTTGAGAAAAGTCATATCATAAACACCTTCATTCGAAGCATCAACTTGAGAAGCATCATCATCAACATCTATCATAGTTGAGAAGAGTCAAGCTGAGAAAAGCCACGACAACTTGAAACAGCTGTCATATGCAAAAAAGTAGAAACACAGCTGTATTATGCAGGCAACATCTTCCAACGTCTATAAACGACTTTATAACTTTGCCAACGACTCTAATCTTTGGACCAGAGGATATTACACATAATTTCATCTATAAATAAACGCTCCTGGTCGCCATTGATCCGTATGAGAGTGCATTGAGTTCTTAACTTCCAACCTTCTCAAGTTTTAAAGTTTTCTCTCATAGAAAACTGAGGAGTGGATGTAGCCCAAGGTTTTGGGTGAACACTATAAATTACTGTGTTATTTACTATTTTCAAACTATTAGTTTACTCTTCACGAGAAAACTCTCCATCAAGAGAAGATTTATGAAAACTGAGAAGGGTGTATTCCGACCCTTCTCTGCTGATAAATGTTTCAAAGTAAAACACAGTTTTCAACCCTTCTCACATCTTCACTACAATCATAATATCTTAGAAAGTCTCTTGCCGAGTTGCATCTAAATGTATTACAATAATATCACTGGCATAACTGCCTCTTAACAATCAAATAGTTATACCTTAAGAATAGTTAAGTATTGAAGGCAGAACTTTCTGATCCTTCTCAACTACACTTTATAGTTGAGAAGACAGACAAATTCAAACCTTCTCTGCTCACTAATTATATTAAGAAGGTTGTTTTAACACACCCCTCTTAACACAAATCACTCACTGTCTTAATATTAAATTATACTTGTGAAGAAAGTACTGCTTGTGACATTTATTGACTTAATCTTTTAGTGTCCCAACGCATGAATTAATTGTCCTAAGACTATTTTATTTTGACTTCAATTATCTCAATACAATTTAGTACTTAATCAACACAAATTAATGGTATTATCTTAATATGTGTGTAACAAGCTAAAAGTACCAAAAATTAGAAACGAGAGAGTAACTAATATGATTCAAAGGATTTGAAAAAAAAAAAAATGATTCAAAGGACAAGCCTTACAAAAAGGACATGTTGGATAAATAAGGAATTAATTGTTCACAATCAAGGTCATCATTAATGCCACAGTGTATCCATCCCTCATTTGTTAGAGCTTCGTCAATACAGTTTGGCTCTATCTCAGATGTAAGTGTTAAGTCTACAACTTCTATGAGTGATGATCTGGTCTTGACGTTATCACTAGGTTCCCCTATGATAGGCTCTTATGGGTTACTAGACTTGTATCTCTAACTTCTCAAAGTATCTTGGGTCTGGTTGCTAGAAGCAGACGCTCCTCACTAGTTGCTACCGCGCTAGATGTTGATGCTCCAGAAGCAGTAGGAACTTCTATTAGTATCACATCGTCATCTTCTTCTTGGGATAAGTTCAAACCTGCAAAAGTCTGTTCTAACTCTGACACTTATGGGTCAAGCCTTTTGTCGTCAAATCTTACACGAAATTTCTTTTCCACAACAAATGTTTCTTTGTTGTATACTCTATATGCTTTTGACCTCTCTGAGTATCCCAAAAAGATTCGATTTTTTTTGACTTGAATCAAATTTGCCAAGATTATCTTTGGTGTCAAGTATAAAACATTTGCATCCAAATGTATGGGACCATGAAATTCTGAGTTTTCTTCCCTTCCACATTTCTAAATGATATCCTATTTTGCATATAACATGCAGTATTTACAAACTTTTTGCCCTAAAAATTTTGCAACATTAGATTCATGAAACACAGTGGGAGCCTTTTCTGTGGAGTTCTATTCTTCCTTTCAATAACACCATTTTGTTGAGGTGTTCTTTAGAGAGGAAACGTCATGGGATATTCCATTTTCTTCAAAGGATTTTTTTAAAAAGATTTCATTTTCAAATTCTCCATCATGATCATGAAGTCAAATATAAGTCACAAGAAATGGGGGTTTGAGTTGTAACACATTTTAAAACATTTTCTAGACTCAAATTCTTTCAGAAGCTTGTTTGGTGTTTACTTAAAAAGATGACCTTGTAAATTGTATATTGTTTAGAATATATAGGTTGGTTCTTAAAGAATTTGTTTAAGTTGTTTTGTTCAGAAAACAATTAGTGAGAAATTAGTAAAGAAAACTTGTAACATAGAGATTTATAGTGGTTCACCCAGCTCACTAAGGGCTACATCAATTCCTCACACCCTGTGAGATTTTCCACTATTAGTTTAAAAAGCCAACCAATAGCTAATCCCTAATAGTTTTCTGACACAGCGTAGTTTTTTCCAAGTCTAGCAACTTAACCTCTAAGAAACACTTTCTTAGCCCTCTTCCCTCACAATACAACAACCTATGCTTATTGCTTAGAAGGTACGCATATGAAATTGGGATAAAAAATAGCTTAAGTAAAACACATTTGACCATTGACACCAAGCAATGAACACACTCAATAAAGTCCCAAAAATGTTGATTTGTTGTGAGTGTGTTGAAGAGAGAGCGTAGACTTACTCAAAAGCTACTGAGAAGCTTCTGATGTCTTGACCAATTTTGTGCAGTCTCCCTTGAAGAAGATCTGAGGTCTCAATAATGTATTTATAGGCCATTTGCCTTAAATGGTCCGTTGGAGTCCTTTAGCAAAGAGAAATAGATCCATTGATGCTTTGGCGCCTAGACGACCGTTGAGAGCTTCTGAGTTCGTCTTAACCCATTAATTTCTTTTGCGACGACTTCTTTCGTTTGAAACAATTCTTGTTAGCATATTACCATTGTTGGTATGCCATTTTGACCATTGAGAGAAGAGTGACATTTTTCCTTAATGCTTCAGAAGCCTATATAGTAGCTTCTGAACACTATCTTCTCAATAACCTCTTGAGATACAAACAGGATGCCTTCTGAAGTATCTTCTGAGTTAATACCAACAAGAATTCATGTTATTCAGAAGAATATCTTGATTGCCATATCTTCCTTTGTTTCATGTTAGGCCATATAACATTGTCTCCTTACTTGTTGTCTTCTGAGCACCTCATTGAGCTTAGCAAGTATCTTCTTATGATGTGCTAATTCGTAGCACATGTTCTTCTTGAGATGTAGCATTGATACCCGTCTATAAGATCACTCAAGAGAACTTATTAGTTCACTAATGAATCAGAAAGCTTAATAAGCTTATCAAAACTGTTTGTTCTCACCAAAACATGACTTAGGGATTTTGGCTTAACAGATCACTTCTAACTTTGGAAATACAAATACCATTTTCATTTTGAACACTTTTGTAAAAGGCTGGGAGACTCATCCTTGTTTTTGAAAGAAACTTAAGGCATGCAAATCTGCGATAATCATTAACGATATCATGTTCTTATTTCTCACCATTCAAAGAGGGTGTTCTACTAGGACCAAAATGATCTTTATGTAACAACTCTAACGTTATAGAGTATAAGGCCTTCAGATATTATGTTCCTGATGACATTAGAATCTTCTCGTCTATGCTAGTGCACATAGTAATAACGATGCATCAAGTTAATCAGATATTGCACCTCAATCATATGTTGCCTTAGACTAACTAAACGGAGTCCTCTGACGTGCGTTATAACTTTGTTTGATTTTGGTGTGGCTCTCACGGTTCTTATTTTAGATTTAAAGAATGACACTTTTTTCGACTTGATCATGTTCTTGCTCATATGAGTAACCATAGCCATCTGATCTTCTCGAGTTAGCTCGCCAAATATGGATGGACTTCAAAGTCTAAACTAATGTGTGGTCGTGAGTAACACACATAATCTTCAAAGCGTATCTTCCAATAGCTTTAACGAACCTTTCTTTCAATCTATGCAGGGACATTTTCTAGGGCCCATAGGCTTCAACCCAGACTTTTGAGGTTTATAAGCATTGTTTCTTTCACAGGCCAAAATGACAAAAGTCTTTCAGCTAGATCGTTAGATATTGGATCTCGAGATGTCAACTGTCGGATTTTTATACTAATTACTTGATTTGCTCTTTGCAGGTTGTATGTGGTAATACATGTTAGTATTTTAAGTAAGGAATAGTGAAAGAAATAGTTGGAATTGTGAAAAATAGTGATTAAATAGGTAGGATAGCCGTGGGAGGATTTAGCAAATTGTGATCAAATCTATTTCTTAATAGCAATATTGTACAATGACTAGACTTTCTTGCTTTCTAGCTTAATCATTTCACAAAGAGGAGTAGCCTATTTATAGGCCTTAGATCACCGCCTACTATATGGCGGTTGTTAATTTTTTATGATTAGAGAATTCTAGATCACCGCCTACTATATGGCGGTTGTTAATTTTTTATGATTAGAGAATTCTAGGTTCTATCTCTAGTGAAATCTAGAAGTTATTATTTTATTAGTACATAGTTTTACTTTCTCAAAGTTTCTAGAAATTGGCATCATGCTTCAACACTCCTCCTTGATGCAAATTTTGGAAACTCCAAGCATCGTTCGTAGTTGCTCAAATCTTGGTCTTGGTAGTGCCTTCGTGAATATTGTAACGCCCTAAAATAATTTAATTATTTATTTAATTGAATTATTTAAGGCTTACAATAATTTATTAAGTTAAATTAATAATCCGGTATTTTAATTTATTCAGGAGGTGTTATGAGTAATTAACGGAGTGGGAATAGGAGGCCCATGATCCATTAGCTAGGACCAAGAGTCTAATTATCTAATCTAGGGGTTATAAGATGGTGCTCATTTGAAACAAATCAAAGAAAGAAAGAAAGAAGTGAGATAGAGAGAGAGAGAGAGAGAGAGAGAGAGAGAGAGAGAGAGAAAACGCGAAGAAAGAGGGAGAGGAGGAGAAGAAGGGCTCGCAATTTTCAAGGAGAAGGGAAGAGGAGCTTGCTTGCTTGCTTTTGCTTTGGGGTTTTGTGGAGAGTGCTTGTCTTCACCAAAATTCAAGGTAAGGGTGGGTTTTCTTCATTTATAATGGGATTGTATGATGGTTATTATGTGGGGTTTTAGGATTTAAGTTGTTGTGAATTAATTGATTTGGTGATTGAGTGAGTGATGATGTTGTTGATTTCATTTTGATGAAATTTGGTATGCTTAGTGTTTTGTTGGAATAATTGATGAAATTAATGTTGCTTGTAAGGTGTTTGATGAAATGATTCAATGATTTGGAATGTAAATATATGGTGCTTGTATGGTGTTTGATGATATGCTTGAAAGAGTCATGAACAATGATGTTGAAATTTGGTGGTGGAGTGTTGCCTGTGTGCTGGCGCAGTGTGCTGCCAGTGTTGCTTGTGTGCTGGCGCAGTGTGCTGCCAGTGGTGCCTGTGTGCTGGCGCAGTGTGTTGCCAGTGTTGCCTGTGTGCTGGCGCAGTGTGCTGCCAGTGTTACCTGTGTGCTGTGTGCAGTGTTGCCCAGTGTTGCCTGTGTGCTGTGTGCAGTGTTGCCCAGTGTTGCCTGTGTGCTGTGTGCAGTGTTGCCCAGTGTTGCCTGTGTGTTGCCCAGTGTTGCCTGTGTGCTGTGTGTAGTGTTGCCCAGTGTTGCCTGTGTGCTGCGGGGCGCCAACTCCGATGACTGTCCCGTGTCTTGGACTTATAAAGTAGTCTATATTTTTGGTGTTGGTGTGTCCGGCGAGTTTGGTGTTAGCCATAGAGCTATGATTGGTGATGTACTTGGTGAATTTAAATACGGTGACAGGTGATGGGTCTATGACCACTTATGGTGATGTTGTATTATACATATAATACTATGATTGTGGATTGTTGTTGGTGCATTGTTCATGGAGTCGCATACTTCATATGCATTTACCGGTGATGTAGGCTTCGGCCTTATGATTAATTATAGGTGATGATGCCCGAATGGCAATTATCGGTGATGATGGTACCACATGCATATGCCCGTTGGTGTGGGTTGCACCTCATGCATATACTCATGCAATTGGTGATGTTCCTTGATGCTTATGAATTGATGTTGTATAATGATGTTGTATGTTCGTAGTGTTGTGAGGCGGTGTTTATGGTTGCCTTTACTCTAACATATTGCTTATCATACATGCTATTATATTTGTTAGAGACTCACCCCTTCTGCTTTATATGTTGCTTCTTATGTCGGCAACGTGCAGGTGATCCCGAGTGAAGGTTCTTCTACCTTCCTTAGTCTGGTCCATGTCGTTTGCTCTGATACGTAGCACCTGGGGGGCGATCATTAGTTTTGTTGTTGTTTTATCTGTTGATTTCAAACTATTTATTTGGGATGTATGAATTATATTATGAGACTTGTCTTTATTCCGCTGCGATGGTGATTATAATAACTGTGGTGTAGTCGAACAGGTGTTTTGAGGGTTCGTCCCGATCGATGTGCTATGTATCACATTTCTCTATTTTGATGAATTTTAAATATGGTTATTTGTTGTATGGTGTAAATGTAGCACTCCCTTGTGGGTGTATCGAAAAGGTTTTTGAAAACTCTGATTTTTATATTACTTTGGACGTGTTAGAAAGGGGGTGTTACATTAGTGGTATCAGAGCAGTTCGGTCTTTCCGACCAAGTGTCCGGTCGTGGTGCCTCTTAGTTCTAATTATATCTTATGGTGTAGTGTTTAGCTGAGATGGCGGGAAGGAATGATGCTGCTCTGGCCGCTGCTTTGGAAGCTATGGCTCAAGCTGTGGAGAATCAGCAAGGTGCTGAGGGTGCTGGGGCTCGTAGTTTGGCTACCTTTCAGAGGGAGAACCCGCCTACCTTCAAAGGCAGGTATGATCCCGATGGAGCTCTAGCTTGGTTGAAGGAGATTGAAAGAATCTTCCGTGTGATGGATTGCACTCCCGAGCAGAAGGTTCGCTATGGCACTCATATGTTGGCTGAGGAAGCTGATGATTGGTGGTTGGAGGCTATGCAAAGATTGGAGAATGCCAGTGAGGAAATCACTTGGGATGTTTTCAAGAGGGAGTTCATGAGGAAGTACTATCCGGAGGATGTCCGTGGTAAGAAGGAGATTGAGTTCCTTGAGCTGAAGCAATGGAACAAGTCGGTGGCTGAGTACGCTGCTAAGTTCGCCGAATTGGCTAAGTTCTATCCGCATTATAGTGAGGCTACTGCTGAATTTTCTAAGTGCGTTAAGTTTGAGAATGGGTTGAGGCCTGACATTAAGAAGGCGATCGGATATCAGAAGATCCGAGTGTTCTCTGAGTTGGTGGACAGCTGTAGGATCTTTGAGGAGGATAGTAATGCTCACTACAAGATCATGAAAGATAAGAGGAGTCATTCTCAACACCGTGGTAAGCCATATGAGGTTCCTACTGGGAAGGGTAAACAGAAGGCTGCTGCTGGCAAGAAGCCTAGTGGGGGAGATGCTTCTGCGGGCATTGTGTGTTTCAAATGTGGTAGGTCTGGTCACAAGAGCATTGATTGCAAAGCTGAGACAAAGAGGTGTTACCGCTGTGGCAAAGAGGGTCATGTGGTGGCCGATTGTGATCGTAAGGATGTGGTCTGCTATAACTGTGGAGAGGTGGGACACATTAGCACTAAGTGTACCAAGCCAAAGAAGGAAAAGTCTAGTGGAAAGGTGTTTGCTATTGCGGGGTCTGAGACGACCAATGAGATTAGAGGTACGTGTTTCATTAATGGTACTCCTCTACTTGCTATTGTTGATACCGGTGCTACGCATTCTTTTATTGCTGCTGTGTGTGTTGAAAAGTTGAATCTTGCATTGTCTTCTATGATGAGAGAGATGGTTATCGATACTCCAGCTAATGGTTCGGTGACTACTTCTCTTGTGTGTTCTAAGTGTCCTTTGTCGATTTTCGGCCGAGATTTTGTTGTTGATTTGATTTGTCTGCCATTGGAAGGAATGGATATTATCTTAGGAATGGACTGGTTAGTGGATAACCATGTTCATATTAATTGTTTTAGCAAGTCTGTGAGTTTCTCTTCTCCCGTAGAGGAGGAAACTGTTTTGTTGCCTGCTGGTCAGCTGCGGAAGGTAATGAAGGGAGAAGTTCAGTTGTTTGCGCTGACGGCGTCATTATCTGTTGAGAATCAAGCTAAGGTTGATGAGTTGCCGGTGGTGCGGGAATTTCCTGAGGTTTTCCCTGATGAGATTCCGGATGTACCACCAGAGAGGGAGGTTGAATTTGCTATTGATCTTGTACCTGGTACTAGACCTGTTTCTATGGCACCTTACAGGATGTCAGCATCTGAATTGTCTGAATTGAAGAAGCAACTTGAGGATCTGCTTGAAAAGAAGTTTGTGAGACCAAGTGTGTCGCCGTGGGGAGCTCCGGTGTTGCTAGTGAAGAAGAAGGATGGGAGTATGAGGCTCTGCGTTGATTATAGGCAATTGAATAAAGTGACGATTAAGAACAAGTATCCGCTTCCAAGGATAGATGACTTGATGGATCAATTGGTGGGTGCTCAGGTGTTTAGTAAGATTGACTTGAGGTCGGGTTACCATCAGATTAAGGTGAAGGATGAGGATATTCAGAAGACGGCTTTTAGGACTCGTTATGGGCATTATGAGTATTCGGTGATGCCTTTTGGTGTGACTAATGCGCCGGGAGTATTTATGGAATACATGAACCGTATTTTTCATGATTACCTGGATCGGTTTGTGGTGGTGTTCATTGACGACATTCTAGTTTACTCTAAATCGGAAGAAGAGCATGCCGAGCATTTGAAGTTGGTATTAGAGATCTTGAGGGATAGGAAGTTGTATGCAAAGCTGTCTAAGTGTGAATTCTGGTTGAAAAAAGTGAGTTTTCTTGGTCACGTGATTTCTGGTAAGGGAATTGCGGTGGATCCGTCTAAGGTTGATGCCGTGTTGAAATGGGAGGCTCCGAAGTCGGTTACTGAGATTAGAAGTTTTCTGGGGCTAGCTGGTTATTATAGAAGGATTATTGAAGGCTTTTCTAAGTTGGCACTTCCGTTGACTCAGTTGACTTGTAAAGGGAAGGCGTTTGTTTGGGACGCTCGTTGTGAGGAAAGTTTCAATGAATTGAAGAAGAGATTGATGACGTCTCCTATTCTGACGTTGCCCAATCCGGGAGAGCCTTTTGTGGTGTACTGTGATGCCTCTAAGATGGGTTTAGGAGGTGTGCATATGCAAAATGGTAAGGTAGTTGCTTATGCGTCGAGGCAGTTGAGGACTCATGAGAAGAACTACCCTACGCATGATTTAGAGCTTGCTGCAGTTATGTTTGCATTGAAAATGTGGAGGCATTATCTTTATGGTTCTAGATTTGAAGTGTTTAGTGATCATAAAGGCTTGCAATATCCGTTTGATCAAAAGGAGTTGAATATGAGGCAAAGGAGGTGGTTGGAATTGTTAAAAGATTATGATTTCAGTTTGAATTATCATCCGGGGAAGGCTAATGTTGTAGCCGATGCTTTGAGTCGGAAGGCTTTGCATATGTCAGCAATGATGGTTAAAGAACTTGAATTGATTGAGCAGTTCAGAGATATGAGCCTGGTTTGCGAAGTGACACCTCAAAGTGTTACATTGGGATTGTTGAAGATTAATAATGAATTTCTGGCTAGCATTAGAGAAGCTCAGAAGTTGGATGTTAAGCTGGTGGATTTGATGAGTGAAGCCGGTCAGGCTGAGGATAATGATTTTAAGCTAGATGCGCAAGGTGTGTTGAGGTACCGTGATAGAATTAGTATTCCTGATGATGTGGAGATGAAGAAAGCGATTCTTGAAGAGAGTCATAGGAGTAAGTTGAGTATTCATCCGGGGGCTACAAAAATGTATCAAGACTTGAAGAGGTTGTTCTGGTGGCCTGGGATGAAGCGTGATGTGGCTCAGTGTGTGTATGCATGCTTGACTTGTCAGAAGTCGAAGGTTGAACATCAGAAGCCTGCAGGGTTGATGCAACCGTTAGAGATTCCGGAATGGAAATGGGATAGTATTTCAATGGATTTTGTGACGGGACTGCCTAGTACTGTGAGAGGGCAAGATGCCATCTGGGTGATTGTTGATAGGTTGACGAAGTCTGCTCACTTTGTACCGATTAGTATTACTTATCCGGTTCCAAAGTTAGCTGGGATTTATATCCAAAAGATTGTGAAGCTGCATGGTGTTCCTCTGTGTATTGTGTCAGATAGAGATCCTAGATTCACTTCTGAGTTTTGGAAAAGTTTGCAAGAAGCATTGGGTTCTAAGTTGAGATTGAGCTCAGCGTATCATCCGCAGACTGATGGTCAGACAGAGAGGACTATTCAATCCTTAGAGGATTTGTTGAGGGCTTGTGTTCTTGAGCAAGGAGGTTCGTGGGATACTCATCTTCCATTGATAGAGTTTACCTATAACAATAGCTACCATTCTAGTATTGGGATGGCACCTTTTGAAGCATTGTATGGTCGGAGATGTAGGACTCCTTTGTGTTGGCATGAATCTGGGGAGAGTGTGGTACTTGGACTTGAGATTGTTCGCGAGACCACTGAGAAAGTGAAGTTGATTCGTGAGAAGATGAAAGCTTCGCAAAGTAGACAAAAGAGTTATCATGATAAGCGGAGGAAGGATTTGGAATTTCAAGCTGGTGATCATGTGTTCCTGAGGGTCACCCCTATGACCGGTGTTGGGCGTGCTTTGAAGTCTAAGAAGTTGACCCCTCGTTTTATTGGCCCGTATCAGATTTCGGAGAGAGTTGGGAATGTTGCCTATCGGGTGGCCTTGCCACCTAACCTTTCGAACTTGCATGACGTGTTTCATGTGTCGCAGCTTCGGAAGTATGTCCCCGATCCATCTCATGTGATTCACATGGACGATGTGCAGGTGAGAGATAATCTCACTATGGAGACGATGCCGGTGCGGATTGAAGACCGTGAAGTGAAGATCTTAAGGGGCAAGGAGATAAATTTGGTGAAAGTAGTTTGGTTGGGAGCTGCTGGTGAAAGCATGACGTGGGAATTGGAGAGTAAGATGCGGGAATCCTACCCAGAGCTGTTTGATTCAGGTAAAATTTCGAGGACGAAATATTCTAAGTGGGGGAGAGTTGTAACGCCCTAAAATAATTTAATTATTTACTTAATTGAATTATTTAAGGCTTACAATAATTTATTAAGTTAAATTAATAATCCGGTATTTTAATTTATTCAGGAGGTGTTATGAGTAATTAATGGAGTGGGAATAGGAGGCCCATGATCCATTAGCTAGGCCCAAGAGTCTATTTATCTAGTCTAGGGGTTATGAGATGGTGCTCATTTGAAACAAATCAAAGAAAGAAAGAAAGAAGTGAGATAGAGAGAGAGAGAGAGAGAGAGAGAGAGAGAGAGAGAGAGAACGCGAAGAAAGAGGGAGAGGAAGAGAAGAAGGGCTCGCAATTTTCAAGGAGAAGGGAAGAGGAGCTTGCTTGCTTGCTTTTGCTTTGGGGTTTTGTGGAGAGTGCTTGTCTTCACCAAAATTCAAGGTAAGGGTGGGTTTTCTTCATTTATAATGGGATTGTATGATGGTTATTATGTGGGGTTTTAGGATTTAAGTTGTTGTGAATTAATTGATTTGGTGATTGAATGAGTGATGATGTTGTTGATTTCATTTTGATGAAATTTGGTATGCTTGGTGTTTTGTTGGAATAATTGATGAAATTAATGTTGCTTGTAAGGTGTTTGATGAAATGATTCAATGATTTGGAATGTAAATATATGGTGCTTGTATGGTGTTTGATGATATGCTTGAAAGAGTCATGAACAATGATGTTGAAATTTGGTGGTGGAGTGTTGCCTGTGTGCTGGCGCAGTGTGCTGCCAGTGCTGCCTGTGTGCTGGCGCAGTGTGCTGCCAGTGTTGCCTGTGTGCTGTGTGCAGTGTTACCCAGTGTTGCCTATGTGCAGTGTTGCCCAATGTTGCCTGTGTGCTGTGTGCAGTGTTGCCCAGTGTTGCCTGTGTGCTGTGTGCAGTGTTGCCCAGTGTTGCCTGTGTGCTGTGTGTAGTGTTGCCCAGTGTTGCCTGTGTGCTGCGGGGCGCCAACTCCGGTGACTGTCCCGTGTCTTGGACTTATAAAGTAGTCTATATTTTTGGTGTTGGTGTGTCCGGCGAGTTTGGTGTTAGCCATAGAGCTATGATTGGTGATGTACTTGGTGAATTTAAATACGGTGACAGGTGATGGGTCTATGACCACTTATGGTGATGGTGAATTTAATGACGGTGATGAATCTAATGATTATTGGTGATGTTGTATTATACATATAATACTATGATTGTGGATTGTTGTTGGTGCATTGTTCATGGAGTCGCATACTTCATATGCATTTACTGGTGATGTAGGCTTCGGCCTTATGATTAATTATAGGTGATGATGCCCGAATGGCAATTATCGGTGATGATGGTACCACATGCATATGCCCGTTGGTGTGGGTTGCACCTCATGCATATACTCATGCAATTGGTGATGTTCCTTGATGCTTATGAATTGATGTTGTATAATGATGTTGTATGTTCGTAGTGTTGTGAGGCGGTGTTTATGGTTGCCTTTACTCTAACATATTGCTTATCATACATGCTATTATATTTGTTAGAGACTCACCCCTTCTGCTTTATATGTTGCTTCTTATGTCGGCAACGTGCAGGTGATCCCGAGTGAAGGTTCTTCTACCTTCCTTAGTTTGGTCCGTGTCGTTTGCTCTGATACGTAGCACCTGGGGGGGGGGGGCGATCATTAGTTTTGTTGTTGTTTTATCTGTTGATTTCAAACTATTTATTTGGGATGTATGAATTATATTATGAGACTTGTCTTTATTCCGCTGCGATGGTAATTATAATAACTGTGGTGTAGTCGAACAGGTGTTTTGAGGGTTCGTCCCGATCGATGTGCTATGTATCACATTTCTCTATTTTGATGAATTTTAAATATGGTTATTTGTTGTATGGTGTAAATGTAGCACTCCCTTGTGGGTGTATCGATGTTAGCCTGTAATTTCGACAGGCTTCATTAATGATGGTCAACATGGCCTGACTTATATTTTGACGAAGACCAAATTATTTCGACAGAGAAAATGGTCATGCGCAAGGTAAACTCGACAAGCTTACGGGGAAGAAAAAGCAAGAGAGAGGAAAATGGACGCAAGCCTTCGACAGACGGAAAACAGAGCAGTTATGCGCTGAAGACTAGCAGTTGGTCGAAGCGTGATAGAGCGGTTCTGGTCGAAAGTAGGAGTAGCAGTTATTATTTTTCAAATCTCTAGGCGGTTACTTAGTTCAGTTTTTCCCCCTCTTTTCCTTTGTATAAATAACTGTTTCTGAGAAGAAACAGAGGTCGCAAAATCACAATACACAACCCGATTCCTGAAACTCTAACTTCCAAGCCAGAGCGAAAAACGAGTGGAAGAATCGCTGTACGTGATCGTGTACCACTTTTATGATTCGATGCAATTTACTTGTCTGTTCTTTACAATTCCTGCACCATTTACTGCTTCTTTTCTTTTCAATTCTGTTAATCATTTGCAAATCGTCCCCTTTTCTACATTTTCTGAAACAAAAACTATGAGCAATTCAAAGGCAATTGCTTTGAGATTTTTCTAGTTTGATCTCACAAACCTTCTAATAAAACTAGTGATTGTTTGCTAAAAACACCAGCAAACAAATTGGCACGCCCAGTGGGACTTTGCCTTTGATTTTGTTCATTTTCGTACTCTCTTATTTGTATTCGCTGTTGTATGCACTTAAGAAGTGGTAAAATGGTTCGTTCTAGTACGAATAATGCGTCTAGTTCCAACCCTGTGGTTTCACAAGAGCAAGGGACAACAATGGATTCTGCAAGCATTAGCGCAGGACCATCATCGTCGATAACCGTTCCTTCATTATCAATGACTAATGTTGGTTCAACGCAGTCAGAAATGGCATCTTTGCCAATATCTTTGTCGTTAAGTGCAGGGCTTCATAGCCCTTACATGGCAATGGGAAACGGTTTAGACCCACGTTTGAATAACGTGCATCTACCCCCATTTCCTTTGGGAATGTATGGCATGCCTACTGGAATGCCACATATTTCGACCTTTTCCCCTACACATGTCTCTTCTGAGAGCGTATTTGGTCGAAATCCCCCAGCATTAACCAATACGTCTTTGTTGGCCTTAAGACAGCAAGTGGACGAGAGTAATCACGATATGGTTAATATGCTTACCCAACAAATTGGTACAGTTTTCAATCCATTGATTCAAAATACCAATAACAGTTACCAAATGTTGGCAAATCAGATGAGTAGGATTGCAGACTTCTTTGGGGCTCCAGCGGTTAATAATAGGCAAGTTCCTATTATTGCGGGTAATGCATCGTCAGTTAACCCCCAAGAAGCAGTTGCAGTCGAAGCGTCCACAACTGTAGGCGAACTACAAGGGGCAGTAAACCACGTCCCTGAAGTAGTTTTGGTAAATAGACACCAGAACGCTGATGAAGTTGTTCGACAAGTGCAACAACACAATGTTGGCGCAGAAAACAATATAGCTACTTTAGTCGAAACTATTTTGGCGCAAAATGGCCTTAACATAGGTTTACAAAGGCCTAATTTTGTATCACCATTATGTGAATACGTATTACAAACTGAGTTACCAAGGGGATGGAAAGTTCCCAAGTTTACTAAGTTTGGTGGTGATACAAATGAGTCCACAGTCGAACACATTGCTCGTTTCTTGACTGAGGCTGGGGACTTAGCACAAAATGAGAATTTGAAGATGAAATATTTTCCAAATTCTCTAACTAAAAATGCTTTCACTTGGTTCACGACCTTGCCCCCTGGTTCTATGTTCACATGGGGGCAATTAGAAAAGGCATTCCATGCACAGTTTTACATGGGCCAGTCGAAAATTAGTCTTAAAGAATTGGCTAGTGTTCGGCGCAAAATGCCTGAAACTATTGATGATTACTTAAACAGATTTAGGCTGTTGAAATCTCGTTGCTTCACACAAGTCCCTGAACATGAGCTTGTCGAAATGGCTGCTGGTGGCCTTGATTACTCAATTAGAAAGAAATTAGACACATCTCATTTGCGAGATATGGCTCATTTGGCTGATAGAGTTCGACAAGTTGAAAGGCTTAGAGAGGAAAAATCTAGGTCGAATAGGTATCATAAAAAAGAAAAAGTGGCATATGTCGAAGAAGAATTTGACGTTATATATAGTAATGTCGAAGAAGAGGAGATAGACGTGGCTGAACTTAAGCCTGGTCCTCCTTATACCTGTAAATTATTAAGGCCTGCGAATGGGAATAACCCTGTAGAGCCTAAGAATGATAGATTTATGCCTAAAACTTATACTTTTGATGTTACTAAATGTGATGAAATTTTTGATCTTTTAGTAACTGATGGTCAAATATTAGTGCCTAAAGGCCTTAAAATACCAACTCTTGACCAAAGAAAGAAAAAGGGTTATTGTAAGTTCCATAATTTTTTGGGACATAACACTGACCGTTGTGTGCTCTTCAGGGATATTGTGCAAAAAGCAGTTGACGAAGGAAGACTCAAATTTGCTGATAAGAAAATGAAAGCTCCTATGCAGATTGATGTTGATCCATTGCCTAAGGCTGAAGCTATGTACTCTGAACCTGTCGAAGCTGATGTAGGCATGGTGGATGCTCAAATGGCAGACCCTCCTAAGTGTGTCAAGACTGCCACCGAAAAATTAAAAGGTTTTATGTATGCTGAAGGTAAGAAACAGGAGGTGACCTTAAAAGAATATGATGGGAAGATACATGCTGTGTATCCAAAGGCTGAGGAAGAATTGATAGATTTCCTCAATCGGTGTAAGTGGAATAACTCTGAAGTTATGCTTTGCCCAAGGTGCAGTGTTGTCTTCGATAAAGAAGCAGCTAAAGCTGTCGAAGGTTATCAGGATCAACAACAACGTAAAAGAAAATGGCTTGATAACAGGCCGAAATTTGACTTTGCAAAAGGAGATCTTCCTAGCTATAAGGCTAATGTGTCAACAAAGCCTTCAACAAGCAAACGACAATTTGCTAACGAGAAGTCCTCAGCGAAAGGGTATTTGAAGCTGTCAACAAATAAATCCTTTGTCCCAAGTGCTAGTGCTCCTGTTGAAGCGTGGGTGTACAATAATCAACGTGCTAAAGCTGTCAAGCCAGGTACTGATGCTGTTAAGTTTAATTATAAGAATAACTATAAGGGTAAGAACCCCATGACTAGAACACAGTGGCGTCGTTACCAAAGACAACAGAAGAAGAAGGCACACTTTGACATTAACAAGGTCCCAAGTCATTTGGCTAACAATCAAGTTCCACGCAGCATGATAGTGGCGAAGAGTGAGGTTCACAAAACTGAAGTTGCCACAAAGAGGAATGCTGATGTTGCTAGTCATGTGTGTGCAGCAAATAAGGCCAAAGGCAAGGCTGTGGTAACAGAAAAGCCAAGAAAGCCTGCTCTTGAAAGAATATTTCCTCCATTGTCAACAGTGAAAGAAAAGAATGCTGATTTCGACATGGATGAAGACATGGAGTCGGATTTTGATGATTCTGAAGATGATTTCAACGTTGTTTGCAATGTGGTGTCAATACTGTCTCTTGAGTACGATGTTATCACAGTACCAAATGACGTTGAAGAGGATTTTACAGAGGATATGGCTCATCATAAGCCAATGTGTTACTATGTGATGAACAATGGCTGTGTCGAAGACCAAATGGCTACCTTCGAGAAGCCAGATATGAGTATGCAAAACCACTTGAAACCCCTGTATGTCCAAGCCAAAGTCAATGGTGTTGGAATTAACAAAGTGTTAGTGGATGGTGGAGCTGCAGTGAATTTAATGCCACATGGTCTTTTGAAGAAGATTGGTAAGTTCGATACTGACCTCAGGCCACATAACATTGTCTTAAGCAACTATGAAGGCAAAACTGGCCATTCTTTGGGGGCCATTGAGGTGGACTTTGTAACACCCCGGAAATAATTTAATTAAAATAGTTGATTGAATTATTAAAATAATTTGGAGGCGGGATATAGATAAATTAAAAGGTTAATATTTTATATGCGTAGGAGGTGAAACGAGTAAAGGAGGTGGTGACGTAGAGAGCCCAGTGTTTACTGAGCCCTCAACTTAAACCCTGGGGGTTTAAGCCAAACCCTCATTCGCAGCAAGCAAAAGAAAAACGAAAGTGAGAGTGAGAGAGAGAGCACGCGGCGCAAGGAGGGAGAGAAGAGGAGGGTTTCGCGAAGAATTTCAAAAGGAGATCGTTCGTGTTGCTGTGGTTTTGTTCGTGTCTCGTTCATCGTGTTCCGGAGCTTACGTCATTCGAGGTAAGGGTGGGCTTAACCTTGATAATGGGTTGATGATAATTATGTGTGGGTAGTCTAGGGTTTTGTTGAATTGTTCGTGTTGTTGCATATCGTGTTTTCGTTGAGATTGGTGCTTTGATGATTATTGCACGTTATTGTGATTTGTTTCGTTATTTGTTGTTGCGTGATTGTTGTATCACGATGATGGTGTTGTTATTGTTCGTGTTTTTGTTGTTGCTGTACGTGGTTGATTGTTGTTGTCGCGTTGTCGAATTGTCGTTTTTGTTGTGGTGGTTGCGGTGTCGTTGCCGTTAGGGTTTGGTGTTTGGCAATTTAGCGATTCTGGACACAGGTTCGGTTTTTCTAAAACTGGCGCTGTTTGGTTGATCCAAAAATTATGAGGTTGATTGTTTTTGAAAATAGACTTAACGCCGGTCGTTTTGGCACTGGTTTCGTTAAATTCGGAGTTGTATAGCTCGAGTTATAGGCGATACAAGTTAGGTTAAAATTCTGGAAACGATTTGGGTATAGATTCGGTATTTCGGTGACTGGGAACGTTGTATTGACCGAAAAATTATGTGGTTTATTTTTCTGGAAAATAGACTTAATGCTTGTTAATTTGGCACTGGTTTGGGTGCGTTTAGAGTTGTGTAGCTCGGGATATGAATTCCACAAGTTAGAGTGAGATTCTGGAAACAATCTGGACACAGGGTCAGTGTTTTGGTTACCACGTTTTCAAAAGAACTCTTTTTCGAACGAATCCAATTTCTTTGAAAACTAGACAAAATTTTCCCCAGTTTATGCACAAGTTTCATGCAATTTGATTGATTTTTGGTCACTTTGGAATTGCTTGAATTTGAAGGACAGAAACTGTCCTCTTTTGCAACTAGCCTGTGTGCTTTTCGAAAACTGTACCTATTGGACACTCTCCTTCAAAAACTGAACTTAGGGATGATAACCAGACCCATAGGGCTTTCCAACAAGTATTTATTTGTTGAAATCCGATGTCGTTTGCTATTTTAATTAATTCGCTGAAGTAGGTGCGACGTGCCTAGGCGCTGTGCGCCAGTCTTGTGCGTGGTGTGCGTGCGTTATGTCCGCGTTGTGGAGCCGTCTGGTGTTAATATTTCAGGTGCGGTGCTGGTATGCTCAGGAGAGTTTAGTGGTAGCTGTGATGCTACAACTTGGTGCTATTTTTGGTGAAATCATTTGTTTTAATTCTGGTGATATAGTATTTATTTTAAATACTTGTTATGGTGAGTTGGTGCATAATCATGGTGTCGCATTGTCATATGCATGTTTTGGTGATATAGGCTCTGCCTCTGGTGTTTGTTGGTGATATGCCCGTCGTGGCTCATTTTGGTGATCGGTACCGCATGCATATGCCCACTGGAGGGGTTGCATATCATCCCATTGTCTATGAATGTTATAATTTTGGTGGTTCACTGTCAAATGGATTTTTCCTTTGGTATCTGGTGCTGTGATATGGTGTAATTGTATTGTGTTGCTGTAGTTACCTGATGCTAGCATATTTTTATCATCTGCTTATTACCTCTGTTAGACTCACCCCTTCTGCTTGGAATGTTGCTCTCATGCGGCAACGCTGCAGGTGATCGCTAGTGCTCGTGGAGGAATTGCTAGGTTTTGCTTCCTCTCTCGTTTGGGTCTGTGTCAGCTCTGATATGTAGCACCGGGGAGTCGTTAGTTATCGTTTTGAACTATTATTTTAGTTATTGGAAATTGTTTTAATTAATTTTGGAGATGTCTTTAATTGTTAATTCTGGAGATGTTTAAACTGGTTAATATTTCCGCTGCTTGGTGATTTCTTTTATATAAATTATTTTGGAGATTTTTTTTTGGAATAAATGGTGTTTTTTTTTAAAATGGTGAAAAATGTAGCGCCCTTCGAGGTGACTCTGATAATTGTCTATTTAGTTGTAATAGTAAAAGGGGGGTGTTACAGACTTAATCGTTGGTTCCATAAAGAGGACTACATTGTTCTTAGTGATAGCCTCTAAAGCGAATTTTAATTTACTCCTTGGTAGAGAGTGGATCCATGGAGTTGGTGCTGTCCCTTCAACTTTGCATCAACGTTTAGTAATGTGGAAGGAAGATGGTTTGGTAGAGTATGTTGAAGCCGATCAGAGCTACTTCCGTGCTGATGTGACCCAAGTTACCAAGGAAAACTTTGAGAAACAAATGGCGAAGATTGCGCCATGTTCATCTTCTAATGAGGCATATGTTCCTGCGGATAATGTTTTTGCCTCAGTTCATCTTGACCCAAATTATGGTTTTGTTTGGGAAAGAGAAATAATGGGAGATGATAGTGTCTATCCTGATGGTGTTTTTCGACCAACGGGGTGGAACACTGGTTCTTGAAAGTGTTCTTATGTCAGTGCCCAATGCATGGGACAAAATTACGGCTTATATGGCCGAAAACAAGTTTAAAGCGGCTATAGAGGCCGAAATTATTCAACAAACAATGGCTGTCGAAGCCAGTGAGTTACATGAAGAAAATGGCATAGTCATAGATGAAAGACTTGACTGCATTTATGATGATGATCCATTAGGTTTTGAAAAGGATCCTAGAGATTCGGCAAAGCATATGCAAGCTCAAGACCCGTTAGAAGAAGTTGATTTGGGAAATGGCTCAATAAAACGGCCAACTTATATTAGTGCGAACATTGATGCTTCTCTAAAAACCCAAGTCATCACATTGCTAAGGGAGTTCAAAGACTGCTTTGCTTGGGATTACGACGAAATGCCTGGGTTAAGTCGAGAAGTAGTGGAAATGCAATTACCAATTCGACCAGGGAAGAAACCAGTGAAGCAAGTGCCAAGAAGATTTGCTCCTCAAGTGTTGGCTAAGATCAAAGAGGAAATCGAAAGGCTATTCAGAAACAAATTCATCAGAACTGCCAGGTATGTCGAATGGTTAGCCAATATAGTTCCTGTAATAAAGAAAAATGGGACTCTTAGAGTTTGCATAGACTTTAGGGATTTAAATAATGCAACTCCCAAGGATGAATACGCAATGCCTGTGGCAGAAATGCTAATAGATTCAGCAGCAGGATTTGATTATCTTAGTATGCTCGATGGTTATTCTGGGTATAATCAAATCTTCATTGCCGAAGAGGATGTGTCGAAAACTGCTTTTAGATGTCCAGGGGCATTGGGTGTTTATGAATGGGTAGTAATGCCCTTTGGCTTAAAGAATGCTGGTGCTACATATCAGACGGCCATGAATTCTATGTTTCATGATTTTATTGATGATTTTATGCAAGTATACATAGATGATGTGGTGGTTAAATCTTCCTCAGAAAGTGGTCATTTAGACCATCTTCGCCGTTCTTTTGAAAGAATGAGGAAATATGGATTGAAATTAAATCCATTAAAATGTGCCTTTTGTGTACGTGCAGGTGATTTCTTGGGTTTTATAGTGCACAAAAAAGGCATTGAAATCAATCAAAATAAGACTAAGGCAATTATGGAAACGAAGGCCCCTTCGACCAAAAAAGAGCTTCAGTCGTTGCTGGGAAAAATCAATTTCCTTCGAAGATTTATATCAAATCTAAGTGGCAAAACACAAGTTTTTTCTCCATTGTTAAGACTGAAGAAGGAAGAAGAGTTCAAATGGGAACCAATGCATCAAGCAGCCTTCGACGAAATCAAGTCTTATTTGATGAAACCACCAATTTTGTTGCCTGTTATTAAACACAAAGTGCTCAAATTGTATATAGCAGCTTCTGATAGAACAATAGGTAGTATGTTAGCACAAGAGGATGATAGTGGTGTCGAAAGAGCCATTTATTACCTCAGTAGGGTCTTAAATGATGCCGAAACGAGGTACGCTCCTATAGAAAAGTTGTGCCTTTGTTTGTATTTCTCGTGTACAAAGTTAAAGCAATATATAAAACCAGCTGATGTTTCTGTTTATTCGCATTTTGATGTTATTAAGCATATGTTGTCGAAACCAATAATGCATAGCCGAATTGGTAAATGGGCTTTGGCTTTGTCAGAATACAACTTAACTTATCAACCTCTAAAATCAATTAAAGGACAAGTGGTTGCTGATTTTATAGTAGACCATTCTGTTGTCGAAGAAACATTAAGTTTTGTAGATGTATATCCTTGGAGGTTGTACTTTGATGGCTCAAGCCATAAACATGGAGTTGGGATTGGTATTTTAATAATATCTCCTACTAACATTCCAACGAAGTATAAGTTTAAAATTCGAGATGTTTGTTCCAATAATGAAGCTGAGTATGAGGCTTTAATAGTAGGCCTTGAAATTTTACTTGAGCTGGGGGCAAGTCATGTCGAAATAAAAGGTGACTCTGAGTTGGTTGTCAAACAATTGACAAGAGAGTACAAATGCATTAAAGAGCACTTTATCAGATATTTTGTTGTTGCCAATGCTTTGTTAAAAAGATTAGAGTCTGTTCACTTAGAACATTTACCACGAATTGATAATCAAGTGGCAAATGAATTGGCACAAATTGCTTCAGGCTATAAAGTTTCAAAACAAAGCCTGGAAGAGTTAATTGAAATAAAGGATAAGATCATTTCTAATGACTATTCTTCGTCAATATTGTCAACACCAACAACTGGGGGGGCAACAGATGCGAACGCAAACGAGGAACTAGTCGTTGTCGAAAAACGTCAATTTTTTGGTGACTTTGACTTAGCAGAAATTTTTGCTCTTGACAATATGACCAATAATGATTGGCGAAGGCCTATTGCAGAATATTTGCAAAATCCCACAAGAAATACCAATAAAAAGGTAAAATACAGAGCTTTGAGCTATGTGATAATTGGAAACGAATTGTTTAAAAAGACTCCTGAAGGAGTACTATTAAAATGTCTTAGTGAAAATGAGGCATATTTAGCAGTTTCCGATACACATAGTGGAGCATGTGGTTCACACCAAGTAGGCCACAAAATGAAGTGGTTATTATTTCGACAAGGAATGTATTGGCCAACTATGCTGAAAGATTGCATAGAATTTGCTAAGGGATGCCAAGAATGTCAAAAGCATGCTGGGATACAACATGTACCTGCAAATGAATTGCATGCCATAGTCAAACCTTGGCCATTTAGAGGTTGGGCTCTAGATGTGATTGGAGAGATAAAGCCAACTTCGTCGAAGGGCCATAGATATATCCTTGTGGGAATTGATTACTTCACCAAATGGGTTGAAGCTATACCTTTAGCCAATGTTGATCAAGAAGCAGTGATAAGGTTTATTCAAAATCATATCATTTATAGGTTTGGAATTCCAGAAACCATTACTACAGATCAAGGATCAGTTTTCACTGGTAGAAAAATGGTAGAGTTTGCTTCTGAAATTGGTTTTAAGTTATTAACTTCAACACCATATTATGCGCAAGCCAATGGTCAAGTAGAAGCTGCCAATAAAGTTATTATTAATTTGATTAAAAAGCATGTTGGGAAGAAACCCAAAAATTGGCATAATACCCTTGATCAAGCATTATGGGCTTGTCGAAATTCACCCAAAGAATCTATCAACACTACTCCTTATAGGCTAACATTTGGACACGATGCAGTGTTGCCTGTTGAAATTTGTCTACAATCAACAAGAATTCAAAGACAGTGGGAGATTCCCTCTGATTATTATTGGAATATGATGCTTGATGAATTGGTTGATTTAGACGAAGAAAGGTTATTAGCTTTAGATATGCTTATTCGACAGAAAGAGAGGGTAGCTAAAACTTATAACAAAAAGGTTAAGTCTAAAACCTTTGATTCAGGTGATCTAGTGTGGAAGGTCCTATTGCCTATGGATAAAAAAGATAGAGTCTTTGGTAAATGGTCCCCAAGTTGGGAAGGACCATTTAAAATTTTACAAGTTTATTCAAACGGCGCATATGAGGTCAAAGAGATTGGCGCTGATGAAAGAATTTTGCGTATAAATGGCAAATACTTGAAAAAGTATAAGCCAACGTTGCAAGAAGTTAAAATAACGCTGGAGTAAATATAAAGAAAGCGTAAAAACATGGCATTTAAGTTGCCAAAACATAGTCAAAGGCCGAAATTACAGGCTGTTCAAGTTCAAGGCTTGAATATGGAAACAACACTTAACAGTGGTGACATCAGGTATACAGCTATTTTATTCAAGTGCAAAGTTATTTCGATGGTGAATTCAAAAATGTCTTTCTCTTCTTCCTCCTCAAGTTCAGTCGAAAAAGACATTTTTGGGGGGCAATTTGTTAGCCTGTAATTTCGACAGGCTTCATTAAAGATGGTCAACATGGCCTGACTTATATTTCGACGAAGACCAAATTATTTCGACAGAGAAAATGGTCATGCGCAAGGTAAACTCGACAAGCTTACGGGGAAGAAAAAGCAAGAGAGAGGAAAATGGACGCAAGCCTTCGACAGACGGAAAACAGAGCAGTTATGCGCTGAAGACTAGCAGTTGGTCGAAGCGTGATAGAGCGGTTCTGGTCGAAAGTAGGAGTAGCAGTTATTATTTTTCAAATCTCTAGGCGGTTACTTAGTTCAGTTTTTCCCCCTCTTTTCCTTTGTATAAATAACTGTTTCTGAGAAGAAACAGAGGTCGCAAAATCACAATACACAACCCGATTCCTGAAACTCTAACTTCCAAGCCAGAGCGAAAAACGAGTGGAAGAATCGCTGTACGTGATCGTGTACCACTTTTATGATTCGATGCAATTTACTTGTCTGTTCTTTACAATTCCTGCACCATTTACTGCTTCTTTTCTTTTCAATTCTGTTAATCATTTGCAAATCGTCCCCTTTTCTACATTTTCTGAAACAAAAACTATGAGCAATTCAAAGGCAATTGCTTTGAGATTTTTCTAGTTTGATCTCACAAACCTTCTAATAAAACTAGTGATTGTTTGCTAAAAACACCAGCAAACAATCGAAAAGGTTTTTGAAAACTCTGATTTTTATATTACTTTGGACGTGTTAGAAAGGGGGTGTTACAAATATGTCCGCGATTTGATCTTCCGTTGTGCAGTACTCTAGTTGAATTTGCTTGGTCATCTCTGCTTCTCTGATAAAGTGATATTTTATAGCAATGTGCTTTGTTCGATGATGATGAACCGGATTCTTCGCCATTGCTATAGCTGACTTGTTGTCGTAGTAGATTGTGGTAGGATGATCTTCTTGTTCACCCATGTCTTCCAATATTCTCCGAAGCCATATAGCTTGACTTGTCGCTTCTGCTGCTGCCACGTACTCTGCTTCCGCGGTTGATTGTGCAACTGTTACTTGCTTCTTAGACGCCCATGAGAAAAATCCCAATGCCAGTGAGAAGGCATAGCCTGATGTGCTCTTCATGTCATCTATTGATCCTGCCCAATCGCTGTCAGTGTAGCCAAGCAATCTTGAGTTGGTCGTGGTTTTGTACCATATACCAAACTCCTTTGTGCCTTGTAGATATCTTAGAACTCTCTTTCCTGCTTCATAGTGAACTTGACTTGGCTTCTGCATGAATCTTGATAGTAGACTAGTAGCATACATGATATCTGGTCGCGTAGCAGTAAGATATAGTAGGCTCCCGATCAAACTTCTATAGCGCGATGCATCAGCTTCTGGCTCTCCGTCTTCTTTTTGTAACTTCTCATTTGTCACAAATGGAGTAGCTACTGGCTTGCATTCATTCATGTTGAACTTCTTCAATAGTGCTTCCGTATATTTCTTTTGACAGATGAATATCCCTTCTTTTTGTTGTTTTACTTCTATACCGAGGAAGTAGTTCATCAAGCCAAGATCTGTCATTTCGAATGTCTTCATCATATCTTCTTTGAATTTAGCCACCATTTTAGCATTGTTTCCTGTGTAGATTAGATCATCTTCATACAAGGAGACAATGAGAGTATCATGCTGACCTTGGGTCTTGACATATAGTGTTGGCTCACTCTTGCTCCTCCTGAATCCTTGATCTATGAAGTATTGATCAATTTGGCTATACCATGCTCGAGGAGCTTGCTTGAGACCATATAGAGCTTTTCTTAGTCTCAACACTTTATCTTCGTTTCCTTTGCTGACGAAACCTTGTGGTTGCTCAACATAGACCTCTTCTTCTAGTATTCCATTAAGAAAAGCTGACTTGACATCTAGTTGATAAATGCTCCATTCTTTTTGTGCTGCAAGAGCTATTAAAGCTCTTATTGTGTCTAGACGAGCAACTGGAGCAAACGTCTCGTTGTAGTCAATTCCAGGCTTCTGAGAGTAGCCCTTTGCTACAAGCCTAGCCTTGTGTTTTTGTATTGAGCCATCAGGGTTAAGCTTTGTTTTATAAACCCATTTGACTCCTATGATATCTTTGTCTTTTGGACGGTCTACTAGCTCCCATGTTTTATTTTTCTCAATTGATTTAATCTCGTCCTCCATTGCTTTGACCCATACTTCTTGCCTTGATGCTACTTCATAGTTTTCAGGCTCAAGTATGGCCAAGTTGCAAGTTTGATATATGTCTGCCAGAGATCTTACTCATCTCCGAGTAGATTCTGGTGACGAATCTTGTTGAAGAGAAGACGAAGGAGGAATACCCGAACATTCTGTTACTTCTTCAACTTCTTCTTGAGGTTGTTGTGCTGGAAGGGAAATGTTGCTTCTCTCAGTTTTTTCTTTATCTCAATTCCAAGCGGCAGCTTCATCAACTTCAACATCTCGGCTAATAATGAGTTTCTTTGTTTGTAAGTTGTAGACTCGATAGCCTTTTGATTGGGTACTGTATCCCAAGAAGATGCCTCGAACTGTCTTGTCTTCTAATTTGTGCCTCTTTTGTTCAGGGACATGAATGTAGCAGATTGATCCAAAGACCCTTAGATGTTTAGCAGATGGTTTTTGTCCACTCCAAGCTTCAATAGGAGTCTTGTCTTGGACTGCTTGAGTTGGGCATCTATTGATTATGTAGACAGCAGTATAAACTGCTTCAGTCCAAAAAGTGTTTGGTAGTCCTTTCTCCTTTAGCATTGATCTAGCCATCTCCATGACCGTGCGATTTCTTCTTTCAGATACTCCGTTTTGTTGAGGAGAATATGCGACTGTAAGTTGTCGCTCAATGCCTTCATCCTCACAGAATTTATCAAACTCATGGGAGTTATACTCTTTTCCGCGATCACTCCTGAGCCTCTTTATGTGTTTACCACTTTGCTTTTCGACAAGGGCCTTGAACTTCTTGAATATTCCAAAGACTTCTGATTTTTCTTTGATGAAATAGACCCAAGTCATTCTAGAAAAGTCATCTATAAAGAGGATGAAATACCTGTTGTTGTCGAGTGATGGCGTTCTCATCGGTCCACAAACATCAGTGTGGATGAGCTCTAGCACATCTTTAGCCCTCCATGCATTGCTCGTCGAAAACGGTAATCTATGCTGCTTTCCGAGAAGACATCCTTCACATGCTCCATCGTCTTCTTTTAGGCATGGTAGATCTCTCATCATATTCTTCTGATATAACAACTTTAAGGATTTAGGGTTGAGGTGGCCAAATCTTCGATGCCATAGCCATGAATCATCAGCTTGCACCTTCATGGCAATGTTAGTAGTATGTTTAAAATTTATCGGGAAGCTTCTGTTCCTCGTCTCCATCTTTACTTGAGCTATCTCGACCCTTTTATTAGTGTTATCATACATTATGCATTTATCTCCTTCAAAGTGAAGGACATAGCCTTTCTCTATCATTTGACCGATGCTCAAGAGATTTTCTTTAAGATTGGGAACTAGTAAGACATCTTTAGTGAGTCGCGTACCTTTCTTTGTCTCCACCATGACAGTGCCTTTTCCTTTCGATTCCACGGTAGTACCATTCCCTAGTCGGACCTTCGGTTTGACAGAGTCATCAATTTGCTTGAAGATGCTCTCGTCTTTAGCCATGTGATTACTACAACCACTATCTAAGTACCAGGTTCCTTCTTTGTCATCGTTGGAATCTTGGGTAGCATAGAAGAGATGTTCTTCACCATCATGCTTATTCTGGACAATCTCATGTTCTTCGACGAAATTAGCATGATGCTTATTTTTACTGTAGCAATTCTTCTCCACGTGCCCAAATTTCTTACAATGCCGACATTGTGGCTTTCCAAGCCATCGACAGTCTTTCTCGGCATGATTAGTCCTCTTGCATATGCCACATGGAGGATACTCGTCTTGATTTTTCTTTGAGAAATTTCTAGAATTCTCTTTGTTTCTAGAATTTTCTCCACTACTCTTGTTTCCTCCATACCCTTTATTTTGTGGCCGAAATTTGAGCTTAGATTGAAAGGCATTTTCTACAGAGTCATCATCATGCCTACTCAATCTTTGCTCATGAGCTTCAAGAGAGCCCATTAGTTCAGTCACCGATAAAGTAGACAAATTCTTAGTTTGCTCAATCGTCGTCACGATTGGGTCATACTTACGGGGAATAGAAATTAGAATTTTCTCAACTATTCTTTTGTCGAAAATATTTTCCCCGTAGGCTCTCATTTGAGAAACAATTTCTTTTATCTTAGTATAGTAGTCTTGTACGGTCTCAGACTCCTTCATATTTAATAATTCAAACTTACGCCTTAGACTTTGGAGTTTGACGGCACGTACCTTGGCAGTTCCTTGAAACTCCTCCTGTAGTGTACTCCATGCTTCTTTGGCACTAGTAGCTCCCATTATCCTCGGGAAAATAGAGTCACCCACAGCTTGTTGCAAGAAGTATAATGCCTTTGAATCTTTTTGCCTATTTTCCTTCAACTCTTTCTTTTGAGCTGCAGTAAGAGTTGAAGTATCGGCAGGAACGGTAAATCCTTCCTCTACAACTTCCCATAGATCTTGAGAGCAAAAAAATGTCTTCATTTTAATGCTCCATAAATCATAGTTTTCACCGGAAAAAGTAGGGACTTGAATATTAGATGATGATTGAGTGTTGTTAGCCATTGGCTAAGAAAATTATGAAAGTAATGTAGAGTGTCGGTAGTGATTTTTAGTAGGTAATTGGATAGTTTATCTACGCCCAGTAGATGACCGAATGTAGCTCTGATACCACTGTTAGTATTTTAAGTAAGGAATAGTGAAAGAAATAGTTGGAATTGTGAAAAATAGTGATTAAATAGGTAGGATAGCCGTGGGAGGATTTAGCAAATTGTGATCAAATCTATTTCTTAATAGCAATATTGTACAATGACTAGACTTTCTTGCTTTCTAGCTTAATCATTTCACAAAGAGGAGTAGCCTATTTATAGGCCTTAGATCACCGCCTACTATATGGCGGTTGTTAATTTTTTATGATTAGAGAATTCTAGGTTCTATCTCTAGTGAAATCTAGAAGTTATTATTTTATTAGTACATAGTTTTACTTTCTCAAAGTTTCTAGAAATTGGCATCATGCTTCAACACTCCTCCTTGATGCAAATTTTGGAAACTCCAAGCATCGTTCGTAGTTGCTCAAATCTTGGTCTTGGTAGTGCCTTCGTGAATATTGTAACGCCCTAAAATAATTTAATTATTTATTTAATTGAATTATTTAAGGCTTACAATAATTTATTAAGTTAAATTAATAATCCGGTATTTTAATTTATTCAGGAGGTGTTATGAGTAATTAATGGAGTGGGAATAGGAGGCCCATGATCCATTAGCTAGGCCCAAGAGTCTATTTATCTAGTCTAGGGGTTATGAGATGGTGCTCATTTGAAACAAATCAAAGAAAGAAAGAAAGAAGTGAGATAGAGAGAGAGAGAGAGAGAGAACGCGAAGAAAGAGGGAGAGGAGGAGAAGAAGGGCTCGCAATTTTCAAGGAGAAGGGAAGAGGAGCTTGCTTGCTTGCTTTTGCTTTGGGGTTTTGTGGAGAGTGCTTGTCTTCACCAAAATTCAAGGTAAGGGTGGGTTTTCTTCATTTATAATGGGATTGTATGATGGTTATTATGTGGGGTTTTAGGATTTAAGTTGTTGTGAATTAATTGATTTGGTGATTGAATGAGTGATGATGTTGTTGATTTCATTTTGATGAAATTTGGTATGCTTGGTGTTTTGTTGGAATAATTGATGAAATTAATGTTGCTTGTAAGGTGTTTGATGAAATGATTCAATGATTTGGAATGTAAATATATGGTGCTTGTATGGTGTTTGATGATATGCTTGAAAGAGTCATGAACAATGATGTTGAAATTTGGTGGTGGAGTGTTGCCTGTGTGCTGGCGCAGTGTGCTGCCAGTGCTGCCTGTGTGCTGGCGCAGTGTGCTGCCAGTGGTGCCTGTGTGCTGGCGCAGTGTGCTGCCAGTGTTGCCTGTGTGCTAGCGCAGTGTGCTGCCAGTGTTGCCTGTGTGCTGTGTGCAGTGTTGCCTGTGTGCTGTGTGCAGTGTTGCCCAGTGTTGCCTGTGTGCTGTGTGCAGTGTTGCCCAGTGTTGCCTGTGTGCTGTATGTAGTGTTGCCCAGTGTTGCCTGTGTGTTGCGGGGCGCCAACTCCGGTGACTGTCCCGTGTCTTGGACTTATAAAGTAGTCTATATTTTTGGTGTTGGTGTGTCCGGCGAGTTTGGTGTTAGCCATAGAGCTATGATTGGTGATGTACTTGGTGAATTTAAATACGGTGACAGGTGATGGGTCTATGACCACTTATGGTGATGGTGAATTTAATGACGGTGATGAATCTAATGATTATTGGTGATGTTGTATCATACATATAATACTATGATTGTGGATTGTTGTTGGTGCATTGTTCATGGAGTCGCATACTTCATATGCATTTACCGGTGATGTAGGCTTCGGCCTTATGATTAATTATAGCTGATGATGCCTGAATGGCAATTATCGGTGATGATGGTACCACATGCATATGCCCGTTGGTGTGGGTTGCACCTCATGCATATACTCATGCAATTGGTGATGTTCCTTGATGCTTATGAATTGATGTTGTATAATGATGTTGTATGTTCGTAGTGTTGTGAGGCGGTGTTTATGGTTGCCTTTACTCTAACATATTGCTTATCATACATGCTATTATATTTGTTAGAGACTCACCCCTTCTGCTTTATATGTTGCTTCTTATGTCGGCAACGTGCAGGTGATCCCGAGTGAAGGTTCTTCTACCTTCCTTAGTCTGGTCAGTGTCGTTTGCTCTGATACGTAGCACCTGGGGGGGGGCGATCATTAGTTTTGTTGTTGTTTTATCTGTTGATTTCAAACTATTTATTTGGGATGTATGAATTATATTATGAGACTTGTCTTTATTCCGCTGCGATGGTAATTATAATAACTGTGGTGTAGTCGAACAGGTGTTTTGAGGGTTCGTCCCGATCGATGTGCTATGTATCACATTTCTCTATTTTGATGAATTTTAAATATGGTTATTTGTTGTATGGTGTAAATGTAGCACTCCCTTGTGGGTGTATCGAAAAGGTTTTTGAAAACTCTGATTTTTATATTACTTTGGACGTGTTAGAAAGGGGGTGTTACAAATATGTCTGCGATTTGATCTTCCGTTGTGCAGTACTCTAGTTGAATTTGCTTGGTCATCTCTGCTTCTCTGATAAAGTGATATTTTATAGCAATGCGCTTTGTTCGATGATGATGAACCGGATTCTTCGCCATTGCTATAGCTGACTTGTTGTCGCAGTAGATTGTGGTAGGATGATCTTCTTGTTCACCCATGTCTTCCAATATTCTCCGAAGCCATATAGCTTGACTTGTCGCTTCTGCTGCTGCCACGTACTCTGCTTCCGCGGTTGATTGTGCAACTGTTACTTGCTTCTTAGACGCCCATGAGAAAAATCCCAATGCCAGTGAGAAGGCATAGCCTGATGTGCTCTTCATGTCATCTATTGATCCTGCCCAATCGCTGTCAGTGTAGCCAAGCAATCTTGAGTTGGTCATGGTTTTGTACCATATACCAAACTCCTTTGTGCCCTGTAGATATCTTAGAACTCTCTTTCCTGCTCCATAGTGAACTTGACTTGGCTTCTGCATGAATCTTGATAGTAGACTAGTAGCATACATGATATCTGGTCGCGTAGCAGTAAGATATAGTAGGCTCCCGATCAAACTTCTATAGCGCGATGCATCAGCTTCTGGCTCTCCGTCTTCTTTTTGTAACTTCTCATTTGTCACAAATGGAGTAGCTACTGGCTTGCATTCATTCATGTTGAACTTCTTCAATAGTGCTTCCGTATATTTCTTTTGACAGATGAATATCCCTTCTTTTTGTTGTTTTACTTCTATACCGAGGAAGTAGTTCATCAAGCCAAGATCTGTCATTTCGAATGTCTTCATCATATCTTCTTTGAATTTAGCCACCATTTTAGCATTGTTTCCTGTGTAGATTAGATCATCTTCATACAAGGAGACAATGAGAGTATCATGCTGACCTTGGGTCTTGACATATAGTGTTGGCTCACTCTTGCTCCTCCTGAATCCTTGATCTATGAAGTATTGATCAATTTGGCTATACCATGCTCGAGGAGCTTGCTTGAGACCATATAGAGCTTTTCTTAGTCTCAACACTTTATCTTCGTTTCCTTTGCTGACGAAACCTTGTGGTTGCTCAACATAGACCTCTTCTTCTAGTATTCCATTAAGAAAAGCTGACTTGACATCTAGTTGATAAATGCTCCATTCTTTTTGTGCTGCAAGAGCTATTAAAGCTCTTATTGTGTCTAGACGAGCAACTGGAGCAAACGTCTCGTTGTAGTCAATTCCAGGCTTCTGAGAGTAGCCCTTTGCTACAAGCCTAGCCTTGTGTTTTGTATTGAGCCATCAGGGTTAAGCTTTGTTTTATAAACCCATTTGACTCCTATGATATCTTTGTCTTTTGGACGGTCTACTAGCTCCCATGTTTTATTTTTCTCAATTGATTTAATCTCGTCCTCCATTGCTTTGACCCATACTTCTTGCCTTGATGCTACTTCATAGTTTTCAGGCTCAAGTATGGCCAAGTTGCAAGTTTGATATATGTCTGCCAGAGATCTTACTCGTCTCCGAGTAGATTCTGGTGACGAATCTTGTTGAAGAGAAGACGAAGGAGGAATACCCGAACATTCTGTTACTTCTTCAACTTCTTCTTGAGGTTGTTGTGCTGGAAGGGAAATGTTGTTTCTCTCAGTTTTTTCTTTATCTCAATTCCAAGCGGAAGCTTCATCAACTTCAACATCTCGGCTAATAATGAGTTTCTTTGTTTGTAAGTTGTAGACTCGATAGCCTTTTGATTGGGTACTGTATCCCAAGAAGATGCCTCGAACTGTCTTGTCTTCTAATTTGTGCCTCTTTTGTTCAGGGACATGAATGTAGCAGATTGATCCAAAGACCCTTAGATGTTTAGCAGATGGTTTTTGTCCACTCCAAGCTTCAATAGGAGTCTTGTCTTGGACTGCTTGAGTTGGGCATCTATTGATTATGTAGACAGCAGTATAAACTACTTCAGTCCAAAAAGTGTTTGGTAGTCCTTTCTCCTTTAGCATTGATCTAGCCATCTCCATGACCGTGCGATTTCTTCTTTCAGATACTCCGTTTTGTTGAGGAGAATATGCGACTGTAAGTTGTCGCTCAATGCCTTCATCCTCACAGAATTTATCAAACTCATGGGAGTTATACTCTTTTCCGCGATCACTCCTGAGCCTCTTTATGTGTTTACCACTTTGCTTTTCGACAAGGGCCTTGAACTTCTTGAATATTCCAAAGACTTCTGATTTTTCTTTGATGAAATAGACCCAAGTCATTCTAGAAAAGTCATCTATAAAGAGGATGAAATACCTGTTGTTGTCGAGTGATGGCGTTCTCATCGGTCCACAAACATCAGTGTGGATGAGCTCTAGCACATCTTTAGCCCTCCATGCATTGCTCGTCGAAAACGGTAATCTATGCTGCTTTCCGAGAAGACATCCTTCACATGCTCCATCGTCTTCTTTTAGGCATGGTAGATCTCTCATCATATTCTTCTGATATAACAACTTTAAGGATTTAGGGTTGAGGTGGCCAAATCTTCGATGCCATAGCCATGAATCATCAGCTTGCACCTTCATGGCAATGTTAGTAGTATGAATCATCAGCTTGCACCTTCTATCTCTAGTGAAATCTATAAGTTATTATTTTATTAGTACATAGTTTTACTTTCTCAAAGTTTCTAGAAATTGGCATCATGCTTCAACAATACAAGGGGTGCAAAATTGAAACCAAGTGATAGGCCCAATCTTTCAATTGAACCAAGCCCGCGAATTTTACCCAGTTCACTTAACTCAAAACCTAATCTTTCTTCCTCACTTCTCAGGTTCTCTTTCCTCTCTTCTTCTTTCTCTTCTTTCTTATTTCTTTCTCTCTGATATGGTTTCAAAGAAACCCAGAGCATCAACAAGATTTGCACACAAATGGCTTCAATCTTTGATGATTCTTGATCGATTTCACACGGTGAGCAAAACCCCTCTGGTTTTGTTCACCAATTTCGCGGTTTCTCCAAACCCTACTCTTCGATATTCTGCTTGAACGAGTTCCAATACCAAGGATGCTTCAATCAACCTTCAGCGATCTTCAATCAGGTACTAATCTTGCTTATTTTTACTTCGCCTTCTCCTTTACGCTCTTTGTCACAAATCCTGACTTGTTTGAGACTTTTTTCTTTGTGCACGTTGTATGATCTGTTGAGAGCAACGAGAATCTTCAACCTTGTGAAGATTCCTAAGAACCAGCAACTTTCAGAGGTAAATTTCTTCCCTATCTATTTGAATCTCTGTTTCTTCTTCCCTGTATATTGTTTGTAGACCAAATACTCACTTGTATTTGTCTTCTCCCTTGCAAGGTACTCACTACCTCACCACACTCAGAGGAAACAATTTACAGAAGGCACAAGACAGGAAGATGCAAAAAACTCAGAATAAGGAAGAGAGAAGACTTGTAAAAACTTGAAAAGTAAAAGTGTTATTTTTATTTCTCTAAAATTCTGTAATGAAATGTATGTACAATATGTGTATATATAGGACTGAATAGATTCAGTTTCAGGTTTGTTTTGTTAGTTACAAAAATATAACTAACCCTATAACTACTTTCTAACTGAAATTTGTTAGTTAGGATAGAAAACAGACTGGTTCCAACAGCTTGTGCTGGTTTTCCGGCTGTTGGAAAAGCTCCTAAGGGTGTTTTTTAGTTTTACATTAAAACTAACACCCTTCCTTAATGCTAAAACTAAAAAACTTTACAAAGAATAAAACCTAGGAGAGACATATCTAACAGGACAAGCCCCTGTGAATAGCCCAGAATCAAATAATGGTCCAAGACAAGCCCTCGGACAATAGCTTTAATGGTTACTTTCTTAAGTGTTGAAAGTAACCAAACCTAAGTCCCTCCTTAATTTGCAGAATCCTTCACCCTTTAAGGCTTTAGTGAATATATCTTCTTGTTGGTCTTTAGTGTTGCAGTAGTCAACTGTTAGCCTTTCATTTGTTACTTGATCCCTTAGGTAATGAAATCTAGTTTCAATGTGTTTTGATCTCCCATGTCCCACAGGATTTTTGGCCAATCAGAGTGTAGACTTATTATCAATGAAAATCTTACGAATCTGAGTCAGATTAACGCCAAGTTCCTTTAAAAGAGCTTCCAACCAGGCTGCCTGGGTGGCTACACTACAGGCGGCTACATATTCTGCTTCACAGGAGCTCAAGGCAACAATTTGTTGCTTCTTTGAGCTCCAAGACACAGAAACACTTTGAAACTTGAATAGGAAACCTGATGTACTTCTCCTATCCACATGGTCACCACACCAATCACTGTCAGAGTATCCAAGTAATTCAAAAACATTAGAGTTAGTGCTTTTAGGAAAGAAAAGACCATAATTCAAAGTGCCTTGAATATATCTTAACACTCTCTTAGCAGCATTTAGGTGAATCTCTAATGGTTCATTCATGAACCTACTTATCATGCCAATAGCAAATAGAATATCTGGCCTAGTGTGGCACAGATACCTAAGAGAGCCTACAATTTGCCTAAAGTACGTTGGGTCAACTTTGGACCCTTTTTGCCCTTCCTTTTTGCATAAATAGCCCTCAGCTGGATTAGTAGCAGGATTACATTCTGCCATTTTAAATCTGGCCAGCAGCTCCTTAGAGTACTTATGTTGATGTAAGATGATCCCTTCAGGTATTCTTAGGAATTCCAGCCCCAGGAAATAGGTTAGGTCCCCTAGATCTGTCATTTCAAACTCTGCTTTCATGGATTCCTTGAAGCATCCAATCTCCTTAGGGTTAGTTCCTGTCACCAAAAGATCATCAACATATAAGCAAATTAGTAACATAGTAGTGTCTAAGGATCCCTTCACATATACACCAAACTCATTGGTGCATTTTGTGAAGCCACTTTCAATAAAGAAAGTGTCAATTCTTTTATTCCAAGCCCTTGGGGCCTGTTTTAAACCATACAATGCCTTATGCAAATGGCACACTAAGTCTTCACTGCCCTTTTTCTCAAAACCAGGAGGTTGAGAGATATAAACAGTTTCATCTAGTGTTCCATTTAGAAAGGCAGACTTCACATCTAGATGATGTAAGTCCCAACCTTTGCTACAGGCCAAGGTAGTGACCAATCTAATGGTTTCGTGCCTGGAAACAGGAGCAAAGACCTCCTCATAGTCAATTCCATGTTTTTGTTGAAATCCCCTAGCCACAAGCCTGGCCTTATACTTAGCCACCTTGCCCTTAGGATCTAATTTCAACTTAAACACCCATTTTACACTAATGGCCTTCTTGCCTTTAGGTACAGTAGTCAATGTCCATGTCCCATTTCTTTTAATAGATTCAAGCTCTTCTATCATAGCTTGTTTCCACTTGTCAACCTTTAGAGCCTCCAAATATGTCACTGGTTCAGAATCTGCCAACATGGCAAAGTGAACCAATTCCCCATCACTGTTAACCTCATTGTCATCAGCCATGTCATAGTCTACAAACCTCCTTGGAGGTTGTCTCACTCTTTGTGCTCTAGGCACAACTTGCTCATGTGGTTCAGATTCTGAACTACTCTCTTCCTCTGAGTTCTGTTCAGCATTTAGTTGAACAGGGTCCCCATTTGGTTCAATAGGCACAACATCATCATCATTACCATTGGTAGTTTCAAGTTCAGTATCTAGGACTTCCTCTAGGATATTAGAGGGTTCTGAACCCACTGGTTCAGGCCTCTCCCAATCCCATTCCTTATCCACAAGTACCACAACATCCCTTGAAATCGCAGTCTTATTATTATTAGGATTTAGCAGCCTATAAGCACCTGTAGGGTGATACCCTACAAGGATTAGAGGTCTACTCTTATCCTCAAGTTTCTTTCTCTTCCCATCAGGTACATGACTATACACTAGAGAGCCAAATACCCTTAGGTGAGAAACATTTGGTTTGTCCCCACACCAGACTTCCTTTGGCACTTTGTCTTTCAAACCTTTTGTAGGGCACCTATTAAGTATATAGACAGCTGTGTTTACAGCTTCTGCCCATAACTTCTTAGGTAACCCCTTTAACTTGATCATGCTCCTTGCCATGTCAAGTATGGTCCTATTCCTCCTTTCAGCCATCCCATTATGCTGAGGAGTATAGGGAGATGTTATCTCATGCATAATACCTTGTGTGGTGCAATACTCCTCAAATTCATTTGAGGTGTACTCACCACCACCATCTGTTCTCAACACCTTCAGTTTCTTACCACTTTGTGTCTCAACCATTGCATTAAATTTCTTAAAGACATTAAATGCATCAGCCTTAGTCTTAAGTAGATACAACCAAGTTTTCCTTGAAAACTCATCCACAAATGTTAGAAAGTATTTATTTCCCCCAATGGAGGGTACATCAAGTGGTCCACATAGGTCTGAGTATACAACATCCAATATAGCCTTAGAATAATGTTTAATTTCCTTGTTGAACATTTTTCTAGGTTGCTTGCCTACAAGGCAAGTAGTACATGTCTCTATAATCATTTCAACTTTAGGTAACCCCTCCACTAACCTTTCAGTGCTTAGGTTACTCAAACTCTTGAAATTTAATTGGCCATACCTTTGGTGCCACAACATTCCTTCAAGATTAGTAGTAGCACTCAAGCACTTGGCTTCAGCCATGCCCATACTAGTCTTAAAGGTTCTGTTAGGGGCTAAAGGGGTAGTGAGAATCAGATTTTCCTCAATATCATACAGTTTAAGCTTTAAATTCTTCATAAGAATTGAAAAACCTTTTTCCACCAACTGTCCTAGGCTAATTAGGTTGCAACCAATCTTAGGAACATAGAAAACATCATAAATTTTTATTTCTTGACCATTATCCTTTTTAAAGACTATGTTTCCTTTACCTTCAGAAAATATAGTCTCATCATCAGCACATCTAATCTTTGTCCCCAAATTAGGATCAAAGTCAACTAGCCACTCTTTGTTACTGGTCATATGATTAGAGCAAGCTGAATCTAAATACCAAGTTTCAGTGATGGATTTTCCATCACTTGTAGTCACAACCAGAACTACACATTCAGTATTTAGAGTTAAGTCAATGTTTGTTATTTCTACATCCTTCCTAAGTTCAGTTTCAAACATTTCATCACAAATAGTACTAAAAACAACATCATCAGATTCTGAATCAGAATCTTCCTTAGCCACATTGGCTTCAGGAGTTGATTCAGTAGGCTTAAGGCCTTTTCTTGTGGGACACTCAGTTGCATAGTGTCCCATTTTATCACATCAATAACATTGTACCTTAGACTTATCTTTCTTTTTAGGTGCAATATTACCTTTCTTACCAGAATCAGATTTAGGATTAGGCTTACCTAGTTTGCCTTTATTCCAGTTAGGTTTACCTCCCTCTTTGTTGTTTTTAGAACCCTTTTTAGCCTTGGTGAACATTGCTTGATCCTCTTCATCATCATCATTGAGGAGGTCAATTCTTACCTCCTTTGTCTCAAGTTTGGCTTGAAGTTCTTCAATCTTCAAGTCTTCAGCCTTAGTTGTCTCTTCAATAGTGTTGGTTACAACAAAAAATTTCTTGGTCATAGACCTAAGAATTTTCTTGCATACATTCTTCTCTTCAAGTGTTTCACCTTGAAGAGCCATATCATTCATAACTTTCTTCACTCTGTTGAAGAAATCAGTTACACCTTCACTTTGTTTCATTTTAAGGCTCTCATACTGTGCCCTTAGAGCTTGCAGTTTTTCCTCTTTAATAGGGGCTGCTCCACAGTAGTATTTATTTAGAGCATCCCATGCTTCCTTTGAAGTGTCACACTTCCTTACTCTTTCAAAATCTGCCTCATCACAAGCTCTGTGAATGAGGGTCTGACCTTTGAAATCTTTTTGTTCACTTTCCATGAATTCTTTCTTTTGTGCTGCATTTGCATTCTCAGGTAACGGATCAAATCCATTTCTCACAACGTGCAAGACACCATGAGAGCCCAACACAACTCTCATCTGAGTAGCCCATACATCATAGTTCTTGCTAGTCAGTTTAGGTACATGATTGTCCAATCCACTGTTACTAGATATTTTGTTCTTGAAATCACTTAATCAAAAGTTCCTGAAATCACTTAACAAAATTATTAGTAACTTCAAACACCTACACAGTCACTGTGTAGTTAAAATTTTAACAAGAAGGTAAAAGAAATCACAAGAAGTATAAAGAAATTGTCCGAGTCACTTTAGCTCTGATACCATGTCGGATTTTTATACTAATTACTTGATTTGCTCTTTGCAGGTTGTATGTGGTAATAAAAGGGGTGCAAAATTGAAACCAAGTGATAGGCCCAATCTTTCAATTGAACCAGGCCCACGAATTTTACCCAGTTCACTTAACTCAAAACCTAATCTTTCTTCCTCACTTCTCAGGTTCTCTTTCCTCTCTTCTTCTTTCTCTTCTTTCTTATTTCTTTCTCTCTGATATGGTTTCAAAGAAACCCAGAGCATCAACAAGATTTGCACACAAATGGCTTCAATCTTTGATGATTCTTGATCGATTTCACACGGTGAGCAAAACCCCTCTGGTTTTGTTCACCAATTTCGCGGTTTCTCCAAACCCTACTCTTCGATATTCTGCTTGAACGAGTTCCAATACCAAGGATGCTTCAATCAACCTTCAGCGATCTTCAATCAGGTACTGATCTTGCTTATTTTTACTTCGCCTTCTCCTTTACGCTCTTTGTCACAAATCCTGACTTGTTTGAGGCTTTTTTCTTTGTGCACGTTGTATGATCTGTTGAGAGCAACGAGAATCTTCAACCTTGTGAAGATTCCTAAGAACCAGCAACTTTCAGAGGTAAATTTCTTCCCTATCTATTTGAATCTCTGTTTCTTCTTCCCTGTATATTGTTTGTAGACCAAATACTCACTTGTATTTGTCTTCTCCCTTGCAAGGTACTCACTACCTCACCACACTCAGAGGAAACAATTTACAGAAGGCACAAGACAGGAAGATGCAAAAAACTCAGAATAAGGAAGAGAGAAGACTTGTAAAAACTTGAAAAGTAAAAGTGTTATTTTTATTTCTCTAAAATTCTGTAATGAAATGTATGTACAATATGTGTATATATAGGACTGAATAGATTCAGTTTCAGGTTTGTTTTGTTAGTTACAAAAATATAACTAACCCTATAACTACTTTCTAACTGAAATTAGTTAGTTAGGACAGAAAACAGACTGGTTCCAACAGCTTGTGCTGGTTTTCCGGCTGTTGGAAAAGCTCCTAAGGGTGTTTTTTAGTTTTACATTAAAACTAACATCAACCACAATATTAAGAGAGATTATATTGTTATGTTCTTAGTTACAAACCAAGAGAGTGCTAAGTTATAATAGATACCTTATTAGTTGTGAAGGCACTGGCACAATCAATAAACATGACCCCTGAGTTGGTACTTTCACTAACCATTGGGCTTCCTGGACAGTCTTTTTCCAGTCAAACAATGGGCTTCGTGGACAGTCTCTTTCCATTATGATTTATCTAATAGTAAAAACATGAATCAAAATATAATTGTGCACATTTTGGTAAACCCCCAGTACCTTGATAACGAGTGTGTTCTGGGAAAGGGTCCTAATACAACACACTTTTTTACCTTCGTACAGATTTCCCTCGTTACCAAAGTACCAGTGTGTTGTGTAACGACCCATTCCCATAACACACTTGGAATCAAGGTACCGAGATGTCTTAGTACCTTATTGCTGATTTCTTTTGGTACTAAGATGCCGAGCATTTTGCAGTTGCTGAAAAAAGGGTCACGTGGACGTTACCGGCGAAGGGGAGAAGACATGCAGCGGCACGAGGAGAGCTGGATGTGGCATGCAACTACAACGACAGTAACTTTGGCGGAGCTTGCATAGGGGAGGTGGTGTGGTTGAGTTGGGAGAAAGTGTAGAGAGGGAAGGGAATGAGAGAGAGGGGGTGTGAGAGAGAAATGAGAGGGCGAGAGTGAAAGGGAGGTGAATATGGATTTGAAAATAGGGGTGTTTTTGAAAGTTTAGGTGGGCCCGGGTGGTGGTAAAGTATGAGAGAGAAGGTAGAAAATAAATTCCCTTTCTTGAATTATAGTCATAATTGTTTATTCAAGTTGTTGTAGATCGAGTATATCTGCAATGGAATATAGAATGAAAAATTGTGAAATTTTACCAGTATAATAGACTCCACTTTCAAAGTTCAATAAGAGGAGATATCCACGCTTAAATTGTGTTATCAGTTATATTATTAGTTAAATGCTTGCCAGTGGCTTTGTTTAGGGATGTTTAGTGGTTTGGGGGAATTCCAAATCAACTTAGATTCTAATCGAAACTTATATGTTTTGTTCAGACATTTTTTGCGTTCGGGCCAAACTTGAACCAATCCATATCAATTTAAAGTAGGTTAGTTCGGGCAACAAATTTTAGAAAACAAACCCAAGAACTTGAGTTAAACCATTGGTATAAAAATACTTTCATCTTTTTATTAATAATTATATATTTGTAAAAAAAATGTTCAAATGCATTTTTTTCCTTTAAGTTATTTTAAAAGTTCACTTTAGTTTTTTAAGTTTTTTCTAGTGTTGTCATCTACGTTTCAAGTTCGTTACACATAAATTCCTTTCTGGACATTCTATCCAAACCTCGTTAATAGAAGTTGAGCTGGCCGTTAAGTTGTGAGGTGACTTGTCGGGCTGGCGTATAAAAGTTGGAGAGGTATGGATGACATGAATTTACCTAATTTTACATTTAAAATTTAAATCATCATCTTCCCCATTCCATCACCTGTTTCCCAAAAACTAAATCCTAAGTTCACATTTCCAGAAGCATCAATCCCATTTTAGAAACAGCAGCATCTTCAGCTACAGTGCATCATTGCAACACCGTCATCATCGCCAACGACGTCGCCGTGGTCCTCCTTATCTCTTTCACGCTCAAGGATCTCCATCTATCTCCCTCGCCACAAACCAGGGAAAGAAGACGTGCTAAACATGGAAAATAAGTTATTGGGGTGTAGGTATTTTGTGGTTGGATTTGACCAATGGCATGCAGATCTTAGTTTCTGTTAACTTTTCGAATTCTGGAAAAATTTAAATAGATTTTTCTTGTATATATTTTTTCCATAAACTATATCTCCCCGAAAAAATAGTTTTCCTCTATATAATTTTCTATGCCGAAAGTTTCATAAAAACATTTTTCCGGTGTAAAATTTAGTATGCTTAAAAAATTTTATTTTGAAATATAAATTTTACTTTTTAAAAGATTTACTTTTTTAATTTAATTAATTTAAATTTCAATAATACTAATTATTATTTTTATTTGAATGAAACATATATGGACTTTGTATTTTTAGATTTATTTGTTTAATTCAATAATTATGAATTTCAAAAATAGTATTTGTTATAATAAATAAAAAATTGTCCATTCTCTAGATTTTTTCTACACGCAAAGATATAGTACATTGGGCTAGAGAGGCTGGAAAAGTGAATGGAGTAATGGTGATCCTATTAGATCTTATAGAGTAACCGGTAAAAGAGGGAGAAAAAGAATGTAATTTTGGGATGCGAAAAAGGAGAAAATATGGAGTAGGGATCGAGTGTTATATTGTGACTTCTTCAAATAGGCGTAATTGTCTGTTCAAGCTAAGAGCTACAGCCTTGACTAATGCTGGGGATTGGAGAGTAAATGTTATCTGTGGACTCCATAATCATAAGTTGCACACTACGTTAACCGACATCCGATTCTCTGGGCGCTTAACCAAGGAAGAGCGGTCTATGGTGCATGAAAGCACAAAATACAATGTTGCACCAAGACACACCTATGGGCATTGCAGACGCTGAGAGAGTTGTTCACGACATACATCCTACTTCCCCAAGTGTCCTTGACGGACAAAGATCTTGCACTGATGAATGTTGTTTAGGTTGTATTCTGGACCGGGCCATGAGGCCCAACTCCAGCTATGGACTTTGGACAATCCCATTATGCAGAAAATGTACACTTTCATTTCTCTTCTACACTCTAAGATTTTCAAACACGGACTTGAGCGTCGGAGTGGCATTGTAGGTACTACACCCGGGGTTAACTTTGAGACCCACCTAGACAGCAGGAGCCCTACCAACTGCAGTCTCGAACCTACCTGAGCAAAGGCAAGGTACAGATTAGGTTGTATATCCATTTGCTCTTGATTTGCTTTGTCGATTTCACATAAGCAAGAATGCGGGTGTGTGTAAACATTGATGATTCATCTGACGAGGTTGAGTATCATCATCAGTTGCAACTATTGGATCGATCATGTGTGGATTTACCTATATTTGTGGATGACATGAAGGACATATGGTTGAATCCTCATAAGGAGAACTTTGATTTTGCCTGGATTTATAGGGTGAAACATTTTGGAGGTACCACCACATATAGGGGTTTAATTTAATTTGCAATTATCTCCCATCGAACATCTTTTGGTTTGTTTTAAGTTTAAATGCCCATGGAATTTATGGTTTAGGCTTCATACTAGGGTTGTCATATACATCAAAGCAATAATAAAAAGATGCATTAATGACCCTCTCGTTCCATATGCAAAGAATACCAGAGGCGTGCATAGGACTCACTATCTAGATCAATCTCCTCTAGCCATAGTGTCTCTTGCAGCTATGCAACAATATTCGCCATACTAGTCTCAACATCAAATGAAGCAGCCGTTGACAACTCTAGAATGTCATGACACCATGACTGAGCAGCAACCGATTGTGGAGCATCCATATCGTGTGTCATGAGTCGAGGACATGAGATACTATAGTACCAATAGAAGTATAACTCATTGCACTAACATGGGTAAGTGATTGGACAAGTTGTACTACAGATGGCATGTACACTGATCATGAACGAAATCCAGCTGTGTTGACGTCCTTGTCTCGTGAGCGACCAACAAGCGACGCATGTGAGATGCGCTAAATATAGTCAAACTGCCGAACCTATTCAGCATGTAAGGTACAGACACGCTACACCAACAAAGATATCCCATGTATAAAGAAATATCCTCAAACGGTCGTACCTCCCTATGGTCCTCAAACACTGTCCATATAAAGTTCGTATGGATCATGGCCTTAGTTTGTTGCCATGTGAAGCTACCTTCAAGGGTTTTCGATCCTGAAAATATGTATAAGAACATATTAATAAAAAAATACTATTAAATGATAATGACAAAAACCCTTAATTATTAAAAGTATTATCACTCCTCTACAGACGTGTGCTGCTATATGATCATCAAAGTATGTCAGCATCGATGGTCGCGGGGTCTTACGGGTCTAGGCAGCTCCTCCGCATGATAATCCGTATATGCCCCATGCTGCTCCTCTGCCTTATCATGCATATGTTACTCCTCGACCTCCACATGCATATACTGCTCATTCGCCTGCTCATCGTCGTCAAAATCCATAGGATCCTCTGCCACTTGACGATGATCGTAGCGTGCCTCAATTCTCCGTCGGTACAGCGAGCTTCAGGTCAGTCTCCCCGCACTCTCTATGAACTCTCTCCATGGTCTCCAACTTTGCTAATGATCCTGCCATCGGCTCGTGTATATCTCGGAATTGCAATCAAATTAAAAACTTCAATAAAATAAAAAAATTCTAACTAAAAATAAATACCATTTTTACAAATAAATTTTAAAAATCAAATATATGATTTTTCCGTAATTAATATAATACTGGAAAAATCTTATTTTATTACTTCGGCATTCTAGAAAAATGTAATTTTATTAATTTTAATATTTTGGCATATAATTTTTTTAAATTATATGCTAGAAAAATATAATTTGATTTTTCCGCCCAGGTCAACCTTTCTATTATCAGTAAACTTAAATGGATTTGGAATGACTTAGGCAAATTCTTCAAATCATTTACCTAATTTTAAAATAGTCTTAAAATTAAAAATATGCTAATCATTGTTTACAAAACTCCTCTCTCTTGGCAATTTTTTTTATATGTTTGTTTCTCCCTTTTTTCTTTGGTAAACCAAACCTAGTGTAAGAGTTCTGTTGCGTTCCATTTTTGCGAATAGAAGTTGACTTTTGTTGATGTACGCAACGATTGAAGGGTTTTGTTGCAGCAGTGTGGCAATGCTTCTTCTTCCTCTACATTATTTTCCAGCTTACGTCTTCCTCTCTTGATTTCATTTTGGTACTGCTTCTTCTTTCTTTTATAGCTTTTGCAGAATTTTCATTTTTATATTAAAGGTGTAAATTTTTTCTGCTTCTTTCGCTCATTTTCTCTGTTATTTTCATTTCGGCGTTGTGATTGCTTGCAGCTTTACGCCGTGATTCGGTGCTCCATCCAACCACCAAGCCCGTCTAACAGCCTGTGCAAGCTGTTCTCTTGCACAGGGCCCAACTTAAAAAAAATAATTTAGGGCCCCCAAAAATTTAGCCTATATCTAAACCCCACCTGACCAAAACAAAAAACCTCACCCTTGGGCATAGTTTTTTGGTCTCTGCTAGGGTTTGGTAACATAAAGTTTTTTGGTCTAGTTGTTAACCTTTGGGTTTTCACTAGGGGGCACGGTTAGCCGTTAGGGTGATGTGTTGTCATCGTGTTACTGGGCTGTAAGATTTATTTTAGTTATTACACACTGGTCACCGTTAACTTTCAACGGCTAAATCCCTAGTATTATCCATGTTTCTCTCCTTTCCTTCATATTTTCTCTTCAAAGATCGCATTAATGGTGGTTGTTGAGACCATTAATGAACTTCTAAGTCAAATATTCCTTGTCTTCTCTTGTTATTGTCATCCATCTATTTAGTTTTACTTTGTGTAAACAGATCGAAAGTGCAAAGTTGTCCGTGTCCTAGGTTTTGTTTGTTGTGGGTTGAACAATCAAACAAAACAGTAAGAGCAAAAGAGCATATTTTCAAAAGAGCAAAATACAAAAATACAAAAAGAGCAAAAGAGCAAAATACAAAAGAGCAAAAGAGCAAAAAAGAGCTAAAGAGCAAATTTTTGCTGTTTCATTGAATGGCTAGTAGTCCTCAAATGGATCTGCTGGAAGATGAAGGAGAATCTGTGGTTGAGAAGTTGATCCCAGCTACAAAGAGCAACTTAGAATACTCTTTAAGGGCTCTGGTTGGTCAGGTTATCTCACAGAAGGTGTTAAGCAAAAAAGCAGTCAGGAACATTATGTTCAAATCGTGGGAACAATATAAAGGCCTGCTGATTACTGATATGGGGGACAACAAGTTCCTGTTTACTTTCCCTTCTGTTAGTAATGCTGAAGAGGTGCTGTCTAGAGGACCATGGTTTGTCATACGCCAACTGATAAGCTTACAAAGATGGGGGAAGGGATCCCATTTACAGATATTAATTTTGACCATGTTCCTTTCTGGTACTGCTGTTACTTTCTATCTGAGGGCTAGGGTTTTGGTCAATGTTAAAAAGCTAATATGGTCTGGTTCCTGGCTGCAGAGATCTGCTACTAAAAGAGTATGGATTACTTTTAAGCATGAGAGATTGCAAGGTTTGTGCTTTGGGTGTGGTATGTTTGGCCATGAGAGTAAAAACTGTCTGGTTCCTAGGGTTATGGGTGCCTATGATAAAAGCATTCCTAAATATGGCCCTTTTTTGAATGCATCTAAACCTAGGTTCTTCCACAAATTCAACTTTGGTGATGCCTATCACTCCCAATCTCATGCAACTGATGCTCAACAACCTGCAAGTACAGCAAACAATGTTCAAAATGAAGAGGTGGGTGAAAATAATGCCAATGCTATTGATATTGAGGTGCCTCAACTCATACCTGATGATAGGGTTCTGGTGGTTGGCCCAAAGCTGTTTGAAACTGAACTGGTGGCTTCTAGCTCTTCTGCAAATGATGCCAGAATAATTAGGAAATTTGTTGGCAAGAACATCAAGTCTCCTCCTATCAGTACAACTCCTCCATATTTTGTTGAATTCCCTCCTGAAGATGAGGATGAAGGTTCTGTACACAGTGACAGCAGCATTCCTACACAAATTGAAGATGCCCTTAGCAACAAACTATCTCAAGGGTTAAAGCTTAAGAGGGGAAGGGAAAATCAAACATTGTGCATTACAAACAGTAATATAACAACTCAACAGAAAGAAGGCAGAAAGAAAGCTAGAATTATTGCTGTTATTGATAATGAAGTGTTCATTGATGCAACTGATATGGCTGAGGAGGCAGGCCTACCCATGCCCCCAACCCCAAAATGACCTGTATAAGCTGGAATTGTCGTGGCTTGGCGGCAACCACGACAAATAGAGAGCTTAGGGCTCCCATGCAGACCTATAAGTCGTCACTAGTCTTCCTAATGGAGACCAGAGCTAAGAAAGATCTTGTTGAGAGAACAAGGAGGAGGCTTAGATTCCACCATTGTTTCTGTGTGGAAGCATCAGGTACTTCCGGAGGGCTTGCACTGTTTTGGAATGATTTTTACCAAGTTCAGATCCTAGAAAGTTGTAAGAATTATATCCATACAGTTATTCATCAGCAGAAAGAATTATATCCAAGAGGGCTGGGATGACTTTGTGAAGAGGGCTGGTAAGAGCTCTAGAGATTTGATGGGATGGCGTAGAAAGAATTTCAAGAATGCAAAGAATGAGATTGATAAGTTGAATGTGAAGTTGCAGAAGTTGTTAAATAGGAGCCAAGATGATGTGCCTTGGGATTTGGTGAATCAAACAAGAAAGAAGATAGATGACCTATGGAAGCAGGAAGAAAAATTTTGGGGTCAGATGTCAAGAGTGAAGTGGTTGAAGTTTGGGGATAGAAACTCAAGATTTTTTCATGCAAGCACTGTTCAGAGAAGAGATATTAATAGGCTTGTAAGAATTAAAGATGACAATGGCTTGTGGCATGAGGGTCAGGGCCAAATTATGCAAGTTGTATATTCTCATTTTGAGAGTGTACCAATCTGAGGGCACTGAAGGGATGGTGGACTTCATTTCTAAGATTCCTAAGGTTATTACTGAAGAGCAAAATAATAGGTTGATGGCCACTATTAGCAATGAGGAGATCAAGTCTGCTGTATTCTCCATGGGCTCTCCCAAGGCCCCTGGCCCTGATGGCTTGAATGACTTGTTTTACCAGAAAAATTGGGATATGATTAGTTCTCAAGTATGCTCTACAGTAAAGGAGTTTTTTGTTAATGGTTGTCTTCCTGGTGACGTTAATGAAATTGTGCTGGCCCTCACTCCAAAGAGCCAGTCTAGCTAGTATTCTTAAGATTCCTGTTTGGGAGAATGCTGGGCTATATTTAGGTGTTCCAGCTGATTGGGGAAGGTCTAAATCTAAAGCATTACAATGGATCAAAGACAGAATCAGGAACAAAATGGATGGTTGGAAGGAAAAACTGCTTAATCAAGCAGGGAAGGAAGTGCTTATCAAAGCAGTGGTCCAAGCAATTTCATCCTATGTGATGTCCATTGTCTCCATTCCAAAAACTTTCTGCAGGGAGTTGTGCTCTATGGTGGCTAGATTTTGGTGGAGATCTGAGGGAAAGACTAGAGGTATCCACTGGAAGGACTGGAACTTACTATCCTCTGCTAAATCAGTAGGGGTATGGGCTTCAAGGATTTTGAACACATGAATGATTCTCTTTTGGCTAAACGGGCATGGAGACTTGTTCAAAATCCTAATAGTTTATGGGCCTCTAATTTGTTGAAGCTTTATTATGGAAAAGATTCTTTTTGGGTGGTTAAAAAGAGACCTGGTGACTCTTGGATGTGGGCAAGCATTTTGAAAGGGAGGGATCTTCTAAAAGCAAATGGTAATTGGCTTGTAGGTGATGGGCAGTCCATTGATCTAAGGTCTGATAGATGGTTGGCTTCTGGTAATTTGGTGAAGGTGAAAGACTCTACCTCTGAGTAAAATTGACTGACTGCATCAACTCTGCTGGTACTGGTTGGGATCTTCAAGCTCTGGGGCATGTGCTCCATGGCATGTGCTCCATCATGAATCATCCATGGAAGCTGTAAAAACTCCTATCAGTCTTACTGGGGGGAGGAATACCTTCTGATGGCCTCATACTTCATCTGGAGATTATTTTGTGAAATCTGGGTACTTCATGACCCATGCAGCTTCAAAGCCAACCTCTATATGTGCTGGCTCATCCTTTGTATTACCAAATGATTTCTGGAGTGAATTATGGAAGGTGAAAGTGCCTCAGAAGGTGAAGCAGTTTGTTTGGAAATTATGTCATATTGCTCTGCCTCTTAAGAAGAATCTTAGGTCTAAGAAGCTCAACAATTGCTCCAAGTGTCCAGTGTGCTGGAAGGAGGAGGAAACGGTGGAACATGCTTTCCTTCTCTGTGAATGGGTTTCTCCTATTTGGTTTGCTATAAATATTCCTTTTGTCCCTGTGGCTACGAATGTCTCTTCCTTCAACAGGTGGTTGATGTCCCTTCTTTGTCCAGAGGATGAGAATTTGCATCTAGAGGATAGTCAATTGGTGTGGGTGTTTATGACTATATGGAACATTTGGTTAGGAAGAAATGCTTATGTTTATGACAACACTCCCCCCTAATCCCATGGGGGTAGTGTCCATGGTTAATTGCAATGTCTTAGAATTAAACTCTGAGAGCATTGAGAGAGCTCACGTATCTATTCCTAATCCTATGTCCATCATAAAAGTAATGTGGAGACCACCAATGTCAAATGTGCTGCAATGGTATGATAGTTTCTCTGTTGATGGCTGAGGCTCTAGTTCTCCGAGATGCCATCATCTTTGCGCACAACCTCCAATTAGGGCGAATCGTGGTGGAATCGGATAATCTTCAACTAATCAAAGCATGTCGCAGTGAAATAACGATGAAAAGCATCCAGATCCTAATTGCAGACATAAATTCAATGAGATCTAAGTTTGAACTGTGTGGGCTTACATGGGTTGCGAGAGATGGTAACCAAAGTGCTCATTTTGTCGCTGATCTTCATCGGAACTCGCTTTTGCCGGCGAGGTGGATCTTCCACCCTCCATCTCGTCTTCGAGCTGCTTTGGTAGTTGACAAGATGAACCTTTTTAGATAAGGTTTTGGCTGGATTGTCGTCGTTGATAGCCATCGGGTTTCTTGCTTGATCAATGGCTCCCTTGTGGGTGATGGAGTGCTCTTTCTCGTTATCTTCCTCTCGATTTCATCTTTGCCAAATTAGGGTTTTTCCTTGTTAGTCAGGTTTTCCCTCTTTTGGTCTTTTGCTATTCCCATGTAATTCTATTGTGAGTATCGTTTGTTTCGGATATTGGGCTGGGGCTTGTGGGTGATGTTAGCGTTCTGGGCCTTGTGCCTTTTATATTGGTTTGGGGTTCGCCCAATTAATGAAAATCAATTACACTGTTGACCAAAAAAAAAACCTCACCCTCACTCAACACTAACAGTAAAGGAATGGATTAGGTGCCTTGAGCATACCATGCCTTGGTGCCTTTATTTTAATAATAGCCATTGGATAAATCTTGTGGTTGTAAAACTGCCACGTGTCCAATCTTTCTAAAAACTAATTAATTAAAACAAAACACACCCACTTCTCTCCCTTTCCACTTCACGCAGACCCACTCCCACCGTTCTATTCCACAAACTCAGGACTCCCATCGCCGCTCCACGGCTTCCGCCGCCGTACCGACGGCTCCGGTCGCCGCCTCACCCTTATCTCTCTCACGCTTACAACACTGTTATTCTTCAACTGTTATGCAAAAGATTTTATTGAGGTATTGTTCTTCAACTTCGTTTATTCTTCCGCTTGTAACTATTGTTTTGTGTACCACTTGTTAATCCTTGCTTCATAACTATTGTTTTGTGTACCACTGTTAATCCTTGCTTCGTTTATTGAGGTATTATAACTATTGTTTATAATATTTAGGAACACTGTTATTCTTCATTTATTCTTTGGCTTGTATGATTCTAGCACAACTTCATTTGTTTATAATATTTTGTTACCACTAACTATTGTTATAATATTAGTGCTTAATTTGATTCTTAATTTGAACATTTTATATTGTTTATGATTTAGCAGGTTTTTTTTTTGGGAATTGATCAAACATGAGTTCTTCAAATGTTGATTGGAAGCCGAGGATTGGTATGGAATTTGAAGATATGGAGGAAGCTTATCAATTTTGGCTTACGTATAGTGCCCGTGTTGGATTTGGTGTTAGAAAACGCTATGCGAACAAAAGTAAAAAAGACGGTACTATATTATTGTGTAGATTTGTTTGTTGCAAAGAAGGGCTGCGAAAAAAGACGGATATTTTAGCTACCAAGCGTAAAGCAGAGACTAGAATCGACTGCAAAGCAAGGATTACACTTTTACTAAAAAATGAAAAGTTTGTCATCCATGAGTTTATAGAGGATCACAACCACCCTCTACAACTTCCAGAGACAACACATATGCTTGCTTCACACAGGAAAATAACTGAAGTCCAAGCACATGAAATTGATATGGCTGATGACTCTGGATTAAGACAGAAGTCAACATTTCAACTTATGAGCATTAATGCAGGGCATAGAGCTAATCTCGGATATATACGGTTAGATGTAAAAAATTACCTCAATGCAAAGAGACAAAGAAGTGTGTTGTATGGTGAGGCTGGATGTCTTTCACAGTACTTCCAGCAACAATTGTTGGATAATCCATCTTTCTTCCATGCATACCAGATGTATATAGATGAACAAATTACAAATGTGTTTTGGTGTGATGCAAATATGTTATTGGATTATGGGCATTTTGGTGACGTTATGTCATTTGATACTACGTATTGTACAAACCGTGCTAATAGGCCACTTGCTTTTTTTTTTCTGGTTTCAACCACTACAGGGGTTCAGTTATTTTTGGTGCAACACTTATGTATGATGAGACAATTCCATCCTTTAAATGGTTGTTTGAGACATTCTTACAAGCACACAACAACAAAAAACCAAAGACCATCTTTACTGATCAAGCTCAAGCAATGGGACGTTATTTGCATCTTTTGCATTTTTGATGTGCCTTGTAATGTTCCTTTTTGGAAACAATGAATGAGTTTGCAAAATGAATTATATAGAATGAATTATAATTACATAATTGAACTCTGCATAATTACATAATTGCAAATTCTGCATAATTACAAATTCTGAAAAATTACATCTTCACATCAAGTTTTGGATCTTCACATCAAGTAATTACATCAACTATCATAATTCAACTATCAGTAATTACATTTTCACATCAAGTAATTACAAATTCTGCATCTGCTTCTACATCTTCTTCAATTCTTGGAAGTTACCATAGTTTCATCTTCTTCTTCTACAAAATGAACAATATGAATAAGTAGCATCATTGAACTAATCAGAAAATACATTCTCTGAATCAAAACCTAAAAGTAAAAGTGAGAGAAAGAGAAGCAAGATGGGATTCCTACATCAAACACCTAGTGTTCAAACGAGCTCAATAATTTGGAATTGAATTTGTAACATACCAAGAAGCGCCGTAATTGATAACAGCTTGCAAACAATTTTGTATCACAAGAATCAAATACATATATCTCCTATAAGAAGTCAAATACATGTAACAATTTTTTTGTTGTGTTGTAAATTGAAAACCTAGGAAACAAAAAGAACGATGATGTTGGAAATTCTGGAATATGGTTATTGGTAGGAATGAGAGTTGGGGATGCTTACGGGAGTTTTGGAGGATTCAGAGACCGAAAAAACAAGAGTAAGGAGCGGCGACAGAAAGAGAAAGAGGTGAACGGCGACGACCGGAGCGTGGGTCTGCGACGGCGCGGCGGCAGAATTCGTGGAGCGGCGGCGCGGCGGCGGGAGTCCTGAGTTTGTGGAATAGAACAGTGGGAGTGGGTCTGCGTGAAGTGGAAAGGGAGAGAAGTGGGTGTGTTTTGTTTTAATTAATTAGTTTTTAGAAAGACTGGACACGTGACAATTTTACGACCACAAGATTTATCCAATGACTATTATTAAAATAAAGGCACGAAGGTATGGTATGCTCAAGGCACCTGAACCATTCTCCTAACGGTAATACGCACAATACGCAGACAATCACCACCACCCTCCGTCGCTTTTCTCCGTGCTCCGCTGTCGCTGCCACCGCCACTTGCTCCGTCATCGTCCTCCGCTTCTTGTCCGTCAGTCGCTGCTGCTCTTCACGGTTAAGATTAGATTCCGTTTTCCTTCTTCTTCTTTTTTTCATTTTTGTTTTCCATCTTCTTCAATCCGTTTTCCTTCTTCATTTCGTTTTCATTGCCTCTTTGATTTCGTTTTCAATTTACTTTTTCTTGATTTCTATTTTTAGGGTTGTGTGATTTGGGAATTAGGAATGGGGAATTTGGGAGTAAAAATTGGGTAGTGGGTGGGGTGGGTATTAGAAATTGGGAGCAAGAAAGTATGGATTCAATGGTGAATTATCTTGTTCTAGATGAAGGGTATTGGCAAATAGAGATACGAAGTATATATTGGAGTCAATAGATTGAGTCTTGATGTTTTCAAAATATAACAATAATATCACTTAATCAATAGATTGAGTCTATGTTTTGATAGATCCGTAATACAATAAAAAAGTGCTTTCAGAGGCACTGTTCTTGTCTTGAGGTTGAATAGAATGACTGAATTGTTTCTTCTCCTGTTCATGTCCCGTTCAAACTGTTATCTAGTCCTTTTGACACATATATTGGTTTTTCAGATATACAAAGAGCAAGTAACAGATGTAAAATCTAAACCTTACCAATGTAGTTTTGCCTCACTCATGTTTAGCTTGTTTATACTGGAACTGGTCTTTTGTTGTTTATTCAGATTAGAGAAGGTGTCGAATCTGATATCTATGTTAAAAATATCATATTTGTATTAGTTCAAGTGTTTCTTTCTTTTATAGCCTCATTCTCATTAAACTAGTAAGGTGAAATATCTAATAATATGATTAGCCTTTGTAGAACTAGTCTTAGACTGCTGTTCTGTAGCTTGTTAAATCTTGATGCTCTGAAAGCACTTTTTTATGATTGGCAAAGACAAGATAGCTCTGAAAGCACTTTTTTATGAAACCACTTAACAAAAGTGTTTTTTCAAAAAAAATAAGACTCTAAAACCGAATGGAAGAGGAATTTGTAGCATATAGCTTTGTTGGAAATGACATTGTTAAGTTGCTGAATGAATTTGTTACAAACAAAATGAAATTACACTTAATTATATTAACCATAAAGTTGCTGGGGGAAAATATAATTTGAAACAGTGCACATTAGTCAGCCAACACCCTCAAGCAACTGTATACAGAAGAATTGATAACCATATCCTAGCTCTCATAGGAAAACGGTTTGCTTATTTCTCTTCTGAAATCTTACAACACTGAGTAGATAATATGGTTGTCCTTTTAATTACTTAATTACTTACAATAATAAATACATTTAGACCTACTATAAACAGACTAATTTAGAAAATTATGTGAATTTTTTTGATTGATTATTTAACTGTCAACTAGAAAGAAAGTTAGATAGTGGCCATGTCAAAGTCTGCCTTCCCTCTTTGTGTTCGTTTATGCATTTCGTGTGCATTTCATATTTGTTTTCTGAATTCTGATTTGAGTGATTTCCATTTTGATTTCCTTTTTATCCATTCTGATTTATAATTGGCAGCAGGTTGGGAATAAGTCAAAAAAAAGAGTAAAGAAACACACGTTTATAAGACACAGAGAACATAAAACGTTAAAGTGAAGACAAATAATAAGGGCTGGAAAGTCATTTCATCTTTAAAAGCAAGGGCAAGGTAGTAAATTCGCGTGAAAAACCCTATTCCTTCATCTTCTCCACGATCTGAAACGCGGCAGATCTGCAATTTACGCCGCAACCCGACCCGAAAGCTGGAAATTACTTAAACAACTCGCGTTGGAAAGGAGCGGACCCGACCCAGCGCTCCACGACGCTCCTGTGCGCTCCTATGCTCCTTCAACCGCTCCTTCCGTTCCTGTGTTATTTGCGCTTCTGTGGTGGAACGGGAACGCTGGGCACGCTCCTACGCTCCGGAGCGCGCTCCTGTCTACCTTGCTGCCAACCACCACCACGAACTGGTAGAGTACCAGTGTACCAAAAATTCAGACCAAAAGGGAAATTAAAGAGGTGGATAGTGATTTTAGGTCATTAGTCATTACTCAACTAAACGCAATGTTAGCATCTTTGAGATTGATAGAAAATTGTGTAGATTGCCGATGAGTAAAATGAATTTTGCAGAAAATTGGGTGCACATTTTTTTTTACCAAATTATTTGGAATTATTAGGTTATTAACTTATTGTAATTGGAGTTGTGTTGTCTCATCTCAAATATAAAAGCTACTTAGGGGTATTAGTACAATTGATTCTGCTAATATTATTCTGCCAAGTCAAAATGTTTAATTTTTTTTATAGAGGAACCAATTATTTATATCTATATATCTATATATACTTAGTAATGTTGATGCAAAATTATGTTATTTCTTTCACTGACTTCTGGTATTGTGTAGTATGTGAAGAAATTTACTTTTTTCTATAATGCTTATCAGTGAAAGGGAAAAATGGAACCACCACAACCAAATTTAAGAGGAGCAGAAGCACTTAAGCACATGTCTCCTGAATCATTGGTTTCTATTGCATATCACCCTTCCTTTGGACCTCGTGATGATCTCATACTTCTGGAGCTGGATGAGAAACTTCTCCCAGATTTTTTGAATGAAAGGTATGCGTTGGTCAACATTAAGATGTTTTTGATTGTTAAGAAGGAAAAGAAATCAGAGACATGTGATGAAATCTGTGTTTGAGTCACACTGGAGATTATAATTATATATACAACAAAGAATCATAAATACAAGAACTTATCATTACTCTGTAATTATATAAAATCAGCCAATAATTACTTAATTTATGTTATTTCTAACACTTGTCTTCAAGCTGAGCTTGTTTCATGTATAAGTAATTTAAGGACTTCTTAATGACTTAGTGAAGACATTTGTTGCCAGTTGATAATTTGAGTTTACGAAGCTAGTGGTAATGTCTTTAGAGAGGATCTTTTCCTTAATGAAACGGTGATCCTAATTAATTTAGTCCTCATGGAATATTGGATTTGAGGCAATCTACAAGGTAGACCAATTATCACAAATGTGTGTCATCTGTGTAACATACCTTGACCTCAATTGCTTAAGCAACTATTTGAGCCAAGTAACTTCACAAGTTGCTAAGTTCATGCTTGGTATCCTCTTCGGCACTTGATCTTGCCACAACATTATGTTCATTGCTTTTCCCGAAGATCAAGTTATCGCCTAGAAGTGGTTCCCCTGTCAATGCTCCACAAATTGTGCATGAACTCTGTATTTATACACGAGACCTTTTCTAGGATCTCCCTAAGTATAATACAAAATGTTAATTACTGCATCCCAATGTCCTTTGCTGAGAGAGTTAAGAAATTGGGCTTACCATACTAATTGCATCTGGATGAGTTATAGCGTTACAATCCAGTTTTCCAACTAATCTTCTACACCTTGGCTTTGATAGGAAATAACTGGATTTATTTGGATGAGTTATAGCGTTACAATTCATTTATTTGGATATTCGAGTGATCCAACCAGCTCTTAATGCTAAAATGGCCCGCAAGTCTATCCAAATTAGGGGTGTGCATGGGGCATGAACCACACCAAACCAGACCATATATGCAATCTGGTTTGGTTTTCAAATCCATTCTTCATAAAAACCGGTTTTTCTCGCAAACTGGTTTAGGTTCGGTTCCGAACCGGTTTAGAACCGGTTCCCAATTTCAAACTGGTTTCTTTTGATCAAACTGGTTATAAACCGGTTTTACTTATCTAAACCGGTTTTTCCACTCAAACTGGTTTTGACAGAGTATTTAAAAATAAAACCAGTTTATGTTTTTAAAATAAAACCAGTTTTTAAAAATATGTTAGATAAGACTTAGAGTCATTGTATTAAAACTATAGCAGTATCTGTTAAACTGCTAAGTTAGATTTAGTCTGTTAAGTTTGCAACAGTTTTAGTTATAACTGTTGAGAAGTTGTAAAGCTGTTACATAACAGAATTCTGTTATGAGAAGCCTGATCAGTAGTGAGTCACTCTCCTTGTTGTAAGGCTCAACTACTATATAAGAGATATCAATGTATTCCAATCATTTTTCAATGAAATACAGAATGATTTTTCAACTAAACTCTGTTTGCACTGTACCATCTTTATAACATGGTATCAAGAGCCTTGTAAAAGCACCACCCACGTGGTCAAGAACTCATCTTTCTTCCGCTTTTCTTCGCCTCTGTTTCTGCCACCTTCAATGGCATCATCCACCCATTCACAACCGCGCACACCACCACCTATCTTGGTGACACCCACATCCACAACGAGCACCCCTCTTTCTTCGTTTAACTACAAGATCTCTGTTAAATTGGATGAATCCAACTATCTGGTCTGGCTTCAACAGATAGAACCAGTCCTTCGTGCCCATCGTCTTCACCGTTTCTGCGTGTCACCAGAAATTCCTCCTCAGTTCGCAACGGAAGAAGATCGCATTGCTAATATTGAAAACCCAGCATATTCCAATTGGGAGTTACAAGATCAGCTTCTCTTGGCATGGCTACAAGCATCTCTCTCACCCTCAATTTTACCCTCTGTCATCGGTTGTCGTCACACTTTTCAGCTATGGGAAAACATACACACTGCGTTTCAATCAAAGACAAAAGCCCAAGCTCGTCACCTGAGAACGCGACTGCGCACCACCAAGAAAGGGGCTTCGTCAATCTCGGAATTTCTTGCGACAATCAAACACATTTCTGATTCTTTAATCTCAATTGGGGAATCCGTGTCTCTCCAGGATCAATTAGATGTAATTCTTGAAGGATTACCCCCTGAATTTGAATCGTTGGTAACCCTAATCAATTCCAAGATTGATTGGTTCGATTTGGATGAAATTAGGGCTTTGCTCCTTGCTCACGAACAGCGCCTGGACAAGCAAAAGATTACTGAAGAAGCTGCGTCGTTGAATCTTACTCAAACCAAAATCCCCAATTCTACAGATACGAACCCTAATTCTACGATAGGGTCCCAAATTGCGCCACAAGCAAATTACACTTCTGCGAACCCTAATTACAGCAATTCTCAACAGCAGAACCCAGGATTTAGGGGCAACAATCAATTCCGAGGTCGTGGTGGCCGGAATGGCCGTGGCTACCGTGGAGGACGCGGTGGTGGACGCTCTGCAGTTCAATGCCAACTCTGTCATCGCACTGGGCATGAGGTCGCATCCTGTTACCATCGTTTCAATGCTGCGTATGGCACAACTCAACCCTTTATCAATGGAAATCCTTATCAATACAATAGAAATCAACCTTCAAATAACAATCAGTGGCAACAAGGCCAATCTCAGTGGCAACAGAATGTACCACAAGCCAACTACACTGGTGAATATCAAATGCATCCTACTCTAAGCAATAATCTTGACACAGCTGCCACTCAACATGTCACTCTCATTCCTGCTCCTCCTGGTTCTGCACCTCCTCCTTCCCATTTGGAAAACATTTTCCTTGGGAATGGCCAAGGTTTGCCAGTTCAATCTATCTCTTCTTTTGCTTTTCCTTCTCCTTCTCACCCCAATCATACCTTGCATCTCAATAATGTGCTTCATGTTCCCAATATCAACAAAAATCTGATTAGTGTAACCAAATTTGCTTATGATAATAATGCCTATATTCAATTTCACCCTTTTCATTATGTGATGAAATCACAGGACACTGATGAGGTGCTGCTTGAAGGTAAGCTGGATCCTGCTGGCCTATATTCAATACCCAATGGAACTCTGTCATCTAATAATTCTGTTGTTCCCTCTGTTAACACAATTGTATCTAGCCCTAGTGACAACTATTTTCAATGGCATCATAGATTAGGTCACCCCAGCCTAGATACTCTCAACCATGTTCTTAAATCTTGTAATATGTCTCAATTTCAAAGGAATAAAACAGATTTTTGTGTGGCTTGTTGTCTTGGTAAATCACATAGATTACCCTCTACTATGTCAACTACCACATATCATGCACCTCTAGACCTCATTTACTGTGATCTATGGGGACCAGCCCCTATGAAATCATCTATGGGATATAAATACTACATTTCATTCATTGATGCATATAGTAAATACACTTGGATATATTTCTTGCATGATAAATCTGAAACCCTCACAATTTTTAAACAATTTAAAGCCTTAGTAGAATTACAACTCAACACTAAGATTAAGGCAATACAATCTGACTGGGGAGGGGAGTTTAGACCTTTCAAAGACTATCTTAATCATTTAGGTATTGTACATCGCATCATATGTCCTCATACACATCACCAGAATGGAGTTGTGGAGAGAAAGCATAGACACATTGTGGAAATGGGTCTATCCTTACTCTCACACTCCTCATTACCTTATTATTTCTGGGATCATGCATTTCATTCAGCTGTATACATCATCAATAGATTGCCTGCATCTCATTCTCACAACATTCCTCTTACTACTTTGTTTCATACCAATCCTGACTATCATTTTCTTAAAGCATTTGGTTGTGCATGTTATCCTTTACTCACCCCTTACAATAATCCCAAGTTTCAGTACAGATCCAAAGAATGCACCTTCCTGGGGTATTCAACATCTCACAAAGGCTACAAGTGTTTAGATAACTCTGGACGTATCTATATATCCAAGGATGTATTGTTCAATGAAAAACACTTCCCTTACCAACACATAAAACCAGCCACCTGTGCAACTCAACAAACAGCAACTACAACAGCACCCCTTGGAGTCATACACACCAATGCTCACCACAACCAATACTCACCTCATCCCTCACCATCAAACACTTCAACATTCTCCCTTCCAACACCTCAAAACATAAATCACTCTCCCATATCCCCTGCCACCAACACAATCTCACCACAAACTGAACCTCACTCACCTACCACATCTCTACCCTCTACTGCATCAAGCACCATAGATCCTAATTCTTCTTCTTCACTCTCATCCTACTCTCCACCCCACAACAATCACCACATGCTCACTAGATCCAAAACTGGACATCTAAAACCTCCTCTATACCCTAACATTAATCTGACCACCACAGAACCCAATACTGTTCAACAGGCTCTATCATCACCACACTGGGCAGAAGCAATGCAACAAGAATTTCAAGCGCTCCAAAGTAACAAAACCTGGACACTTGTGCCCCTTCCACCTAACAAGAAAGCTATTGGATGCAAGTGGATTTTTAGAATCAAACAGAATCCAGATGGATCAATTCACAAATACAAAGCACGTTTGGTTGCAAAGGGCTTTCACCAAAAATATGGCCAGGACTACACTGACACCTTTTCACCAGTGGTCAAACCCATAACCATCAGAACCATCCTTACCCTTGCTATCACCTCCAAATGGCCACTTATCCAACTTGATGTGAACAATGCTTTCCTTAATGGACATTTACAAGAGGATGTATATATGCAGCAACCACAGGGCTTTATTCAAGGAGACTCTTCACTTGTCTGCAAGTTGAACAAAGCAATTTATGGCTTGAAACAAGCACCCAGAGCCTGGTACAACAGTTTAACCACAACTCTGATTTCTTTTGGCTTCAAACAGTCTAGATGTGATCCTTCCCTACTCATCTTCAACAACCGTAGCTGCTACATTCTCATTCTCATTTATGTGGATGACATCATAATAACAGGCTCATCCAACACTGCTGTAAATCTGGTCATCTCTAAACTCAATGCAGCATTCTCTTTAAAACAGCTGGGCACACTTGATTATTTTCTTGGAATAGAGTGCAAACACACTACATCTGGTGCTATACATTTATCTCAAGCCAAGTATATCAGGGACATTTTGCTTCGTGCTGGTATGGAAGATTGCAAAGGCATCAATACTCCTTTGCCTGCAAACTTAAAGCTCTCAAAAAATGGCACAGACTTATTTGAAGATCCTACTCTGTACAGAAGCATTGTTGGTGCACTCCAATATGTCACCATCACAAGACCAGAACTTGGATACTCAGTTAACAAGGTCTGTCAGTTTATGTCACAGCCTCTTATGTCTCACTGGAGTGCAGTAAAAAGAATCCTGAGATATCTGAAGTCCTCAACTGACCTTGGACTCACTCTTCAACCAGCTACACCAAGTGCTCCTCTCAACATAACTGCCTACTGTGATGCAGATTGGGCATCAGACATTGATGACAGAAGATCAACATCTGGTGCATGCATCTACCTAGGGCCAAACTTAGTCTCCTGGTGGTCTAGAAAGCAAACACTGGTGGCCAAGTCCAGTGCTGAAGCAGAGTACAGAAGCTTAGCACTGGCAGCATCTGAAGTTCTCTGGTTACAATCTCTTTTACATGAACTTAAAGTCTCTGTTCCTGCTCCTATAATATACTGTGACAACCAGAGTACAGTGGCTTTAAGCCACAATCCTGTCCTTCACTCCAGAACAAAGCATATGGAATTAGACATTTTCTTTGTCAGAGAAAAAGTCCTGAATAAGTCCCTGATTGTATCATACATTCCAGCTCAACTCCAGGTGGCAGACATCCTCACTAAACCTCTCAGCAAGCATCTCTTCCACACCTTCAGAAACAAGCTCAGAGTACTCAGTACTACTGAGCTTGTGGGGGGAATGTTAGATAAGACTTAGAGTCATTGTATTAAAACTATAGCAGTATCTGTTAAACTGCTAAGTTAGATTTAGTCTGTTAAGTTTGCAACAGTTTTAGTTATAACTGTTGAGAAGTTGTAAAGCTGTTACATAACAGAATTCTGTTATGAGAAGCCTGATCAGTAGTGAGTCACTCTCCTTGTTGTAAGGCTCAACTACTATATAAGAGATATCAATGTATTCCAATCATTTTTCAATGAAATACAGAATGATTTTTCAACTAAACTCTGTTTGCACTGTACCATCTTTATAACAAAATAAAACCAGTTTTTGTTTTTAAAATAAAACCAGTGCCAATTGCAAAAAAAAACTGGTTTAGGTATTTAAAAATGAAAAAAAACTGGTTTATCTGTTTTTGAAAATGGAAAACATAAACTGGTTTTTAAATAACAATAAAATTAATGACACAAAAGGAATCTAAGTATTGATGGCTTTTCTAAACTGATTTTTTACAATAAAACCATTACTATTCCGTCATCAAATTTTGCAACATTGATAAGACGGATTAAAGTTTCCTAATAGCAGATTAAAGTTCCACAAAAACCCATTACAATTCCACAAAAAATGCAACCAAAAGAAAACCAGACAGATTAAAGTTCCCTAATAACAGATTAAAGTTCCACAAAAAACCCTTACAATTCCAAAAAAATGCAACCAAAAGAAAACCATTTGAGTATACTTCTTTTGGAGACTCTTTGCAGCAAATTTTGATAAGACAATCTCCCATGATCAGTTGCATTTGTCACCTGTTCCAATAAGAATATAAGGTGGCAACAACAGATGCTCCATAACATAGAAAAATTAATACCAAAAGTTAAACAGAACCAGATTACTAATAGTCTTTCTTTTTTGACCAAGATTACTAATAGTCTTAAAAACAGCACTTTATTGAGTACTACACCTTTACAGAAGTTAATATCAAAAGTTAAACAGAATCTCAATCATCCTCAAGTGCAATTATCTCGTATTGGCGGCAACATATTGGCGGTGTTTGTGACAGAAGGTGGAGGAGTAGAAACAAAATGCTCTGCTGTCACCGAGCCCGTAATATTATCATGACCATCCATATTATCAAATCCTGAACACCAGAAACAGAAACTGCAGTAATTGAAATCAAGTTGAAATCCTTTACTAGAATCATTAAAATAATAATAACAATAATAATAATAATAATAATAATAATAATTCTATAGGTATTGAAGTTGGATCTTTAAGAAAAGCAGGTCTTATTCAATGACAATGTACTGTACAAAGACAGCTTCAATTAGCATATAAACATCATATAAATCAGCATTAAAATCAGCATAGAAACATCATATAAACACCATATAAATCAGCATTAAAATCAGCATAGAAGCATCATATAAACATCATATAAATCAACATTAAAATCAGCATTTAAACATACTATAAACATAATATAAATCAGTATATAAACATACTATAAACATCATATAAATCAGCATTAAAATCAGCATAGAAACATCATATAAATCAGCATATAAACATCATATAAATCAGCATTAAAATCAGCATATAAACATCATATAAATATCAGTTGAACATGAACAGTATCAGTTTAAAGAACGAAACAGAACAGGCACAATAACAAGATATAACAAACAAGTTAGATAAATTTCAACACAAGTACTTCTGCAAACACATAAACACATAAACCCATTACATGGAAATCTTGTAAACATCAAAATCAGCATATAAATCAAGACCCAAAAGCCTTGTAAACATGAAAATCAGTATATAAACACATAAGCAAAATCACAAATCGAAAAGAACGAAACATAATAGCGAGCAGGTTCAAATCGCAAATAACAAAAAACGAAAACGAAATTTAAAGAACAGACCTCAAATCGCGAGCACCAGAACCGTGAGAACCAAAATCGCGAACAGCTTCTTCAAATCGTGAGCACCAGAATCGTGGAACCAAAATCAAAGCACCAGAATCGCGAGCAACAAAATCGCAGCACCAAAATCGCAAGGGAGTGATAATAATCGGAGTTATGATCTACTAGAAGCTCCAATTGGAGGCTAGGGCTCCTCCATTTGGGGCTAGGGTTTTCGATTTGGGGCTAAAGTTGGTAGAGGAAGTTTACTGAATCAGTTGGAAGAAGTGTTACTGAATCAGCAAAAATCTAGTTGGATCGGGTCACTTAATTCAATTCGGGTAGGTGGCCCAGTTTTATATTGTTGGAGTGGTTTATGAACCATTTGAATGGTTTGGGCTTTTTTGGTTTGGTTGGGTTCAGTTTAGGTAAATGGTGTGGTGGTCCATTTAATTTGCACACCCCTAATCCAAATGACAAGATGCCTTCCTACTCCCCTTTAGTACTATTTATAGGAAACATGCCTTATTTCCCCTAATTATCTAACTAATACTTACTGAATTTGTTAGACCATTGGTAACCTATACTAGAAGAAATAAGAGCAAACAAGTCAAATAACTGTTAGTCTACTATAGCTGTTAATTATATGTATTCTGTTTGATCAGTTAAGTAACTGCCAAACTTTTAGTTAAGTTTGTTATTTTGTTTGTTAGGTTAGTTGTGGCTGTTACCAAGTTAGTTAGCAACTAGTGCTCTATTCTCCTATTATATAAAGGGGAGTATGATAATGGTTGAGGGCTAACTTGTTATTCAGTTTGAGTAGTGGCTGATTAGAAAATCAGTGAAGGTGCCTAGTGGCATTTGTGTACACCATATTCTTTTGTGATTTTAATAAAATAACACTCTAGAGACCAGCTGGCCACCGTCCCAGCCCTCTAACACTCTAGAGACCAGCTGGCCACCGTCCCAGCCCTCTAGAGTTTCCCTAACCTGAGAGATTGTTAGCAGGTGGCTAACAATTTTGTCCGACCTCCCAGATTGTTAGCAGGTAGCAAACAGAATTGCTAACAGAATAGAGGCCCACTAAAGTCCACAGCTATCAATTTTCCCCCCTAAACATTCACCTTGTCCTCAAGATGAAGGCCCATGATACAAAATGTTGGATCCTCTGGGTCCCATTGTTGAAAGAATACATAGCTAAACATGTTGGACCCATTGTAGTGCAGCTTGGCGACCATGTTCAAACTGTTTAATAGTTAAACATAGTCCACATCAAAGCAGCAGTAAGCCAACAATATGATAGAAGATTTAAGCATCTTCACCATTATATGGGTCTTCCTCATTAGGTCCACACAATGGCCCACTATCCGAAGCTTGGATATTGACCCAATCATCTGCTTCTTTCAGTCTCACATACTATGTAAGGTAGTGCAACGATTCGACTTCCTTTCATCCTAGGAGCTTCATCGCACACCTCACCACAGACCGACTTCGGTGGTCCTAGCAGTGGAGGTTTGGTCAGCATGCATGTAGGCCAAAATTTGCCTGATGACCAATCTTCTCTGACCACCATGATTGACGATGCTCTGACGTTCTATAGTTGCGGAGTTACCTCACCTCTATCTCGTCTTTCTTCTTAGGTATCAACTTGGCCCAATCCGATGATGGTCAAGTGATTTCATAAAGGATATATGCTACAAACATTCTCGAGGAGACAAGTTTATTAAATGCTAAGTCTGTTGCCAACTTCTATGGATCTAAATACTAAACTTCTATCTAATCAAAGAGTGCCCCTTTCAGATCTATGGAGATACAAAATATAGGTTGAGAAATTAAACTACCTCATAGTTACCCATCGAGATATTTCATGTTGAGAAGCAAAAGAGATGAGAGACGTGTGATGGGATCTATGCCTGAACAGTGTAGAATATTATCTTTACAGAGTAAAAAATATAGGGATTTGTAGTTATCCTAATTACCGTATTTACTGAGAATCAACCAAAATTACTCTTTGCACGATCTCTTACAGTGACTCTTTGCTTGCTTTTCACTTACCCTAGTTGTGTTTTACCTTAACATGATTTCTTTTTATATCAGGGTCGTCTTAAGAGGACAGCCTGAAGAAGATGCAGTTCTTTGTACTCAATCAAAAACATATGCTATGAAGTTCGTTGGAACTTCCAATTCTGTTTTGCTTGTACCGCCGTCTAATCAATCAGAATCTTATGGAAATCTACAGAAGAACGATAGTTATAATTATGATGAGAAAGTGGTTGCGCCTGTACTCAAAGTTGCATCTGGTAGTATGGAGCTTATTGAGGTTTCCCCCAGACTTGATAAACTTAAATTGCTTCTTTCAGAGAACCCGTATAGGGTTGAGGAGTGTGACATGGACATTTTAGAAGAGAATGAGGGATATAAAACAGGATTATATAGATGGAATGATCTTATAGACAATATTCAAGCTAGTGATGAGGAATTAAGGTCTGGACTGCAGGCTCTTTCCGCGGTTGAGATTAATGGGTATTGGAGATTAGTAGATGAGAGTTACATGGGCATGATTCTTGAAATGCTTTTCAGAAATTTGGTGTTGAACGACTGGTCACTTAATGCTCTAAATGAAGATGAAGTTGTGAGTACTCTGGAATCAGATGGATTTCCAGGGTTACTTGCAAGGCATTGCTTGCATGTATATGGTAAAAAAGTAAATGATTGTCAGCACAGCTCTTTCTGGAAGTTGGATGAGAAGCGGGTATGCATACACTTTGCAAGAGAAATCCTTAAAGGAGGTAAGAGGAAGTTAGAGAGTTTTATGGATGAATGGAGGCAGAAGACTCCCGATGGAATGCAACCCACTTTTGATCTTATGGATGGAGAAGTATTGACAGAGAGAATTGGAGTTGAGACATGGGTTCGTGCCTTCAGTGTCTCTTCTTTGCCTTCCACTCCAGCTGAGCGTTTCTCCATCCTTTTCAGAGAGCGGGCAAAATGGGAATGGAGAGATCTGCAGCCCTATATCAGGTTTGGATACCTTCATTTTTGTACCTTAAAATGCTACTTCATTTTATTTTCACATTTTGTCTTTCTGAATGTTTCAGGGAATTAAATGTACCTGGTCTTTCTTCAGAAGGTTTGCTACTCAAATACACAAGAAAGACGCAACCGTCAGCTGATGCAGAACCGGTTTTCAGTGCAAGATAGTATGTACTTGTGTATCTTTCACATCCCTTATTGCGTAGTACCCGGCATGTTAGAGTTTCTGATTGTATTTTTTTCTTTGAAAAGTTTAGATTGTCTTTTATTTCCCTTGTTTCCAGTTATTTTAATGGATATTTCTCTTTAATATGGTTTTAAGATTTGATACTCTTTATGTTTAAATCTAACTGAACCACCCAAAGCATGTTTGTGAGATGAGTGGTGTTCATCATTCTAGTTTATGTATGATATGGATTTTTCTCAATACACCCCATTTGGGCCAACAAACATGATTTGGTTTGTGTGACAGCATTTCAGTAAATTCTAGGAATTTACCTTGTTTTAAATAATTACCGTGTTGTTGGTGATGTTGGTGATGTTGTGTCTTCTCTTCTTGATGATATTGGTTTTTATGGAATATCCAATTCCAATATGTATTCCGATGTCAAGGCTATATCCGGCGACCACTACATACTTGTTAAAAGCATGCTCAGTAACTGTCTCTGTATGGACAGAACAACAACTCAATCGGAAATACAAAACGTTGCTGCAGTACAAAGTTGTTTGTTCTGCGATGATTTGGAAACCCCTGAGGACCTGAGTTGGCTGCGTGTATCTATTGGCCTCATGATGAGATATTGCAATGGAGCTCCCTTGAATCCAAACCCGATGACTCTCTGGAATAACATCACAATTGAGTGCTCTAACAATGAGTCTGAAGTTGTTGCTCTGGAGTTGTCTAAAGTTATGAATCAGGTACTCTTATTTTTCACACACTTACCAGCGTTTATATTTGGGGTTGTCTCTGCAACGTACTTCTCTTGGAGGTTGGCATTAGTAGCATTTCCATCAGTACTTTTAGTCACTATCCCTGACACAATTTATGACAAATACCTCATTTATTTGTCAAAATCCTTAGTGAAAGAGTATGGCAAGGCAAATGTTATTACACAACACACACTAATCAGTATTAAAAATGTGTATTCATTTACTATTGAGAAGAGAATCATGGGAAGGATTGTTAGGGCCTTAGCTAGAATGATACAAGAGAGTATTAAATTTTCTTCTGATGTATTGGATAGTCTATGTTCATGCTTTCCACTTAGTTATGGTGTGCATGTTAAAGCATTCGAACCATCTTTTGACTATGAAGAATTGGAAGAGGTTATATGGGGTGTTGCTCGACTTGTTCTTGGTTTGTATACCTTCATTAGTGCAACATACAGAACTGAAGAGTTAGATGTTAATAGGAAAAGGGTTAAACATGGACATATTTTTGTTGCTGAAATGAGGCTCAAATGGAGGGGATTACTTTCTAAGCATGGCAAATTTTATGGGGGTTCTGTAACAAGAGGTCTGCAAATTATGAAAGAGTGCCCTCAAGCTCTCTTTTCTAAGGATTTGGGTCTGGAGAATTATGATTCAAAAGGGACAATAAATTGTTATGGTGGGTTGCATGGAATTGGATCTTCCACGGGCAATGAATTGGAGACCTCAAATACCATTACATGCTTAAATGAAAAGTGCAGAGGAACAGCCAGAAATAATGCCATGGACTTAAAGTGTATAGTTGTTGTTTGGAATTGCATTGAGCTCACTACTGAAACATTGGAGGCTGGTGTTGATATTGATGGGAAGGCTATAGTTTTAATTACTGGTGTTGGTTGGATCTGTAAACCAGCTGATGAGATGTTGTCATTAATTGGAAGGCTTTCGTCTAGCCAATGGTATAAAACAGTATTTGAAGATCAAATTGATGATGAAGTCATTTTGGGATCTTTTTATCTGAAGGATGCCAAACAGACTGTTGAGGAAATTCCAAATATAACTCCAGCTCAGTTTATGATGGATGTTGTGTTGCACAGGAAGATGATCCTTAAGAGAAATGCTCTTGCTCAAGAGATGTTACTCAAATGGAAGACTTTACCTCCAAAACATGGCACTTGGAAATGTCCATCCTTGAGGACAAGGATGTTTTGACGGTGGGGGTATTGTGACAGCATTTCAGTAAATTCTAGGAATTTACCTTGTTTTAAATAATTACCGTGTTGTCCTTTTGCTCCTAGTGATGAATTAGGGCTTATTTTCGTCTTTTATTAGAAGTTTCTAGATCTATGAGTTGTCACCAGCTAGAGAATATTCCTATAGGCTGTCAGAATTTAATGAAATCAACCAATCATTACAAATCAAATATAAACTTCTCACTATGAATTTCTCATTTATTCCTCTCTCAACTCATCTCCTTCGGAGGGTATTCTAATTCATTACCTTTCCTAGCTTACTTTTGGCTTGGCATTAACTTGATACCATATTCGGATTAGGATAACTCAAAAAATTAGTTTGCAGAGGGATGTAAAAAGAAAACCAGAAAAGAAACTGAGTATACTCGGCAATGTGTTTCTACCATTGCAATTTTTTGGCCAAATTGTGTTAAAATCTATATTACTTTAATGTGTAATACTGGATTGTACGAGACGAAAACTACAATGCACTATTAATAACCCTAGGCCCTCCGTGTTTTGTTATTAGTAACACGCACTGGCAATGCTTTGGTACGTTTCTTGTCGTACTTAATAGCAATGCTCTCATTTAATTAGTAAATGGGGAGGATGTAAAAAACAATGGATTCAAACCTCGTTAAAATATTGTAGTTCACTTTCGTTATTATATATATCACTGTCGCATACCCAAGAGCACTTGGATAAGATGGTAAGGATTTCTTCCAGCTTAGCCAAGGTCTTGGGTTCGAATCCCGCCTATTGTGGTTCTACCTGGTTTGAGGGATTAGTCTCTGTTTTTCGGTAGTTTTATCTTATTGTGTATTATGTCAAATATTTATATTGTTTAATAAATTATTCACCTAAAAAAACATTGATTCATAAACTACTTAATCAATTTTATTTTTACAAAACTAAAATGTAGTACTCCCTCTCTCTCTCTCATATCTTTTGATGTTTTAGCTTTTTAATTTTGTCCTGAAACTTTTTATGTTTTACAAATCGAATGTTAATTTAACCATTTTCTTCGAACTATACCATTAATAAATCAAGATACAGTTGAGCATATTTACTAGGAACAATTATCAAAATTAATAGCTCACCACTTATAAATTTGAATTCCCATTATCCAAAATATTGATGGATATTTGACTTTCCATGAGGGTAAATTTTTTGTGGCAATTAACTTTTTGCTTCTTATATTTAATTGTAAACACATATATTCATTTTTAAGAACAATTATTAAATTGGGGTATTTTAGTCTACATGCTTACCTTCGTATTCCATGTGTCATAAGCTAAAATATCAAAATATTTGGGACGAAGAGAGTAGTATTTTTATCTCGAGAAAATGGCCTAGTTGTAAAACACAAGTGTTATGTGGACCTAGACTAGGTTTGACCCCGCTACGTTTCAGTTTCTCCTTCTCTATTACCCCACCACCGACTCTATAATATGTTTTCGTTAGCTGACCATTCACATTCCCTCTGTTATATCTATTCATAGTTAAAACATATCATATTGTTGTTTGCAATTTAAAATGAATATGAAAAGGAAACATGTATCTTGCGAAAAAGAATTATGAAGTATATAAACTTGAAAACAATACTTTCAAGGTATTATTTTCGACTATCAAAGAGCCTTAAGGCTTTCTCTAATCTTCTTTGATCAAAAAGGACTTTCTCTGATCTTGGTGAGCCTCCGAGACCTTACTTGCCTAGAATTTTTTGTAACAAAAAATAGTATCAACTAAATTTTCTTATAGGAATAGTTTGTCACATTCTTATCTTAGAATATATGTGGAGTAATTGTAGTTTAACTTAGATGCATCATTTAGTACTAAAACAAAAATTCTCAATAAATTGAAATATAAGCAGGGTTGAGCATAGAACCAGCCTTAATACCCGTGTGATGCACGGGAACAGCTAAATATGCTTTGTCTAAAATTTAGCCATTTTTAACTATTCAAATACGTAAAATGCCTTCCTCAATAACCGGTTTGTTAAAAAAAATAGTTTCGTGAAAAAATAGGTAAAGTGCAATGCTAAACAATGTATTTTGAGGGTATTTTATAGTCTAGAAAAATTGTGATTGTTCAAATACGCGAAATTCCTTTCTCAATAACCGGATTCATAAAGAAAAAATAATTTTGTGACAACATACGTAAAATACAAAGCTAAGCAGTGTAATTTTGGGTACTTTAGGGTATGGAAAAATAATTTTCGTGACAAAATACGTAATGTGAGATACTGAGCAATGTCTTTTGGTGTACTTAATTGTTCAGAAAAATTTTAACCATTCAAATATTCTGTTACTCAATAACTGATGTGGTGAAGAAAAATAGTTTCGCGATAAGATACTTAAAGTGTGATAATTTTGTGATAAAATACGTAAACTTCGATGCTAAGCAGTGTGTTTTGAGGTACTTTAGCGTTCGGAAAAAATTTCGATGTTCAAATACATGAAGTTCGTTCTTCAATAACTAGTTGGGTGAAAAATAATAATTTTGTGACAAAATATGTAAAGTGAAAGTGTGCTGAAGTTCCTGCGGGAGTAAATGTTGTTATGCGGTACTCGAATATAAAAGAAAGAAAAAGAAGACAACACAATTAGAAAGTGAAACGCTTGGGTATCATGTAGGGTTGGATGAAAACCACCAATAAAATAGAAGCACCAATGCAAAGTTAAAAGAAAATGATGTGGGGTTCTATTGTAAACGAAAGAAAGGAAGACAACACAAAGGAAAATTGAAATATGTAGTTAACATGCAAGGTTGGAAGAAAACCACCAATAAATTAGAAGAACCTAAACAAGGTTATGAGGGTTTCTATTGTAAATGTGTTGAAGTTACCAGTGGAGTGGGTATCTATGACATATTATATATTGCAAGAAAAAGACGCAACTCTTAGTATTGATGTATGAAATCAAACACGAAGAGAGAAACTATTCCTAAAAACTGTAAATCCTTAAAATATCACAGTGTCACATCGCTTTCAACCAACGAAAGACTAATATCTGCTCTTTATCATGAGCAAATTTCTCACTCACATATACCGAGTTTGTTTAATGTGGGAATTGAGTTCGTTGCTAAAAAACATGTGGGAATTGAGTTGGCCGCAGCCCCAAACCCTCTCCTTCTTAGTTTTACAAATGGTGTCCCAATTGATCAAATGAGCCTTCTAGGTTCCTTCTTCATCACCCTAAACAAAGTCGCGACAATGTTTGTAAATAGAAAGGTGTTTGGCCTTCCAAGTGTGGATTCAGTTTTTAACTTTGTGGATAACAAATTAAAAGGTATCTCGGGTAACTCTCTTATGAAGGATAGAAATACCAAGATATTTACCTAAATCCTCATTAGAGTGGTAGCCCAAGGTGGTACTAATATCGCGTCTTCATTCCCAATTAACATTATTAGAGAAGAAGACTCTAGTTTTCTCCTGGCTGACCTTTTCCTGAGCTAAGGAAATTTTTTTCAACGATAAGCTTGATGATCAAGGCTTGCTTAGTGCTAGCCTCAGCAAAAAGGATCAGGTCGTCAGTAAAAGCTAAACGGGAAATTGTAGGTCCTCTCCTAGAAATCTGAACAGGCAACCACATTTTGTGGGTAACAACAAGGTTAATTAAATGAAAAAGTCTTTCTAAGCAAAGGGCAAAGAGGCAGGGGAAATAGGGCCTCCTTGCCTAATTCCTCTAGTTTGTTGGAACTCTTCTAAAACCTCACCATTCCACAAAAGCCGCATACGAGAGGAGGTCATAGAATGCCAAATGAGCGAAACCATATTAGCAGGGAAGCCAATATCTTCGAGAGTGTCCTTAACAAACAACCACTTCATTCTATCATATGCCTTTTTCAGATCAATTTTGATAGTCATCCAACCCTTTTGGTCGTTCTTCTTCCTCATTGAGTGAAAAATCTCCTGAGCCACTAAGGCTCATGTGGTAAAGGAAAAATTCAAGCTTTTAAAGGAGAAATTGCGGGGTTGGAATAGAGAGGTGTTCGGTAAGCTTGACTTGAACATAGAGTCGTTGGTTCGGGATTTGAATTCGGTTGACCATGCTTTATGTGAGGGGTGGGATAGCGCTTTGGTTATGAACCGAAAGGAGGTCTCAACTTCTTTTTGGAATCAAATTCAAGCAAAGGAGTCAATTTTGGCGCAAAAGTCTCGAGCACGGTGGATCAAGGAAGGTGACATGAACTCAAGGTATTTCCATTCCCTTTTAAAATTTAAAAGGCGCCGTTGTAGTTTGTTGTTATTAAGGAGTAATGGTGAGATGATGGAGGAGGTGGAGGAAGTGAAGAATTCGGTTAAACATCATTTTGAGAAGTGTTTTGTGGAGTCTTGTCAATTTCGCCCCACTCTTGATGGTCTTGCTTTTAATCAGCTTTCTCGTGTTGATATGGATTTCTTGATCGAACCTTTTTCGGAGGAAGAAATTAGGGAGGAAGTGTGGAGGTGTGATGGCGATAAGAGCCCCGGGCTGGATGGTTTTAACATGAGCTTCATCAAATTATGTTGGGATTTGTTGAAAAAGGATGTTGTTGATTTTATTAATGAGTTTCATGATAAAACATTTCTCCCTAAGGCCATTAGCGCAACTTTTATTGCATTGATTCCCAAAAATGATAATCCTCAAGGTTTAGGGGAGTATAGACCGATTTCGTTGATAGGGTCTCTCTACAAAATTTTGGCAAAAGTGTTGGCAAATCGACTTAAGAAGGTGCTCCCTAGTGTTATATCGAATAGCCAATCGGCTTTTTTTGGGGGGTAGGCAAATTTTGGACGGGGTGTTGGTCGTTAATGAGGTAGTTGATTATGCTAAGAGATCGAAGGATGAATGTGTGATTTTTAAAGTTGATTTCGAGAAGGCATATGACTCCATCTCGTGGAAGTTCTTATTTTATATGTTAGATAGGATGGGCTTTCCTCAAAAATGGATTCTTTGGATGAAGTCTTGTGTTTGCAATACTACTTTTTCGGTGTTGGTTAATGGGAGTCCCACTAATGATTTTAAGGCGTTTAGAGGTTTGAGACAAGGGGATCCTCTTTCCCCTTTTTTGTTCCTCATTGTGGCGGAAGGCTTGTCGGCTTTAGTAGCTAAAGCGGTGGAGATTGACTATTTTGCGGGTTATGATATTAATTCTTCTCTCCGGTTTTCTATTATGCAATTTGCGGATGATACGGTGTTAATGGGGAAGCCTTCTTGGGATAATCTGTGGGCCATCAAGACAATTTTAAGAAGCTTTGAATTGGTTTCCGGGTTACGTGTGAATTTTCATAAGAGCAAGATCGTTGGTATTAACACTTCAGAGGAGTTTCTTGATTCGGCTTCTACTTTCCTTCGTTGTAAAACAGACTCCATCCCATTTAAGTTCTTGGGGATTCCGGTTGGGGCCAATCCAAGAAGGGCGACAACGTGGAAGCCGGTACTTGATATGCTTAGAAAAAGGCTAGCATCATGGAAGGGGCGTCATCTTTCAATTGGAGGTAGAGTCACTCTTATTAATTCGGTGTTAAATAGTATCCCTTTGTACTTCTTTTCTTTCTATAAAGCATCGAAGTCGGTTATTAAAGCAATGATTAAAACACAAAGGGATTTTCTGTGGCAAATCAATGATGGAGATAGGGGTATGTATTGGGTTGCTTGGGACAAAATTTGCAAACCGAAGAATGACGGAGGCCTCGGTATCAAAAATCTAGATTTATTTAATGTGGCTCTTTTAAGTAAGTGGAAGTGGCGGGCACTTGTTGATGATTTCGCTCCTTGGAAAGGCTTATTATTTCATAGATATGGAAGCTTCAAGGATGCCTTTATACAACGGTCGGAGGGTGCATTAAGAAGAGGTGCTGTTGGGTCTATTTGGTGGCGTGATTTGATGATGCTTGATCTCGCGTTTTCTCCTCTATCTTTTTTCGGCCAGCAGGTTTCTCGTAGGATGGGGAATGGCGCTTCGGTGGATTTTTGGAATGATGTTTGGCTGGGAACTTCTTCTTTTTCTCGGCTTTTTCCTTCTCTATGGACGGGCCGTGAATCAAACCGTGTGGTGGTGCGGGACTTTGGAGGGTGGAGGGATGGAGTTTGGCGGTGGAATGAATCTTGGCTAGTACCTCAATCGCGTGTTAATCATTTGGAGGCTGCATATCTTCAACAAATCTTGGCCCCAGTGACTCTTGCTCAAGGGATTGAGGATACTTGGATATGGAAGCTTGAGACTTCGAAAAAATTTACCGTCCATTCTTGTTACAAAGAGATGCTTCGGGAGTAATGGGGAGCGATCAAAATGAATTACATAAGATGTTGAAGAAGTTATGGAGATGTGTCGCTCCCTCCAAGGTTATTGTTTTTGGATGGCGCTTACTTAGGGATGCTCTTCCAACTCGCGGAAATTTGCGACACCGACTTGTTATCGCACCGGACGATGACGCTCTCTGTCCATTGTGTTGGAATGAAGTTGAATCGCAGTTTCACCTGTTTTTGAGCTGCACCTTTGCATCGGATATTTGGTCGCGGGTGTGCGTTTGGTGTAGGATCGACCATGTGGGATCCAATAGCTTGCTCGAACATTGTCTTTGGTGGGGGAAGCTATCCAAAGGTAAAAAGGCCAAGAAAACAAAACACTTAATTTGGTTGACTACTTGTTGGAGTATTTGGTTGGCTAGGAATGCTCTTATCTTCAAGAATGAGGATCCCAACATTGAATCTATCATGTCACGCATCAAGCAGTTAACTTGGAGTTAGTTGGTCTATATATCTCATTGTAATTTAAATTTTGATATTTCTGCTTGGTGGCTTGATCCACTTCATTGCCTAAACAATATGTAACTTTTGTTGTTTGGGTTTGAGCACCCCTAGTGCTTTTTTCAATGAAGTATTGCTTATCTAAAAAAAAAAAGAAGTTAAGTAAAAGTATTGCATCGGTAATTCTTTTTCAGATCTAATGTATCAAATTTAAATTACAATATTTGAACTTCCAAGGACAAAAGATGTTTGAATAGCAATTGACTTTAATTATTTGTACCCAATATATAAGAGTTGATACCAATGATGGATTTAGAAATGTTAAAAAGTGAATATATATATATATATATATATATATATATATATATATATATATATATAGACACACTAACCTCAACTTATTTTAACTTTTAATTATAAGAGTGACAATTTGAGATGATTTTTTAATTGAATAATATTTATATCAATGCTCATGTTATTCACGTATTTCATATATATTATAAAAATACTTCAGTAATATGACAATGCCTTTTTTCTTTCTGGGATTTTATCTTGGGTGAAAGTTATCAAAGGTTTGATAGAGACTAGATCCAGTCACACCAAAAGATAGCCATGGAAGTACTAAAAACAAGCAAACCTTAGTCATAACCATAACTCCATAAGGTAAGTAAAAGAAACAAACACAAAACTAATTGTGGACTACATGGGGAATACAACACGTTCAAATTCAAAAACCTCACAACACAAACATAACATATGTAAAGGCATACACCACAACATAAATCCACGACAAGTTTAATTAAGTTTTAGAATTGAACATCACAGAAACATTACCAATTACTTCGTTCTCTTGAATAACCCAACCTGTAGAGTTAAAGGATCACCTTCTCAGATCTCATAATGAACACAGGTGAGGCCACAATCATTTTTATTGTTGTGATGTTGCTTACTCCCAATATTCATCATTCTTGTAGACTGCCTCATCTCATTTTCCCCTCCTTTTGCATTAGTGACTTCCCTGATGTAATTTTCAAGCAATGTTCTCTTTAGAACATCATTTCTCCTATTTTGCTTCCTCTTGCCGTTCACACGCCGCTTGATGGTGTTCCAATGGTTCTTAATGGTGTTCTCAGTGCGCCCAGGTAATCTCCTTGCAATTTTTCCCCACTTGTTCCCAACTTGCTTGTGAACTTCAATTAGTATTTTCTCCTCCTCTTCACTCCATGAGTCCTTCTGTTTTCGTACAAAATAAATGTTTGGATTAGATATATGTACCACTAAACAAGAGGAATTTTATTTCGTAAATTTTTTGTACACAATAGCAACAAATTGTTTTTAATTAAAATAAAAGTTATGTGTAGAAACTTGTCACTTTTTACAAAATGATGGTATTATTTAGCGACAAAATATATTTTTAAGATAAATCATGAATGAAAGTTACATATGGAAAACGAAATATTGGTACGAAATAGAAACAAAATATGTTTAACAAAATTTCAGAATTGAAGTTATATATAGAGAATTTGTTCTTCATATAAAACGTTGGTACCAAATGGGGATTTATGTAACAAGAATCATGGATGGAAGCTATTATGAGAAAGTAACCATGAATAAAATGAGTAGTGTAAAGCTGAACCGTGTAGCACTTATTGTATATAGACATAGTATTTCATTTTGTATAATTGGCTAATTGGGCTCTATCTGATCCAATTGTATATAGGCCCACTATTGTTGTCTGTGGTGTAGAAAGTAAAATCCCACATTGTACTCCTGTTGTATATATACTTCCATCATTCAATGAATTTGTTAGATGGTTGTTGCCAATTTCACTATTTTGTCTCTAACAGTTGGTACCAGAGCCCTAACCGGGGCCTGAGAGTGAAATTGATTCTTGCGAGCGAAATCTGAGTGAAAGATTTGAAGAACTATGAGCAACAACAATGGTGGAAAAGGAAGTGAACTACATGCAACCCTCTGTACCCAAATTTGATGGCCATTATAGTCATTGGGCCATGTTGATGGAGAACATACTCCGTTCGAAAGAATACTGGAATCTTGTGGAGAAAGGTGTGTTCGTGCCACCGGAGAACCCTACGGCGGAGCAAACAAAGATGGCGGAAGAAAGCAAGTTGAAAGATCTTAAAGCAAAAAATTACCTATTCCAGGCGATTGACAGAAGCATCTTGGAAACAATCCTCAACAAGGATTCGTCAAAAGATATTTGGGAATCTATGAAGAAGAAATACGAAGGCTCCTCGAAGGTGAAACGTGCTCAATTGAACACGACGCGCAAGGAATTCGAAATGTTGAACATGAAGGAAGGAGAGGCAATCGACGAGTATTTTGCAAGAACCCTCGCGATCGTTAACAGAATGAAGAAATTTGGGGAAAAGATTTAACAAGAGACTGTCGTGGAGAACATTCTCAGATCTTTGACACAGAAGTTCAACTACGTCGTTTGCTCGATTGAACTTTCAAACGATGTAACGCAACTCAGCATTGATGATCTCCAGAGTAGCCTTCTTGTTGAAGAGCAAAGAATGAAGGGATAGAAAGAAGAGGAACAAGTGCTGAAAGTCTCAAATTTGAATTCGAATGCTGGCAGAGGAGGAAATAGGAGAAGGGGTCTGGTGGTTGTGGGAAGAGGCTGTGGTAGAAAAAATTGGAACAAGGATAACATTGAATGTTATCAATGTGGAAAAATGGGACATTATAGATCTGAGTGTCCAAATCTTGAAGAGAGCAATGAACTTTGCAGAGTTTGATGAAGGAGAAGAGGTGCTTCTGATGGCACAAGCAACCAAACCCAAGAAACTCACCAAGAAGATCATCAAAGAGGTGCTTCTGAAGATGCAAGCAGATATGAAAGATGGGCAAACCAAAGGAAAGAAACTCACCAAGCAGATCATCAAAAAGGTATGGTTCCAAGACTCAGGTTGTAGTAATCATATGTGTGTCTTTAAAGAATGGTTCCATGACTTAGATGAGAATTACAAGACTAGTGTTAAGTTAGAAGATGACTCAAAAATGCTAGTAATAGGAAAAGGTACTGTAAAACTCGAAATTGGTGGTATAATTCATGTGATCACTGAAGTATATTGGATCCCAGAATTAAAGAATAATCTCCTAAGTGTTGGGTAGCTTCAACAAAAGGGGTTAAAAGTTTAGTTTGAGGAAGATTTTTGCAAAGTGATTCATAAGAAGAAAGGGTTGTTGTTTAACTCTAACATGATCTCTAACAGAATGTTTCCTATCATACCCACTGTTGTGGAACCTGTCTGTTGTAAAGTGACTATTGATGATAGTGCACCCCTTTGGCATTGTAGATATGGCAACTTAAGCCACAATGGATTGTGTTAACTTAGCCAAAAGAGCCTAGTCAAGGGCCTGCCTGAACTAGGAAACAGTAACAGGGTATGTGATGATTGTATGGCTGGCAAACAACACAGGGAACCATTCCCAAAGGCATCCTCTTGGAGAGCAGAGAGGAAGCTTCAACTAATACATGTTGATATCTATGGTCCTTTGAAGCCTGAGTCCAATACAAAGAGAAGGTATTTCATCACCTTCATAGATGACTTACAAGGAAATGTTGGGTGTATTTCTTGATTGAAAAGTCTGCAGCCTTGGAAACTTTTAAATTGTTCAAGTTAACTATTGAGAATGAATCTGGTGCTAAAATTGGTTGCTTGAGGACTGGTAGAGGGGGAGAATTCACCTTTACAGAGTTTAATGAGTTTTGATCTGCAAATGGGAGGAAAAGGCATCTCACTGCTACCTACACACCTCGGCAAAACGAGGTGGCAGAAAGAAAGAACAGGACATTACTGAATTTGGTAAGGGCTATGATGAATGAAAAGAATCTTCCAAAGGGGTACTGGGCAGAGGCACTGCAGCAGTTGAAGGCATGACACCAGAAGAGAAATGGAGTGGCATCAAACCTTCAGTTCACTTTCTTAGAGTTTTTGGGTGCATTGGACATGTACATGTACCTGAAAATCTAAGAAAGAAGCTTGATAGGAGAAGTGTAAAGTGTGTGCTACTTGGCATAAGTGAAGAGTCAAAGGCATATAGGTTAAATGATCCCTCAACTAACAAAATCTATATCAGCATAGATGTAGTGTTTAGTGAAGAAGAGAAGTGGGATTGGAATAAAGGAAAAGAGAAAGAAAGGGAGAATTTAGTTGACATGGGAGAGGATGATCAGAGGACACTTGAGACTAATGGTGAAGTGACTGGTGATGATGATGCACCCACTGTTACTGAGAATGTGGAGAATAACACTGCCCAGAATATAGACACTTCTAGCAGTGACACTGCAGAGCTGCTAAACACAGTGTCCACTGCAAAAAATGAAACCTCTGAAGAGTTCCCAGCAGGAAGAGCAAAGAAGAAGCCATCCTATTTGAATGACTTCTATACTAAAGAAGAATTAGCTGATGAGTTTAACTTGGCAATAATAAGCCAAATAGAGGATCCTGTCACCTTTGAAAAGGCTGTGAAAAATGGAGAAAGGCCATGGATTTAGAGAATGAAGCCATTGAGAAAAATCAGACCTGGGAACTAGTTGACCTTCCACAATTGTCATTACTGTAGCTAGATGGGACACCATCAGAATTGTCATTGCTATAGCTGCTCTCAAAGGTTGGAAGATCTATCAACTTGATGTAAAAAGTGCATTCCTCCATGGTGAAATCCAAGAAACTGTCTATGTGGATCAGCCTCTAGGTTACAAGAAGAAGGGGCATGAGGATAAAGTTTACAAGTTAAGGAAGGCCCTCTATGGGTTGAAGCAAGCACCCCGAGCATGGTACATCAAAATTGAGGGATATTTTGTAAAGGAAGGGTTCAATAAATGTTCTTCAGAACACACACTGTTTGTCAAAAACAGTGAGCTTGGATCCATTCTTATTGTAAGATTGTATGTGGATGACCTCATTTTTACTTGCAACTATAATAAAATGTTTGAAGAATTTAAGAGTTCCATGAAAGAGAGCTTTGATATGACTGATCTGGGCTTGATGAATTACTTCTTGGGAGTGGAAGTAAAGCAATATGATGGAGGAATAACCATCAGCCAAGCCAAATTGCTGCTGAAATACTTGAAAGGATTGGAATGCAAGATTGCAAACCAGTGCACAGTCCTACTGTGCTTGGCACCAAGCTATCAAAGGAGGGAAGTGGAGACAAAGTTGAGATCAGCAACTTCAAGCAACTAGTTGGTAGTTTGATGTATTTAACTGCAACTAGGCTTGATCTCACCTTTGCAGTCTCATTGCTGAGCATATACATAGAGAGCCCCAAAGAGCTCCACCTCCAAGCAGCTAAACGTATTCTAAGATACTTGAAGGGTACAATTGAGTTTGGTGTTCTATACAAGGGCTCAAGGAATACTGAATTCACTGCATACACTGATAGTGATTATGCAGGAGATGTTGATGATAGAAGAAGCTCATCTGGGTATGTGTTCTTGCTTGCCTCTGGTGTTGTTTCCTGGTCTGCTAAGAAGCGACTTGTGGTGACCCTCTCCACCATAGAATCAGAATTCATTGCTGCTGCTAGTTGTGCCTGCCAAGCAATTTGGTTGAGGAGAATTCTTGAGGAACTAAGTCTGCCACAGAAGAAGACTACTGTTATCCACTGTGAAAACATTCCACAATAAAATTGTCAAAGAATCCTATTCTCCATGGGAGGAGAAAGCATATAGACATCCGGTTTCATTTTCTTCATGGCTTGGCTAAGAAAGAAGTGATTGAATTGGTGTACTGTAACACAAAGGAGCAGGTAGCTGATGTGATGACTAAGGCCCTTAAGACTAAAAGTTTTGAGAAATTGAGGTGTTCTCTAGGAATGATCGAGGTTTCTGAAGTTTGAAGTGTTGCAGATCTTTGTTACTCTTCTGCTGTATTCCTTGTCTGTGCTTTGTGCTGAATTAGTTCATTACTTTGACGTTTTGTTTTTCTGTGTAATCTTAGCTATGTATAATAGTTGAGATTAAGGGAGGATTTGTTGTATGTAGATAGTAATTCATTTATTATAATTGGCTAATTGGGCTCTATCTGATCCAATTGTATATAGGCCCACTATTGTTGTATGTGGTGCCCACATTGTACTCATGTTGTATATACTTCCATCATTCAATGAATTTGTTAGATGGTTATTGCCAATTTCACTATTCTGTTATTCGGTTTCTAACAGCACTTATGTAAGATTAGTGTTCAAAGTTTCAAGCTATTAAACATTAGTATAACATCTATATAGTAGAAAATAACCAGACATGAAAAGATTAGTGTAAAAGTGAGTCACATGTACGTATGGGATTCATGTATAACAATTTATGGGATTCATGTATAACAATTTGTACATTTGAGCATTAGTCTTAAAAGAAATATAGAGTACCTTAATGTACCTACACTGAAGTTTTTTATTCTCTCAACATACTTAATACTATATATAAGACATGTGAACACACATGTGCGCATACACATATTGCTAACTTAAATATATTATTACAAACAAATAAAATCTTATGCAACAACAAGAGTTGGTTCGAGCGGTAACGGGGTTCGGATCCCATCCCAAAGTCTCGAGTTCGAATCTTCGGTACGTCAAAAACTCTGTTGTGGGAGAACCACACGGGCCGACAAAGCGGGGTACTCGTGGCCAGCTAGGTTCCCCGACAAAGATTAGTCATCGACAAAGCCGATGTCGATGGATACTGCGCACCAATATAAATTCACGACATTTTTAATTTATTTTGTGAAATATGTGCATGCAATTGTAGAATGAACGATTACACAACATAACTGATAAGAAAGAGAAAAAGCTATAAGGGATTGAAAGAGAAGAAACCTTGATGTTCGGTCGAAGATGGTTATTCCATCTCTCTCTGCATTGTTTCCCAATCCTGCCATCGATAAACTTAGCAATTTGGGACCATTTCTTATGACCATACCAGTTCACCAAATCTGTAAGAACCCTATATAAAAGGAAAACAAAAATAAAATGATTTTCAACCTCTAGAAACAAATTAAATAAAACATAAACTATACTCTTTCATGATGTAACTATAAATTACATAATAAGACACAAATAAAAGCATTGAGAGAGAGTACCATAGTTTTAATGGATTAATACCTGTCCTCATCCAGTGTCCATTGCCCTTTAATTCTATTGGTGTCACTATAGTGACTTTCATTGTTCTTCGTTTCGAACCTCCTTTGCTTCTTTTGGTCACCCACATCGAGTCTTAGATCGCTGTCTGGGAGATTGTTTCCAATCCCAACGATCTGTGAAAGCTCATCGTGAAACTTAGGCTTCACCACCACATATGCAGGTACATCATTAACTAATAATGGTGAGAGAGAAAGACCAACCTGGGATTGGGAAATTGCATTATAGTGAAGATTTTTACTGACGAAATCCAAGTAGTTGTTTCCACTGTTCAGACAGGCATGCATGACTTCTATTTCGTTATTGTTTGGTGAAAAGGCCCTGGGGTGACTAGATCTGGGAAGATCTGTCATGGATCTACTTGTGTGTGTAGCCTTCAATGAATTCCCCAATGAAGGAGTTGGGATCATACAAAGTGGGCTGATGGAGGAAGGACCCTCCATTGGAAAAATTGAATAATGATTAGCCCCATTCAGGGGATGTTGCTGAAAATTGTGGTAATTGTTAAGGTACAAGAAAGCTGTGTCATGTGATAGAGGAGGAGAAAGAGTGGAGCTTGGTTGCACAAGAACCATAACGGGGATCTCGTATTTTTTGCAAGGATTTTCTGAGAAATACCCATAAAGGTGACTAAAAGTTTCTGCAACGCTTGGATCAAACTCCATTAGATTTGACACACAAAGAATCCCACTGGAGAAAGAAAGACTTGTATTGTTGTAAGTGTATTGATTGTCTGAGAACAGTAAAGTTTGTGAAGAAAGGAGTTAGGGTCCAAGACTTTTTATGAACTCTCCTTCTAGGACTTAGAATATAGGTGAGAAAACTTAAGATAGTGAGACTCAAAATACACGTGACCATTGATGCGGTAAGATCAAACGGTTCATGTTTCTTGTTTGTATGACTATTCAGATTCCATTTGAGTAACTCTAGTAAAAAAAAAGTTAGCTTTTATATTGATATTACCCCCACCGTTCCTGATCTTTGGTACTTTTGGCTTGTTACACACAAATTAATGTATAATTAATTTGTGTTAGATAAGTACTAAAATACCCCCTTTTGTAGTAGTCTTGGGATAATTGAAATCAAAAGAAAAGTGTCTTGAGACAATTAATTCATACTTTGGAACTCTAAAAGACTCAATAAATATAAAGGGTATATTTTTAAAAAAAATTCGTGAATTGTAGATTGGGTTTTTAAAAGTATCATTGTTTTGGAACAAAAATAAAAGACCAGAAGTACCAAAGATCAGTTACAGATGAAGTATATTTTAATATTATTTTCTCTTTTTATGATGACTAATGAATCAGAAATGATGAGGCTATTTCAAAATTTTGTTCTTTATGAAATATTTTGGACACACATTAAGAGTACACGAGAGACTTGTGTTTCTTTTATGACTATTAAAACAAAGACTCATTAATTTTTTATTACAGCCGTTTTCATAGAAATTAGAGTCAAGTTGTTCATGGACGTATTTTAATAGAGACAATTTTCATGTATCAATCAAAATTATTTAGTTAAATGAACTATTTAAAATTCTAAAAAAACTGAGGGAGCGATGGAGTAATTAAACGAAATAAATTCTTTATTTTATAAGGAAACAAATGTTCACCTAACTATTTTACTAACATTTTTATTGTAATATTGCAAAGCAAAATACTTGTTTTTTTTGACAAAATTACTCTTGTGGTCCTTTAACTTAATTCAAAATTACATACTTGTCATTGATTGTTTTTTTCCCGACTTAATTCTTTATGTTCTGAAAAGTTGACCCCGTTGTGTTTATAAGAATATCTGTCAAACTTTTAAAATTTCTAAAAATTTTAGTTATTATACTTTTTATATTTGTACCCACATTTAATTAGAATAATTACACATTAATGACGGTATTTAAATTTGTGAAAACATTTACAATAGTTAAATTAGGTGAAATATTCAAGCTATATATATTTTTGCCACAATTATTAATCAGTAATATGAAGTAATGTATTTGTAAAAGTTAATTATTGGCCTGATACCTGAGGTTGTTTTAATTCTTTAAAAATTTAAAAATAAACTTGAGAAAAAAAGACAAAGTGCAAATCTGAAACTTCATAAACTTTTGATGATATCTGAATGACAAAGTGAATCATCTTTTAAGTTATGGTCATTCAACCAAAAGTGAATCGGCTTGCGGGGCAACTGTTTTAGACTGGGCCACATCCCATTTCGTACTTGACCCGGTTTCGAGGCCTATATCCATAATCCTAACGAGATTCACGCACCCAAATAACAATCAACGGCGGAGATCACACAAATATTTAATTGCATGGCCATGGAATGATCCCAACCTAGGCACATAATATACCACTGTGTCAGATACCTAATGCGACCCCACATGCCTTGTAGGAAAATCCAGATCATTAGCATAGTTCCATATAAATATGTTATCCAATTATTGCATTAGGTACGCATTTATTGCTGCGTCATTCTCATTCCTCTATGCTAACTTAAGCATTAGAGTGTATGCAAATACCACCTCCTCACCGGAACGTGACAAAGCCACCACCTAGAGAAATTCTGATCTCACATCATGTCATACTGCAAACCATCTCGGCTCAGTTTCTAAAACCCATCATTGGCGACCATAGTGGGAGCACTAGATTACCCACCTCTTACTCTTCTCAGAATTCGCTCCTGGTCATTCTTCCATGGCTCCAAGATGTTGACCTGACAAACGCAGACCTCAACAACCTAGGATCATGGTCAAGATCCAAACTCAGTGTTCACCTACTTTGGAAGGCGTTGCTCAAACTGTCTTGGATAGCGAGCTGCATGCTGAGAAACAACATCCATCCCCACCTCGAAATGGTCCTGAGATGCTACTCGTCTTGGATCAAGTTATGCATGACCTGCTCAATCTGCTCAATAATCAAGTCAGGGTTGTGGCCAAGCAAAACGCACGTGTAACCCAAGGGGCAAAGGAGATGGCTAGAGTCTAAGCTAATATGGCGCTCTTCTTGGATGTCAGTGTTCTCGGTCATTTCCACTGCGAACTGTTGCGTCAAGACATTATCACTCTTCATTGTGTTGTAACTACCCCGCCATCACTGACGTCGTAACTACTCTCGTCTTTCTGACGCATCGTAACACGGAAAGCAGAGATGTGAGGTTTTTCGGCTTAAGACAATTTGGCTTAAGACGGACATTTATCAATAGGAGAATGAAATCCATCTAGTTCTATCTAGTTCTACAATCAAGTGCAAGCTTCTTCCCATAAACCAAATTCAATTGATGATAAGTATCTCTAAATTTCTCCTCCCTCTTTGGAGTTGCAACCCAAAACAAAACTCTATCCCTAATGTTTTCAATAGATTTAGAAATTGATGACAAACCATCTTGTACTATCAAGTTCAGTATATAAGCACAACAACTCATGTGAAATAAGTCTCCACTTAAAACAAATGAAGAAGATGTCATTTTATCTAACAAGAGATCAATTGCTGCTTCATTAGTGTTACAATTATCAACAGTTAATGTTCACAATTTTCTACCAATATTCCAATCCATCAAACAGTTTAGTAGAAATTCACAAATAACATCAACACTATGTGGTGCAAGAACATAAATGAATCTAAAATAAATAATAATATGAATAAATATCACATATAATCATAAAACATATCTTTTACATATCATATATAAAACAAGTTAAACATATTTACCCGATGATCTTATTTTGCAAAGTCCAAACATCATCAATGTAATGAGCCGTAATATATATATATATATATATATATATATATATATATATATATATATATATATATATCCTTTATTCTGATTGCTAGGAGTCCACATGTTAGTAGTTACCGCAATTTGACTTCTATTCTTTGCAAGTAACCCGATTAGTGCATTTCAATGCATTCTTTATAGCTTTTCACTTGGTGATTTTAATTGTTCTTTGTACCTAATATTTAAGCATTAGCACGTTTCTAGACTTTGGTCTTATTTGAACAGTATAGCAATATCTTGATTAATTCTTGTTTTTATTGCATATTAACCCCTGTTTACTCTGTATGCCATAACTTTGGCTGTGGTTATCTGATTGAGGCGTGCAAGCATGCATTGGAAAGATAAGGGAACATAGCTACAATTCTTAGGTTGAGATCGAAACCCAATTCTGAAGTATGGAAGGACAAAACAGCAAATTACCAAAGTGGTTTAGTCAACTACGGGTTTATGAGCCAACTACTACTTGTTATCGGGCTTTTATCCAATAACCCATTTAGGGATTAGGTTTTTCATTCTAATCTTATATATTTGGCTGGTCAGCAGCCGTTTTACTCTCTTACTCATTCCTACTTTCAATTTTACATTTTGTGCCCTAACCTCCATGGAAGCTTAAGGCTCTAGATCAATCTATTGGGGAAGGGTGTTGCTGTAAGGATTTTGAGGTTCAGTGCTTAATCTTTATTTCGTATTTATGGTTTTAATTCTTTTTCTATCAATTTCATCTCCGTAATTCTTGCTGTAAATTCGGTTTGTGTTTTGCTTAATTACTCAAACTCTGTGATTTGCTTGTGATTCATTTTATGATCTAGTTTTGCTTAATCACTTAATAATGATTCTGTTTTGCAACTTTCATTATTTAAGTTTTTTTATCGCTTGTTTAATTTAGTTTGGATAGAAATTGATAGAGTTTATGACACTTGTTTATAGGATTGATAGAATTAAGTTATGACGTTAATTGTGTTACTGGCGCTTGTTCACTATCACGATTAATTAAACACACTGTTTTGACACTTGCTTTAAAACAGTGTGAATTCGTATGAACTGACTAATGCTTGCTTAGTTAGTTTATGACCAATCAAGAATTATCAAACCTCAAACGAATCTTTATTTTAGAATTGGTGAGAAATCCAAGAAATGCACTTGAAACCAATGGATTGATTGCCTATCTTTAATTGGTTTTCTTCATAAACTGAAATAGTTTTCTTCAAAAAACCCCTATTTATCGTTAGTTTCATTCTTGATTCTGGTAGTATTTAGTTTAGAGGTCCTTGTGAGACGACCAAAGTTACTTACCTTGTTACTATATTTTATATCTCTTAATTATTATGACCCGCGTACGACCGCTGAACAAATTGCCGCCGTTGTCGGGACCTCTAATTAGGCATGGCCAAATTAAGAACCCCACTAACCAGTTACCTTTGTTTTGTAGTTTTGTTTCTTTGTTCGGTTTTGTTCAGTTCTATCTCAGATTAGGTGGAAAAAAATTTGGTTTTCGGGTGATCTAGTCTGATTGCTCCGAAATTTGGTCATAAAATCAGAAAAAAAATCAAGGAGCAGAACTCCCTTTATAATTTATTCAAAATCTTCTAAGGCTAATGTTAACCCTTCATAATTTATTCAAAATGTTGAGAAGATATGACCATGTGACTTTTATACTTGAGAAGCTTTTGAGTTGTCTTCTGAACTTTGCCTTCTGAATCACTTAGTTTTTCTTATCACGAGAGGCTATATAGACTGAGACTTCTCATCGTGAAAAACTTCTTATTCTTGTCTACTCACCCAAGGCTTTTTGAAAAACGACCTTCTCTTTTTGAAAAGTAATATAGCTTTGTCATCTTAATCTGAGGAGCTTCTTTATCTAGACTACTTCTCATCTTAAGAAACCACTATAGCTATCTTCTTTTATCTATCTTCTCACGGGCTCTTGACCTTATGTCACATATTCTAAGGCATCAACATGTCTTCTTATGATATGAGGTTCCTTGAGGATAGTCTTCTTAACGTGTAAAGTTACCATAGCTTATATATGTATTCTCATCTTGGAAGATTCTTATTATGGCCTACCCTTCTTGAGAGGCTTTTTGAAGATTGTCTTCATATCTAAGAACCTGTTATAGCTGTCTTCCATCTTCTATCTTCTTATGACTTCAATAGCTTCATACTTTTCTTTTAAGACAAAAGTTGTGTCTTCTTATGTGGTGATTTTTTAGCACACTGTCTTCTTGAGATTTGATTGATTGATTCATGCACTTAGATCACTCAAGAAGATTCATTAGTTCACTAATGAATCAGACAACTTAAACACTTGTCAAAAAGGTTTGTTTCCATCAAAACCTATCTAAGGGATTTTGCCTCAACATCTTTATTTAATTCGTTACAGGGTTGGATAGTGAGAAAATGTAGGCAAAATATCTCTCGGGGTCGCTTAACTTATTTATTTATAACGAATAAGTCTTTTAACTTTTTTGTAACGCATAGGTCCCTTAACTTTTAAAAACGTTGCATCGTTTCCCTTTTAACGTTTTTTGTTAACACCGTTAATTAGTCACTGATGTGGCTATTTCACTGCTTAACTGGCATGCCACGTAGGATATTAACAATAGGGGTCAATGTAATTTATTTGCTGACTCGTTATTTTATATTTATTTTTAATCAAAAATTTTAAAAAAATCTTCTTCTTCTTCAACATCATCATTCCCGTTCCAAACAGTAGCCATCTGCCATGAAAATCATCCCCAACAATCGTTCTCATTCACGTTCCAAAAATCATCATCTGCTACATATTAAAATGAAACAGGAACGAAAACTGAAAGGGTTTTCGATTTGGGATAAAACGATTTGAAACCCATGTTTTCTATTTGGGGTAAAATGATTTGATACCCAAAACTTCGATCTGGGGTAAAATGAAACAGGAATAAAACGATTTGAAACCCATAAACGATTTGAATGCATTTCATACGATGATTTGAAATGTCGCACTAAAATCTTCACCTTGCACATCTCGACCACATACGTTCTTTTGTTCTATTGATGATTGTCAAAGATTGTGAATGTAATAACTATATGGTATCTTTACTGAATCTTATTGTTATTTAGTGTTCACTACTATTACATTGCAGGAAAGACGATAAAGTGCAAAGAAGAATGCAATTTCTTAATACGCAGAATCTTCTCCAAACTTGGAAACTGATTTGGGTTTGTGTTGCAGGAAGAAGAAGATGATCCAGTAACAGAGGGGATATTTTGGGTATTTTTTTGTTTTGAATATAAAATTAATTTTTAATTAAAATCCTAGGTGGACCCGACACGTCAGCACTGTCAGCCACTTGAGTTTTTTTTAACGGTGTTAACAAAAAAATGTTAAAAGGGGCAACGGTGCAACGTTTTTAAAAGTTAAAGGACATGTGTGTTACAAAAAAAGTTAAGGGACCTATTTGTTACAAATAAATAAGTTAACGGATCCAGGGAGATATTTTGCCGAAAATTTATGACGTGAGGCACATAAGTCTTACTGGAGACAAGTACACGGTATACATCAACCTTTTAGAGTGTCGTCGTAGGAGATGGGTGCTCACAATTAATCCTTGCTTCCATACAATTACTTGCCGCCAAGCTATATTTGTAGACCCAACAAACTTTATTCATGCCATTTACCAAAAATAAACTTACAAGACTTGCTACAGTCCAATTATTTACCTGAGCGTAAAATTTATAGCACGAAACCCCCATACCCTGATATACTGCCACCCCCATCGAGAAGGGTCCCAAGGCGGCCAAAAAGAAGTGAAAACAAAGATGTTGATGAAAAGAGAATAGATTCAACATGCAAGGATGCTCGGTATGTGGTAAATCTAGCCACAACAAGTCATCATGCAAGGATGCATCAACAGAAGCCCAAACCCCATATGAGATCCAACTTGTACAAGGCCAAAATTCTTCTCAATCCCAATCTGCACAAACTCAAATAGCAACCCAAACAACCCAGGCACAACCAGTCCAAGCCCAAACAAGCCAGCCCCAAACACAACCATCCTCAAGAGTCTAAACTGGCCAAGTCCAACCATTCCCAAGAGTCCAAACAAGGAAATCACAAACAAGCCAAGCCCAAACATCGCCAAGAGTCCAAATAATCCCAAACTCAAACGACAACCCAATTACTTGCAATTAGGAGGGCTTAACTAAGACCCACTGCAGCTTTTTAACCACCACGCACCACCGAGCCAAAGCTACACAAGACAAAATTAGGATGTTAAATTATGATGTATTTGGTAATGTTTAGTTTATGTATGTTGGTTTAGTTGGAAGCTGGATGCAGTTATGGTATTTTGATGTATTTAAGGATATGGTATTTTGATGTAACACTTTGCCCAACAAAATCATAATTTATGCCATTTTATGGCTTTTGTTGTTAATGGAAATTTATGTAAGCTTCTATAATCTATTAACTCCTTTATTATGTATAAAAAATTGTAACAATTTAGTTCTTTAAGTCTATTGTAGCGTAACAATTTAGTCCATTAAGTCTATCTTGTAACAATTTGCTGCTTTAAGACTACTATCGTGTAGCAATTTAGTCCTTTAAATCTACAACGCTACAATTTAGTTCTTATTGCAAAAGAAACCTTAACATTTCAGAAATCACATAACATTACAAAAATCACAACATCTTGACAAGGAAAGAGTTAAGATCAAAGATCTTAGAAATTAACTATTACATAAAAGACACAACAACAGTACACAAATCACTACTTCTTGACCATTAGTCTTACAAATCAACATTGACATTTAGGATTACATTAGATATTAACCAATACATTTTTTTGACAAGATATTAACCAATACATTAAAGACACAACTTTGCCTAACAAATCACCACTTATTGACCAAAAGACACATCAACCTTAAGGGTCTTATATTAAGGGATAACCACAACGATAACAACAACAACAATAGAGTGGGGGTCAAATTATTCCAACATAACTCTTATAGAGTTACTCTACTTAATATCTCTTTGTAGACATTAAATTTTACCGATCCAACTTTTGAATAGTTTTAATTATCTTAATGATCACGCATACAAAATGTTTGGTACGTGACCCCAGATCTAGGATCCTGGGTCAGTAGCTGGAATTCAATGTCTCTATACAGTCTTCTCCTTGGCTTGAGGTCTGAAGAAAGCCTCGCGAGTCGGAATCTTCCAAGATTGCCTTCGTTAGTGTCGCCTTCTTCCGAGGTTGGACTCGGAAGGGTTGGGTACCTGCAGACACTCTGATGCCAAAGTCAGCAATCAGAAGTTAGTGAGAGACAAAAATGAGAGAAGCGTACCTGACACGAGAGGGTGGAGCCGTATTTATAGACACGGGCCAAGGGACTTTAAGGATCTTGCTCAAACCAGAGCCGTTGGATTCGAGGGCAGCGATCCGAACCGTTGATCTCGATTTCGAAGCAGATCTCCTTTCTTGGGCCAGATCCAGTGTTGTTCATGGGCTGGCCCTTTGCGCGGATTGGGCCTCTTGGCCCAGTCTGGAACAGTTTCCCCCCAAGTCGAGGTCGTTCACGATAGTGCGGCCTCGGCTTGATCCTGGTGTTTGGATATTGGAAGTTTTCTTCTTCAAATGAGTTGGGTCGGACCCGGATAACACGTGTTGAACCAATGATGGTGACATGGTGACCTGGATAACACGTTCTGTCATTATGACCGTGTGGGCTTTCGCGCCCAACCGTCATTTATTACCTTTTGAAGAGAGACATGTCGCTTCGCTTGCTTTGCCCTTTGCGCCTATAAATAGGTTAGAGGATAAGCACATGCTTTCACGTTTTGAGCTCTGATTCTCCCGACCCTACAAGCGATTCTTCCAGGGCTAAGAACTGTGCGCAAGTTGAGATTCGAGGAAGTCAAGGTTGGAACTCTGGTGGTCCTTCTCCAGATTCGCAGCACCGAGACCCTCATTTTCCAGCAAGGCTTTCAGTTTAGACTTTTAACTTCCCGTCCTGTTTGTAGGAGATGAGCGCGGCCTCAGGAATCTTCAATCTAGGTAAGAGGCCTTGAAACATGATATCCGCAGAGCTTCTCTGGTCCACCAACATCCGCAAGACTCGAACATCTAACATTGTTGCCGAGACTATAAGAGGGATGTACTTGTTGCCGAGAAGACCAGAGGAGGTCGGGTCAATGGTTTCCTCCGGATGGGTTGCTTAGTGTTTCCTTCCATTTTCTTTTAAGATATTTGTTGGTCTCGGGAGAGTCGACCGAATACCCACCTAGGATGACTGTAGTGATTACTAGAGCCCGGCGTGCCTTACGGGGTCAGATTGTCTTGAGGAAAGCTTTTGCGAAATTTCGATGGAGAGATAACCTTTGAGACTTGTGCTAGCCTCGGGGGGGCCTTGGGAAAAGATTTTGATTCGATGAGAGTTTTAACGACTAACTCCCACTGTGGTTGCCAAATGTTCAGTACATGACCTCAGATCTGAGTCAGTTGCTAGTATTCAATGTCTTTGTACGGTCTTCTCCTTGGCTTGAGGTCGGAAGAAGGCCTCGCGAGTTAGAATCTTCCGAGATTGTCTTCGTCAGCGTCGCCTTCTTCCGAGGTTGGACTTGGAAGGGTTGGGTACCTGCAGACACTCTGATGCCAAAGTCAGCAATTAGAAGTCAGTGAGAGGCAAAAATGAGAGAAGCGTACCTGACACGAGAGGGTGGAGCCCTATTTATAGACACGGGCCAGGGGACTTCAAGGCTCTTATTCGAACCGGAGCTGTTGGATTCGAGGGCGACGATCCGAACCGTTGATATCGATTTTGAAGCGGATCTCCTTTCTTGGGCCAGATCCATCGTTGTTCATGGGCTGGCCCTTTGCGTGGATTAGGCCTCTTGGCTCAGTCGGGAACACAAAAAAGTATAGAAATTGAATATATTAGCTATAGAATCTTATAGTCTATATTTTACTTGTATTTCGAAAAGTATAATGTACGTTGAATTGAATTTATTTGATCAAAATTCAACATTTTTAAAAATTTATAAAAAGTTGCATATTTGATCTACTTAATTAGAAATAAATATTAATTTGATGTTGATTCAATAAAATTCAATATCGACAAAGAGAAGTAAGTTAGGCTCTGTTTGGCAAAGCCAAACCGCTAGCTTATAGCGGATAAGCTTGTGGAAGCTATTTCGCAAGACAAACTAATAGCATTTTTTCACTAGCTTATAGCATTTTTTTAAAACGCTACTTGAAGTAGCATTTGAGCTTATAGCTTTTATTTTTTCTATCACTTTTACCCTTATTATTTTAATTAAATTTCTTATTTATCCACTATTAAATGATTATTCTCTCTAATATTCAACCATTAATTACAAATGTCTATTTATGCAGGAGCAGACCCACATAGGTTTGAGCGGGTTCAGCTAAACTCGCTGAAAAAAAAAATTCGGCTTACCACCCATTAGAAATTTTTTTTGACCCCTCTGAATATTTTAAATTGTACCAATATCCCAAATTTTGCACCCATTTGCACCAAAGACCCAAAATCTACTTACCCAAAAATACAACACACACTCATGGTTCTCTCTCTTAGACTCTCACCTCACGTTTTACTTTCAGTCTCACTCTCAGCTCTCTCTCAATTTCACTTTCACTCACAGTTCTCTCTCTCAAACTCTCACCTCACGTTTCACGCACTCTTCACTCTCAGCTCTCTCTCAACAGCAGCTCTCTCTCTCTCTCTCAAGTCTCACTCAGCAGCTCTCTCTCTCTCTCTCTCTCTCAATTCTTCTCTTTTCTAGTTCTCTTCAATTAACTCTCAAAAACACTAAAACAAGTTAGATTTCTTGTCTTTGCTAGTCTAATCTAATGAAGTGATAGTTTGATTCTTTGATTGAAAACCCTAATTATTTAATTTTTGATTTGGGGAAAATTGAAAACCCTAATTGTTTAATTTCTGATTTGGGGAAAATTGGTAACCCTAATTGTTTAAAACAATTGATTGTGTTTGTTGGCTCTTAAAGCAAAGAAGAGCTTTCTCTGCTATAAATTTTGTGAAGAATAGGTTGCATAACTGGATGAGGGATACATGGATGAACGACTGTATACATTGAGGTGATGTATTCAATAAAATTGACTCTGAGGTTTTTTTTCAACGATTTCAGAATATGAAATCACGTTGAGGACAATTATGAAATTTATAATTTTTTTATTTAAATATATTATAGTTGTTTTTAATTATATTTTTAGCAAATTGTGTATTTAAAAAATTTGACACCCGACCCCGGGGTCCTGGGTCCGCCACTGCTAATTTATGTCATTTTATATTTGTGTATTTAAAATTCAATCATTCAACTTACCCGGTATAAACTATCCGCTATCAACTTATCCGATATTCTCCTCCCCAGTGATAATAACGTGTCAAAGGAAACGATCAAGTGAAAAGTAGTTTAGCAAACCACCGAGTCGAATGAGCCATAATAGTGGTATATAAGACAATCGGAGTCTCTGAACAACAAAATGAATAAGAATTAGAGAAATCAAAGAAGTAAACAGACACACAACACAAGAAGATGGGAGTTCACGGTCTGTGGGAACTACTCGCCCCCGTGGGTCGTCGTGTCTCCGTCGAGACACTTGCCGGGAAAACGCTTGCCGTCGGTACTTCTTCAAACCCTAGACATCTACCCCTTTCTTTTATTTATCTGATCCTCTATCTGACGAGTACTTTTATTTTTCAGACGCGAGTATATGGATGGTACAGTTTGTAAAGGCGATGCGAGACGAGAAGGGTGAAATGGTTCGCAACGCTCATTTGCTTGGCTTTTTCCGTCGCATTTGCAAGTTACTATTTCTACGGACAAAGCCGGTCTTCGTCTTCGACGGTGGAACCCCCGCCCTGAAACGCCGCACTGTCATCGCTCGACGTAGGCAGCGTGAAAATGCCCAAGCCAAAGTCCGCAAGACTGCAGAGAAATTGCTTCTCAATCACGTAACTCTTCTTACTCTGAACTATCATGCCTCTTAGTTTATTTGGTCAACGGTTACTTCTCTTGTTTCGATTTCTTATTTTCACTTATACAACTAAGAAACATTCGATAAATGTATTTGGCCCTTATACTTTCTAAAAAATGTTTTCCGTCTTCATTTATTATAATTTGTATTCATTTTGTAAGTCTACAAGATAGAAGACTATTATAGTGTACAAACTTGTGATAGAGAGATGATGAAATGCTAGTTAAACTTGTGATAGAGAGATGATGAAATGCATTGATGTTTAGTGTTTGATTGTAAAGTGTTAGTGATTGTATGGTTGCGAATAATGGATATTTTTAGAAGGTGGATTTGGTGCCATTTATACTGATGGATGAGCAAATTAAGTACATTGAGATGGTGCATTCAATTCATTTTATTTTGCTACATCTGTTCTCTGCGTACTTAACTATTTTTTTCTCCCTCTTTCTATTGATAGTTAAAGGCTTTGAGGTTGAAGGAACTGGCTGATGATATTAAGAACCAAACACTGAAACAGAAGAGTGGCATGAAGGGTCAGGAAAAATGTAACCCCATGGACTTGGTTGGTAATGATCTAGGAAGAAAACACGTGAAAGAGCTAGAAGAAATGTAATCTGTATATTCTGCTGTAAATCTTAAAAGTCTTCTGTAGAGTTTTATTCACGATTTGTATTTATTTAGGTCTGCAGCAATATCTGTGTCTAAGGAGGACAGCAATCTATCTGCAAGTTGCAGCCAAGAGGAGCTTGATGAAATGTAATCCAACTATATATTTATCCAAAATGGAAGGGATAGAAATCCATGGAATCTCATATATAAGATGCATGAATATTTTACCTTTTAAATATAATTGATCTTGAGCATGATCAGTAACTTCTGTAATGTTTGGATGGGTTAATGTAGGCTGGCAGCATCTATAGCTGCAGAGGAGAATGAAATACTAGCAAGAAAAGGTGTGGCTTCTACTGCAATGAATTCGTCAGAGAAGGAATGTGATGCAGACGAAGAGACGATATTGGTAAATTTGCAAACAGATGGAATGATTACAAATAGGCATTACATTCATATGGATTTTTCTATTATTTTGTGTATGTACCATTTGTTTGTTGATTGTGTAACTTACATTCGTAGAGTCATTGCAGTTGATAAGGCAATAGTTGTTATATCCTAATTCTTTCTGTTGATGCTCCCAAGTAGTTGTTGAATCATTATTACTTCTTGTTTAATATATGCAATTTTTTCTTCACACAGCCATCAGACAGTGCAGAAGTTGATTTAGCTGTTTTAGCTGCTTTGCCACACTCAATGCAACTTGATATTCTTGCGCAGGTCAGAATTTAGATGATCTCCCGTTTTGCCATGTATTTTGTCAATTTTGATATTATTATAATTTTAACTCTCCCCCTTTTTAACTATTTAACTAATATATATTAAATGACAAGCAATAAAAGGATCAGATAATTTTTTTTCAAGAATATCACAAAATGTAATATAAATATATGGCATGTAAGGCAAATCACCCCTAACCTAGAGACGAAGTTGGAGAGCAAACCATACCACAATTCACACTGTTTAAATTTCTTGGGTCCAACATTCAACCTTAAGAATTTATTAGGTGATATTAAAAATGCATCGCTCAAGATGACGGGGAAATTTTATCATACAACCTTAAAACCTACTACATTGTATGGGATAATGGGACAGAGTGTTGGGTGGGAAAAAGTCAACACGAGACTGAACTCATTTAGCAGAGATAAAAATGTTGTGCTGGATTAGTGGAAAGAGACTAGATGAGATAGAATTATAAATGATATCATTAGGGAGAATTGGGGTCGTACCTATAGTTGAAAAGATGCTAGGATATTTTCTTAGGTGGTTTGGGCATGTATGAAGTAGTGTTTTAAATCACGCGCTATAGCTGCGGGGCGTAGCGGAGCAGTTCGGCGTCGCGGGCGTCGTAGCGGCGTGTTCGCGGAGAGTTTCACGCGATATTTCGGGTTTCTGGATCAACCAGATCCGCTAGGTTGAAGATAAAGGGGAAATGATGAAAACGCCCCTTCTTTTTTGTAATGTTTAGTTATTTCATTAAGGGTACTTCGGGTATTTGGCGTTTAGGTTAAATGAATTAAAAATTAGGGTTTTTAAATAGAATATATATATATATATATATTAAACGGTACCGTTTGCCTAATATGACTCTGTTTTGCGTCTTCTTCATTTCGTCTTCTACATGACTCTGTTTTGCACCTAAGACGTGACTGTGTTTTACGGTGACTCTTCTCCATTCCTTCCTTCTACGCGCAACTGTTCCCCATCTTCTGCCGTGGGTCTTTATCTCCATCTACTCTCTATTACATTAAATTTGCCTCTATTATATGTATTTTCTCTTTTTTTTCCCTCTGTTTTTTCACTCAGTTGTTCTGTTTTTTCCCCGTTTCTCTTTGTTATATACTTATATAGTATACTTCTCTTCTTTTTTTATATATACTTCTCTTCTTTTGTTATATACTTCTCTTCTTTTTTCCCTGTATAATATATACTTCTCTTCTTTTTTTTTTATATACTTATGACATTTTATGTTAAGTTTGATGCATATAGTATTTATCCTATATTTGTGAATGATATTTCAAAATAGCGGTCATCTCGCTATCCGCTATACCGCTATAGCGTTTTTTGGGCCGGCCGCTATGCTCCGCTATCCGGGATTTAAAACACTGGTATGAAGGAGATCCGTAGATTCTGTAGTAAGGAGGGTAGATCGACCAAATGGAGGGAAGTCCTATCACTAGTGGTAGAGGAAGGCCAGAAAAAACTATTAAGAAAGATCTAGAGGCAAATGGTTTGCATACACAAACATGATTTATGATAGAACAATATGGCTTCGTTTGATGTTGTTGTTGGTCACATGTAATTTATTCCCTTGATGTTCAGACAATATTTGCATGAAAACATTATTTTCAGTTGACTAGCTGACAACTCAGTTTGGCGTATGAATATCATCTTTCATTTGGTTTGAATGTAAAATGTTGTAATTTATTGTTTGTTAACAGCTTAAAGGGAAGAAAACAGGACTGATAAAGGAAGTTGACAACCAGATAAATGTGGTCAGTGATTCTGACAAGGGTAAGGGGATTCTTTTCAACGAAACTGACATGGTAGGATCTAGCTCAAGATGTGATAATGTGACATCAAGGAGTGACAATCAAGACAAAATTGATGAAATGTAAGCTGCATGAAAAGTTATAATGTCAAGATTGTAGTTTTTTTGGTTGTTTATCAGGTTTGTTTGGATGACCCTATTAGGTTAGCTGCATCTATTGATGCGGAGGAAAATGCGAAGTTAGTAAACAATCTTTCAAGTTCTCTTGAGGGTTCCACCAATAAGGAAGAGGACGGCGACTATGATGAAGATGAAGAGATGATACTGGTCAGTTTATATATCTAGACATTTGTGTCTGAGTTATTTTAATCAGATTTGTTTTGAGAGTTTAGGCAACACCTTGGTCATCTTCCGTTTCGGTAGTCTTAACATAGAAAACCACGATGACTGTGAACTTCACATACATATCAAGCTGTGCTTTCCCGACTTCAAACTCAAAAATTGTAGTGTCGTCTAGCTACAGTTGAAGAACAAGAACAGTGTGTTTATTTCACTTTTTTCCTTTGGCAGCCTGCAATGCACCATGAAGTTGATCCAGCTGTTCTTGCTTCTCTGCCTCCATCAATGCAACTCGACCTCCTTGTTCAGGTTGTTGAGTTCATAAAGTATTTTGTAGCTCAAGTGCCTTTTAGTTTATTGAGATGTCACTAATTGACCAAATGTTCTGCAGATGAGAGAGCGATTGATTGCGGAGAACAGACAAAAGTATCAGAAAGTCAAGAAGGTTGGTAAAAACAATTCATGTGTATATTGAAATGTGGTTGGAATTTTTGTAAGCATTGTACTCCTGGAAATTAAAGGATATCAGTACTGTACGGGAGAATCTTCATGTTCTTATAGTGATGTAGTCTCAGTGTGCCCATGCTTGATGGCATTGATATTTTGCTTTCTCCATTTACTATGTTACAACACTGTTATCTCTTTTTTGTTCTGTTTAATAGAGTACAGTGTGGAACAGCCTACTGTAGTATAGTTGACTAGATTTAAACCATTAGTAACAGAATATAATTCTGTTGCAGATGTAACTAACTGAACCCAATTCAGTTGGATGACATCATCTCCTATAAGCACCCACCCTCTTCTATTATCAATTAAGTTTTTGTTTCCCTCAATTACAGAATAGAGTGTGCTTTCTTCCTCTCGTTTTTTAAACTTCTATCCTTTACTCAGATTTTATTATGGTATCAAAGAGCTTCTAATTGATCTCATTCATGGCTTCATCAAGTAACTCTGATAGATAAGCCTTGAGAAATAGAGGCTTCTTGTAGAAAAGGACCAGATGTTACACTGGTTGATCAGAGGGTGTTACTAACTTAAGAGATGAGATGATAGATGCTGTCAACCATGAGTGTTTCTTTAGTGAATAGATTGTTTTCTCCCTCTCTGTTTTTTAAACTTCTATCCTATACTAAGATTCTATTATGGTATCAAAGAGCTTCTAGTCGATTTCATCCATGGCTTCATCAAATAACTCTAGTAAACTATACTAAAGTTGGCTATTCTACACAATTCGCTGACTTTTTCTAAGAAAATTACTATTTGTCATTACTAATTGGTGATTGAGCAGAGATTATGATAGGATCATAAATAAAGAAAATGTAGGGAGGGAAATTAAATATATGAGATGTAGGGGATTATGGCTTAGGGAGGGGAAATGGTTGTAACCAACTTGCTGATGTGGCAATTTGGAGGGAAAGATAGTGAGATAATTGAGTACTATAAATAGTAGTGGGAGGGAAATTAGAAGGTAAGCAAGAATTAAGAATAGACCTAGAGTCTTTGGGAGAGATTAGGCCTCTATAGTGCCTAGAGTGTTCTTTTCTTTTACTTGTCACATATCCATTGTAATTCCAGAATTTAGGGTCTGTTATCCCTTGATACAGATCTGATTTCAGTATTAATTCCACATATATTCCTTTTATTATCTTCTATGGATTATGGTACCCATCAATTGGTATCAAAGCATTCGATTCCGGGTATTCAAAGAGATCCAACATGCAAGCAAATGGATGTTAGAGCTAAAAGTCTGGAGAACCGTATGGATGCTGCAGAACAAAGGATCGGAAGTTTGGAGGTGACGACGGCGAAGGTACTATAGCAACTGGAGGCGATGAGAGCGGCACTCAAGGATCTAGATGAAACCGGTGGTGACCTAGATCCACCGTGGAAGCGAACGCCAACGGAAGAACAGAGAGAGGAGGGATGGAATGAAGAGATCGAGATAGATTTGAATTTCCAGAAAGTAGAAGCGGTTGCGAATCACGAAAATTAGATGAAAGAAGGTGAAGCAGAAGTTGCGATACAGGAAGCAGAGACGGGAAGGGAAGGCGACGTCTCTGAAACACGGGAAGGTACGATTAAGAGTGTGGGCGTTGTCGTTAGGTTCAAAGAGAGAAGAAGAGAGATCGGTGGTGACTTAGAACCACCGCAGGAGTAGGTGGAGATTGGAGCCCAGGGAGGGGAGGAATTGTTGACGGAGGAACCGCCACCAGAACCACCAGACCGTGGCGTGTCCAAGGGGGCGTTGAAGGCAGCGACAGTGGGACAATCTCACGATTTGAGGAAGGTGTTCCTTTCCTTCGATGTTGAGACTCACGACAGAATTGAAGGTGACAGAAGCATGGTTGCCGTGAAACGGGAAGGAGGTGACAAGGAGTCACCGACGACGACGGGAGGTGGAGTGACGGTGCCCGACGAAGGAGTGAACACGACGATTTGCAGTGTGTTCGAGATTTGGGGGTGCAGCGTGTTCGCGATTTGGTATTCTCTTTCTCAGTTGAGATGCGTAACAGGGAGGCGTGGGAAAAGAAGGGTTGGGCTGAAGGCATTCCAGGGAGTATGGATGCTGATGCGATCTCATTGGGCCAGGCCCAAGCCAAGGTTAGTGAGGCTGATTTATTTCATATAGAAAGGGGGTGTTAATAGTAAAAACTGAAAAGGAAGATAAGTTGTTTGGGTTTCAAAAGAAAGTGGACCTCACTTTTAATCCTATGGGTCAGGCCCACAATTTTATTATTAGGCTCACAATATTTAGTAATAGTGGAGGGGGGTTTCAAGTAAAAAAGGGTGCAGCAACTAAAGTGGATTTATTTTCCACTATTACTGAGATGTTTTCACATGCTTATCAAGAGCATCTTCCCACTACCAGGCAGCACTTCAGCGTGTACACCAACACTGTCCAGGGCGCTGTAACTACTTTAACTCTTTTAATGGATGATTCTTTTCTATCACCTACATGCTTGGGAGCTATGCATAATGAAATTGTGCCTTTCTACAAGTGTGTAGAATGCATAAAAAGGGGAAAGACAGTCACTGAGGAAGACAGCCATGGCAATGTTTTTCAGCTATTATTCAAGGGAGTTGGTAAAACAATCAAGTTATTAATGGGGGGCGGTAGGAGCTGTGGTAAAAGATTAATGCAAGAAAAAAATATCTCAATCATGATGGTGCTTTTATTTGTCCATGAGTGGGATCCAGGTGGCATCAAACAAGATGAGTGGAAGCCAAGTGGCCTTGGACAAAGTGTGAGCATGTTGGAGAGTGACAGCACATGTGTGTTGGAAAGCCATGGAAATCAAACACATCAACACCACAAGGTAAGAACTGAAGCATGGCAGGTTCACGATTTCCTTTTTAGTAACACCTCTCTTGGCCACTGGGCGAATAATAATAATAACAATAATGGGGAGATGTGGCTTGAAGAAAGGGGAACAGAAAGGGGTCTTTATATAATTACTAGAGCTGGTACGTGGGGAGTTGGTTTCGTGGGTGCTACCAAAGATGCATGGGGTGATTTAGTTGTACCTAATTTCATTGAAGTTTTGTTGGAGATGAAAGATCTTTTGAAGCAATCACTGGTAAATCTTGCTTGGAAGGACTGGTATGTGTCTTTATATGTTTCCTGGTGTCATTCTCTAAAGGCCATGATATGTCTCTATTTGTTAGCTCAAGTTTACCCACACACAAGTGTTGTGATTCAGTCCCTAGTAAAAGGGGGCATAAATGTCATGTTTTTGGTCTCAGCAACCACAAACTATGGAGCCCAAACATCACTATTATCAATTTGGGATAAATTCTTCAACATTTTTCTTCCACTCCAGCGATCTTCGGGTTTGTTTTCAACTAGTAAAGCTTTATTGGTGCTTTTAAATCTCTCTATGGAAAATTATATAACATTTTTGCAATCAGTCCAATGCCAAGGAAAGGGAGTTGAATCTCATGCATGGGGTCACACTAATCATTGTTTGCACAGTGAGTATAAAATTCCAAAGGATGTAGTTCATTTGCTTTATGAGTGGCTTATGGGTTTTGTTGGTGATTTAACTAGAACTATAGAAAATAACCTATTGGAATTGCATGACAAGGAAGAGGAAAAGATTTCTGGTTTTAAGGAGTTTGGGTGGCACAAACTCATGGTTGAGCACTTGATTCAAGGGTTGGAGTTTTCAAGAAGACCAATGAGGGAAGCACATCACGAGCAATGGAATCCGGGTGAACTTTACTCGATTTCTTGCATTATTGGGACATCTAGCTTCAAGTTATGGGATCCTGGTGGAAGACTAGTTATGGTCTATTTTGATATCCTCACCTTGAGGACAAGGTGAATGTTTAGGGGAGGAGTATTGATAGGATCATAAATAAAGAAAATGTAGGGAGGGAAATTAAATATATGAGATGTAGGGGATTATGGCTTAGGGAGGGGAAATGGTTGTAACCAACTTGCTGATGTGGCAATTTGGAGGGAAAGATAGTGAGTTAATTGAGTACTATAAATAGTAGTGGGAGGGAAATTAGAAGGTAAGCAAGAATTAAGAATAGACCTAGAGTCTTTGGGAGAGATTAGGCCTCTATAGTGCCTAGAGTGTTCTTTTCTTTTACTTGTCACATATCCATTGTAATTCCAGAATTTAGGGTCTGTTATCCCTTGATTCAGATCTGATTTCAGTATTAATTCCACATATATTCCTTTTATTATCTTCTATGGATTATGGTACCCATCAGATTAGTTTTGTGATTTGCTAATTGTGTCATCCATTTGGCTACTTTTAGGATCCTGCAAAGTTCTCTGAGCTACAAATACAAGCTTACCTTAAAACTGTTGCTTTCCGTCGCGAGATAGATGGAGTGCAGAAAGCTGCTGTTGGAGGAGGAGTAGGCGGTGTACAGACTTCACGGATTGCATCTGAAGCCAACCGAGAGTATATATTCTCGTCATCTTTTACTGGTGACAAACAGTGAGTGATGCTATATTCAAAGATTTTGGATAATAATGCCATTCCCAATAAATATTGGCCGTAGTGTGGCTGGATAATTTTCCTGTATATTGGATATGATGTCTTAAGGATTTTCAATGCTGATAACTTTCTTTATCTTTGTGTTCCTAAAAATTGCAGAGAACTTACTTCGACCAGAGTAGAGAAAAATGTAGAGAACACACAGCATATTGCAGGGGAAATGCAGCCTTCACAGAATTTTGCAAACAAGATAGCACCAGGAAATTGTTCTAATACTTCAGATGGATTGGTTTGCAATGAACCTAGTAAGCCAGTTGATGAAAGTATTCAGACATATCTAGATGAGCGTGGTCGATTTCGAGTTAGTAGAGTAAGGGCTATGGGGATGCGTATGACACGTGATATACAAAGGAATTTGGATTTGATGAAGGAGATTGAGCAGGAGAGATCACACGTGAACAAGGCTGCTAATATTGAAACTCTGCTGAATACAGAAAATAATGATCCATCAGAATGTTCTGGGATCCAGCTTAGTGATAAATCACAAGAGGTGAATGCCAACATAGTTGTAGAGAATGTGCAAAATGACCAATCAATGCCTGGCAGGGATACTTCTATAGATATATCCTTTGAATATGATTGCAATAATGATTTTATAAGTGGCGAGGATGATATATTTGCCAGTTTAGTTGGAGGAGATTCCACGGCACTCTTTCATGCTGATGATACTGCAGTTGAAGTGCGACCTTCTGGTTCTGATTCAGATTGTGATTGGGAAGAAGGAATTATTGAAGGTAAGAATACAATCTTTCCTGGACACAATAAGGTAGAATTGAAGTCGTCTGTTGCAGATGAGCAAAATAATAATGAAAGTGAAGAAGAATGTGTGAAAGGGGATTGTATTGGTACTAAAAGCACCTTGTCATGTCCAGCGGAGTCAGGAAAGTTGGCATCAAAAGGGTGCTTGGAAGAGGAGTCTGATATGCAAGAAGCAATTAGGAGAAGTCTTGAGAGTATACCGGATGGGAAACTTAAACGTGTGTCATCTAAAGATGAGCTTTCAGTTTCATATATGAACAGATTGTATCCTGATTTAGAACATGATGATAGCCTGTGTTGTTCTGATCAAATGGATTTAAATGATAATAGTTTGGGGGGTTCCAATTTGTCTAGGGATGGTGGTGCTGAACAAAATGACTTTCATAAATTTGTAGACAGAGATAAAAAACAAAATTCTGTGACTCGGAATAACCCACAAAATTTCCGTTTCCATGGAAGTCAGTCAACGTCATTTGTGACAATGAATTCCGATAACACAGATATTTTGATTGATGAACCTAACAAACTGGATGGACACTCTAGTTATGGAGATTCAATTTCAGATGCAAATGCCGCGATGAAGGATGTGGTTCCTACTCCTATGGTTGCAGAGAAATTATCAGATAAAGACGATAATGATAAAGTGTCTATCAGTTGTAATGATTCGCACAAGGTTAATCCACTTGATGTGACTGAAGAGAACAAAAATAAATATATTAATGAATCTGAACCATTGAGTAATTCTACCAACAATAATATGCCAGCTAAAGAAGATCTTGATAGGGAGCTAAAATTGCCTTCAGTTAAAAAGGACGAAATTTTGTCCGTGGAAAGAAATAGTAACCTCTACAAAGATTCAGTGAACACCACGGGGGATTTTCCTGCACCATTATCTGAGGTTCGTTTGCAGGAGGAAATACAAATTCTTGATCGAGAATATATGAACCTAGAAAATGAGCAGAGAAAGCTTGAGCGTAATGCAGAATCTGTTAACAGTGAGCTATTCACTGAGTGTCAGGTAAGGAACTAAAGCTGGTTTCTGTATATCACCTACATCTTATCATGAATAACTACTATTTTTTGAGGAAACCTGTTACTGGGTGTTTGATTCTTTTTCTGCCAAGTTAGTTTTCCCTTTCCAACAGAAACATCTGTTGAACTCTTGAATAAGCAATTTTGATTGAAGATATACAGGAAATCACTCTGATAACAAAGCATAGTTTTTGTATTTTGCATTCTTAAGTGTGGATTGAATTATATAAAACTTTTGATTTTTTATTTCATGAATAGGGAAGCAAATTGCATTGGCAATACAAGATGGATGGAATTCATGTTTTAGAGAATTACATTTATAGAAATGTTACTGACACATTAAACTAAAGTTCCAGAATAGTTGTATAATAGGGCCCAAAGTATTTATATAATATGACCCAAATCTCTAAGTAAGTAATATTAAATATTTTTTCTGGGATGATGTGATACTCTAGTCAGACTCAGACGAAAGATAATTAGAGTGCTTATACATCTGTGAAAATTCTATTCTGCAATCATGAAATCATAAAGCTAGATGATGCATAAGATTTTTAACTTATTAACATGGCAGTTATTTTAACATGCTATTCTGGCAGAAGCTGAGTGAGTAGTTCAGACTGATTTGACAATTTGGATGAATTCGTTGTCTACTACTACCACCACCTTGTGGACTCTTTTCCAAGATTTCTGGGCTAAGCCATGGTTGTCGATAGACGTTGATCGTTTTTTTCATATGACAATGATCATGATCAACATGTTTTCTCATTTCATATATGTGTACCTCTTGTTTAGTGATTTTCCACACCTCGAAGTATTTTGATCACTTTTAATTTTGATACCCTATAGGAACTACTGCAAATGTTTGGCTTGCCATATATTATTGCTCCAATGGAAGCTGAAGCACAGTGTGCTTACTTGGAACGTGCAAAACTTGTTGATGGTGTTGTGACTGATGACTCTGACGTCCTTTTATTTGGGGCACGTAGCGTGTACAAGAATATCTTTGATGACCGCAAATATGTAGAGACATACTTCATGAAGGTCTGTATCTGAGAAAGCTGTGGCAGTGAATACATTTCTGTTGATAAAATTTTCATATTTGTGCTTTTATCACTGGTTCAGGACGTTGAAAAGGAGCTTGGATTGACGCGAGAAAAATTAATTCGCATGGCTTTGCTACTTGGGAGTGACTATACTGAAGGTGTAAGGTGTGACAACTATTTACGCTACTTGTTCTAGGGTATAGATGTGGCTAGTGATGCAATGCCTTTTCTGCATGAAGATATGCTTATTCTTCCTTTTCCTTATCCAACTTGTAACAGGAAGATGTTTGTATATGTGCTTTCCCTGCAATTGTAGTAGGATATCAGTTACATGCTTATATATAGGCTCCACTTTTAAGAATATGACTAGATCTCTTTGTGTGATACTGTAGTGGGATTGGCATTGTTAATGCTATTGAGGTTCTAAATGCATTTCCTGATGAAGACGGCCTACTGAAATTTCGGAAGTGGGTTGAGTCACCAGATCCCACCATCCTTGGAAGGTTGGATGCAAAAACTGGATCCAATACCCGAAAGAAAGGGTTAAAAATTGAAGATAAGATAAAATCTCGATCAGACCAGAACATGTCCCATCCTCAGGAACAGAAGGAGTCGCATGATGACATTCAAGAAATAACGCAAACTTTCATGGATAAACATGTAATTGATTTCCTGCTTTTTGTGCTTTCTAGCAATATATTGGCAGATAATTTTGCACTTATTTTTTCATGCTTGTACGTGACTTTTTTATTCTGTTTTCTAAATAGAGAAATGTTAGCAAGAATTGGCATATTCCTTCTTCTTTTCCAAGTGAAACAGTTATATCTGCTTACTTATCTCCACATGTTGACAAGTCAACCGATCCTTTGACATGGGGAAAGCCAGATCATCTCGTTCTTCGCAAGTGAGTTTATATGTTTTTTCCCCTTGTTTCCATAGCCCTTATTTCCACTAAATGATCATTCAGTTCGGTGATCATTATATGCATCTTTGGACAGGCCTTGAGAGGAGTGGATGTGATATGTTAGTCTCTCATTTCTCCTCATTCACTAAGCTAAATGTAGTTCTCTCCCTCAACTGCTTACTGTTCTAAAGGGAGTTGTGGTTATATTGGAAGGGTTCAGTCCCTACATCCCCATATCCCATTCCCTTTACGTCCAGTAGGGCATCCCTTAAACCAAAAATAGGAAGGGTGTCAGGCTTTCTTCTTGCTTTTACAAACTCATATTAGTGCTGAATCCTGTTATACATTTAGGAAACTGACGGTGCTTGATGTGGTACATGACTTTTATTGGGTTGAAATTTGTAGGGAGATCGTGTTTCGTTCAAGCTGTTTGGTTTATCATTGGTAATAGAACTCAGGGCAGTTTGTATTATTTGAATGCAGAAAAGGATGAGCCAAAGCTCTTACAAGCCTTTTGGTTTATCATTGGTAATAGAACTCAGGGCAGTTTGTATTATTTGAATGCAGAAAAGGATGAGCCAGAGCTCTGACAAGCAATTACCCGATCCTGGGATCCTCAGAGAATGACTTTCTCTGTCCAAAGAAACCAAAATGCTTAACTAACTCACATTCTCTCCTTCTCAACCGATATCTCACTGCCAGGCACTACATGCCAGGTCAGCTTCAAACTAATTCTCATTCCCTCTGTCGCATCCTACATGTGTAGTATTTCCACACTGGGCTTGTTGTTTGTGGAGCCCAATAGCTGATCCACTCTTTGCTCACTATCGTTTTCTAAATGTGGTGCTGTATCATTTGCCCTACTATGTTCCTTGAAAAGTTGGAGTTGTAACCAGTGTTGTGTTTCAGCTTTAATTCTTTTGGAGTTTTAGGGTGAATACTCACTCTGCTATACTTGGGCTGGGCATTAGAGTTTGATTAACCGCGAACAGTCTTCCCCGAAATTGGTCCTTTGACATCTATCCAAAATCTTTTTTTGGACTTTGTATATTGATTTCACCTTTGGGAAGTTCTTATATGTATTTCACTATTCTATAATATACTGAATTGCTTCCTGTCAACAGATTATGCTGGGAGAAATTTGGGTGGACTAGCCAGAAAGCAGATGAATTACTATTACCTGTTTTAAAGGAATATAACAAACATGAGGTTAGAAAATTTTCTTTATTGGTTGGCTCCCTGATTTTACTGATTATGTTATTTTTATCGTGTTGATGGATGTAATTAATTTGATCACCTTATATGCATGTTTTTTGGTTGTTAATTATCTACTGTCTTCGTAGTATTCCTAGTTATTATGAATATCCTGATGTTGAATCTTATAATGTAGACTCAACTGCGGTTGGAAGCATTTTACAGTTTCAATGAAAGATTTGCAAAAATACGTAGCAATAGAATCAAGAAAGCAGTAAAAGGAATTACTGGTAAGCAGCCTTCAGATTTAATAGATGATTCTGCAGAAAACACGCCCAAGAGTGGGAAGAAGAGGGGAGGAGGTCCTGTTGAACCTGGGGATGACAAATTGGAGACTTCAAAGGGAATAGTTGAAAGTCTCACAGGTAGGAAAGAATCAAAAACAAGAGAGTCAACGAAAAGGAAGAGTGATGGGGATACTCTTGCTAAAGTCCCTACAAAGAAAAAGAAAATCATTGATGGTCCTTCTTCAGAACCTGCTACATCTGAGGTTGAGAATTTACAATCATGTATGCAAACCGAAGAAGAGCAACTTGATGATAAGGCATTGGTTCGGGATAAAAGTGGCCGAGGACGAGGTAGAGGCAGAGGACAAGGTAGAGGCAGAGGACAAGGTAGAGGTAGAGGAGTAAAAAGAGGCAGGGAGAAGGAAAGTCTTCATTTTCAATCATGTGAAACTGAAACATCAGCTAGTGGTAGTGACAGTGACCATGATGGGACAAGAGCGCAAGTTGACGTGTCAAAAGTTCCAGTGGTGCGAAAGGTAAGCTTCATTCCGATTCTTCTAGTTCGTGACTTGAAAATTTGAAATACAATGCTGCTTCAAGGCATTTCTCTATTGAGAACCTTCCTTTATTCCTAATCTTAATATGAAACAAATAAATTAATAAATATAGTGCTTCTCAATTCTGTCAACTTCATGAAATGTCTCTTTTATTCCTATATTAGTAATAAATGAAAACCATTCTATTCGGTGGTAAATGAACATAAAAATAAACTTTCCACCCTAAATGAACTTGATTTTAACCAACTATTAGTATGTAACTTATACTGTTACAGTGGGGCCTTCACATTTCTTTTTTTTTTGGGATTGAATTTTGTTGTTATCTGTTATTTCCCCTCATATACCTTCATTATACCTACGAAAAAGAAGCAATATATTTTATGTAAAAAAACAAAAAGGAATGAAAAGGTTAATGTATTACTTTCATATGAAGAGGGTTGAATGTGATCTCATTTGCAAAAAGAACCCAAAAGTAAATGAGTAAATAAAAGTGCCTCTTACACCTGTTGTTTACATTCAGTCAATGCGATCTCGGAAACCTGTCAACTATTCTTTCAAGGACCTTGAAGATGAGGATGAGGATGATGATGAAGGTTCATTTGATCAGGACAATCAGAATTGCTTCAATGATGGGATTGTAGAAGAAAAAACATCTGACATTAATAATGCACACGAAGATGGTGCAATCGATTCCAGCAGATGGAAAGGAAGCAATATAATGGAACTTCCTCTGCAGGATAACTTTCCCGCAGACGATCTGGAGTCAGAAGCTCTGGTTTCCATGGATGCTTGTGCAACTGCTAGGGATGGCAATTGTGATAATTCTTTTGGTTTCAATCCATCTGATGACTACCTTAAAATAGGAGGTGGATTCTGTGTAGACGACAGTGAGATGGATGAGAACCATGATGTAGTTGATGACACAAACACTGCTACAATGAATTCTGTTGCAGACGTTCCGTCTCATTCTGATTTTTTTGGTGAAACCGACTGCGATAAAAGTAATTCAGATATGTTGTTTTCTGGTACCGAAGCAGCTAAAAGTGAGAAACAGGATGGGGGAACATCTCATGAATCCGGTATAGATTCAGTGAGTGCTCCTGACACGGGGGTTTTGATCCCAGAAAATGCTCATCAGAATAGTAGTAGCTCTGTGGCTTTTAGTGCTATGCCATTTTTGAAGAAAAGAAGAAAGAACTGAAGCATTCCTAATTCTGGATATCACATACAGCCAACAATGCAAGCCAATGCAGTGGCTACACCTCCCCCTTAGGATGTGATTTTTATGGATACAACACTTTCTTATATTTTATATGCACGTATGGCTGTTTTTGTCTCCAAGAAAGTATCCGTTGAGTTCTCTAGCCAAAATTCTCATCTTTAGGAGTGTCAAACATATCCTCCAAACATCCAATAATTTCATCTCTAATCATAGGGCAGTCGTTTCCACCCAACCTTATACCACTCACAAAATTTCTTCTCACCTACGCATAAGCAAAGGCTTAAAGGTAATTTTATGGGTTTAGAGATAATATTATTACAGGAGGCTGAGATGATTTGGTTGACACCCCTGTAAATGGTCGAATTTTTTTGGCTAAGAGAATTATATGCCGATGCTTTTTTGGAGACAAAAACAGGCCCGTATGTGCATTTAAGATTCTTGTGAGGAGTAAAGAGGTATTGCAGCTCTCCAAATCATTTTGTAATTATTTATTTTCTTGTTCGAGTTGATAGTAAAGAAATGACCTTACTGACATAGAGCCCGTTTGGATAGAGTTTATTTTGACCTTATTAAAAATAACTTATGCAAATAAATAAGCTTTTATGTATTATTCATAAGCTTGTGAAGGTAGTTTATAGAAAAACAACTTATGGAGATATAACTTTTGTTAGTGAGAACTTATGAATTAACATAAAACCTTATTTATCTCCACAAGTTGTTTTTCATAAGTTCAAAAATAAGCTAATCCAAACGGGCCTATGTTCGCTTCAATATGGCTTTTGGTTCGAACTTGTTCTTCAGATGTTTGCATAGCACTTCTGTTTTACTACTAGGCTGTGTTGTCACGACGTTCCAACTAAGATAAATGTACTTTTTTTTTTAATTTGGAATTATGATTTGTGTACTCAAACTCAAAGTAGATAATGACATTTTTTTAGGAATAAGAAAAGTTAATTGATTAATAGTTTAACTGGTCGAGTCATTTGGTTGGTTCAGTTTTGAAAACATCTCTAAACCTCCCAATGTATTAAACTTAATTGATCAATATTTGAAGGATGATAAACCTTTATGACCTTTGGTGGAAATGCATTTCAAGAATAAAAACCTCTTTATCAATCTTCCCCACATTTAGCCAGATCACTAGGTTATAATTTAGTCCCAGTAAGGTAGCTCAATTGGCGAGTTAAGGGACATGAAAGAGTTGTAAGAAGGAGGTTTGGGGTTCAAACCCTGGAAACTAACATTCCTTCACCCCACTAACAATTGCTTATCAAAAAAAAAAATTAGGTTATAATTTAAATAGACAACATCGCAATAACTATCTAAATTCTGGTTAAAATTTCATAAATTTTTTAGAAAGGAATAAGTTATAAGTTAGTTTCTTAGTGATGAATGATTATAAAGTATTTATAGTCAACCTAGAAAACAAGAAGAAACTGAGGCAACCAAAGAAGTTGGTCGTCGGATGTAACACTCGTTCGAAGGCAAACTCTGTCTCTGTTTCCTTTTGATTTCTCTATTGTTTTTTAGTCCTTTGTTTAGGATGAATTGTTTTAGGGGCCTTCTAGTAAGGGTTCCCTATTATTATTTGGTTTTTCTTTTTCTTTTATAGCCAAGATTATTGGTCTAGTCCCCTTTTGGTCTCTTTTCTGTCTTATTTCGTTTTTTCTCTTTTTTTAATACAATTAGGGGGAAGTACTCTTTTTCCTTCTCGATGTTTCTCAACATCAGCAGGTTTTGATGAGGCTTCTTCCCTTCTGAGTTTAAAAAAAAAAACAAAAAACCTAGAAAACATGTAAAGAATTGGATTGAATTTATCCGTATAATGCAATTATGTTAAGTTTAGGTGATAGAGACATCTAAATTTCATGGTCATCAATTACTCTAATAAAAATAAAGGCTTAAATATGGTTAGTCAATATATAAGGCTTAAATATATATTACCCCCTGCAAATATGCTTATTATCCCGTTTACTTCCTATAAAATAAAAACTTAAAAAATCATTGCAAATAAAAAGTGTTTCTAGTTAGGTCACTTTGTTAACTTTCTGTTAAAAAAATTGATGTGGCAAACAGAGATGACGTAAGCAATGACGTCACTTCCATGTATCACTATATTATTGGACCTTTGTGCCACGTGGCACTAACACACCACGTTATCACCCACATCATTATTCCCACGTGACACTTACATGTGCCACGTCAGCAACCAATGAATGACTGCCACGTTGTACTTGCATAGCAATGTGGGGCACACTGTTGTTACTAATATTTTTTGCCATTTTTTGGAATAAGAGTGTTGAACCCGTGACCCCTAACCATCTGACCACTAAATTAACAAATTTGCTTATTAATATTAACGCAAGTATCAATATATATTACATGAATATTCGTTCATCTTCAAAACTATCATCTTCGTTCAATGAGCAAACGAGATTGGATATCAGATTTGGATTCGTTTTTGTTTCGAGGCCATGGAAATCGATCTGGAAAAACGAAAAACCATCATCATCATCATCATAAAAGGCAAAATTGCACTTTTGGCCCTTTATGTTTTGGGTTTGTATCAATTTGGCCCTTTATGTTTTTTTTCCCTCGTTTGCCTCTCATGTTTTTTTTGTGTGTGTGTCATTTTGGCCCCTGTCGTTAGTTTTTTCTAACGGACGCCACGCTGCCAGTTAACTGCTGACGTGGCGTCCTAATTGTCCAATCTGACGTGTCTTCGTTAAATGGCATGGCCAATGAGGGACTAGATTGAAACAAATAAAAAACATAGGGGACTAAATTGACACAAACACAAAACATAATCAATCACTCTCCATCTTCTTCCTCCATCTTCACCTTCTTCTTCTCCGGCGAGCCACCACCACCTCCGGCGAGCCACCGCTACCATCTCCGACGAGCCACTCTAAATCCCAATATCAATTCTAAATTGCTAAATCCCCAAATCCTAAATCACCAAATCCCAAATCCTAAATCCCCAAATCTCTAATTTCATCAAAAATGGAAGATTGATTATGGAAGATGTAGAATTAGAAATAGTGGAATAGTGGAATGATGAATGTTCAAGTTTCTTGACATTTTCAGGTACAGTAAAAACCAAACTCACACCACATTCAGTAACCTGTTTACGAATTTCACATACACTACTAAGAGGATTCAATGGTGTAACAACAGCACCCAAATAGAGCACACCCAAGAGGATAATAGGATAGTAAATGGAATTTGGAAGTAAAAGCAAATTGTGAAACACCCATAATGTTGTGAAGACCAGAAGCCATGGATCCAGGCACGGATCTACTAGTAACATATTGGGGGCACTTGCCCCCACTTAAAAAAATATTTTGGTTAGAGATGTATATAACTAATTTATTTTGCCCCCATAAAAAAGTGAAGATTGCTTCTATAAGATAATTTTTTAAATTAAATGTAGAAATTTCACAAGAGATAAATAAAATAGAGAGCATGTTGTTACTAGTTTTACCTTTTTAACTACATAATTTGTAGAAATTTAGGTATTTTAGAAAAATTTTAAATGAAATTATTTATTTTGTAAAAACTTGCAAATTTTTTTTGAAAATATATTATAGGCTATTTTTTTGCCCCCACTAATAAAAATTTCTAGATCCGTCCCTGCATGGATCTGACTAAAGGTAACAACTTTAAGTAAGATATAGAAGACCCAGATGAGGAATCAACATGGGCCAAAACCCCATCACGGCGGCGAGAAAAAAAGAAGGGAATAGTGGAACGAATGTTTGGTTTAGTGTTCAGAGAAGAGGAAACAGGTTGGAATTAGAGAGTTGAGGATTTAGGATTTGGGATTTAGGGATTTAGGATTTGGGATTTAGTGATTTGGGATTTGGGGATTTAGGATAGATATTGGGATTTAGGGTGGCTCGCCGGAGATGGTTGCGGTGGCTCGCCGGAGGTGGTGGTGGCTCGCCGGAGAAGAAGAAGGTGAAGATGGAGGAAGAAGATGGAGAGTGATTGATTATGTTTTGTGTTTGTGTCAATTTGGTCCCCTATGTTTTTTATTTGTTTCAATTTGGTCCCTCATTGGCCATGTCATTTAAAGAAGACACGTCATATTGGACAATTAGGACGCCACGTCAGCAGTTAACTGGCAGCGTGACGTCCGTTAGAAAAAACTAACGACAGGGGCCAAAATGACACACAAAAAAACATGAGGGGCTAAAACGAGAAAAAAAAACATAAAGAGCCAAATTGACACAAACCCCTAACATAAAGGGCCAAAAGTGCAATTTTGCCATCATAAAATATTGATACTTGCGTTAATATAGTTTCGTTTTCATTTTGAGGCCATGGAATCATCATCATCTACAACAAAATCTAACAGATTTGATTCAGTTCATTTCAAATCTGGATTTCGTTAGTTTGGAGAAGATGAACATATTTGATTTCGTTCTTTTTCGTTTCTACAAAAAGAAGATGAAAAGACGAAGAAGATTGGATTTCATTTTGATTATGAAGATTTGTTTCGATTGGATTTCGTTTTCTGGAGATTGGATTTCGTTTTTCTGAAGATTGGAGATTGAATTTCATTTACTTGAAATTTCATATCTGGAAGATGAAGATTTGTTTTTCATTAATACAAGGAATGTATAAGGAATATATATTGCTTGTTGGCTTTATTAATACAAAGTCATGTTGTGGTTCAGTTGTATTTTGTTGTGTTTATCACTTTAAGGTCATGTGTTTGATTCCCACACTTGCCAAAATGTCTACTTTTTTAGTAACAATAGTGTGCCCCCCATTGCTATGCAAGTGCCGCGTGGGAATAATGATGTGGGACGTGGTCTGTTAGTGCCTCATAGCACAAATATCTAATAATATGGTGACACGTGGTAATGACTCGATAATATGGTGACACATCTCTGTTTGCCACATAAATTTTTTAACAGAAAGTTAACAGAGGGGCCCAAATAAAAACACTTTATATTTGCAAGTTCTTTTAGGAGTTTTTTTTTGGCAAGGGGCAAACTGAATAATGAGCATATTTGCAGGAATAACATATATTTAAGTTTATATATTATTGTAATTTATATGCTTGTGCATGGTTACGTTGTGGAGAGGATATCTATATTTGGCACACAGACATGAGTCATATGACTCGAAACATCAGTGAATATTGGCAACTAATAAGCAAATTTGGAATATTTGCTAAGTGTCTAAAAGTAAAATATAAAGAGGGGCAAACGCTGGATCACCATCATGATCTTCTTCAGTCTTTGTTTTAGTTCTTGTTTTTCGTTGCCTTTTTCCTTCTTTTACAATTAGTGATAAAGTGACAAATGTTTGACGTAGGTTGCAGAAAGGAGGAAGACGCTCATCTTCAGTACTAAAAAAAAGATAAGCTCCTCTTGTTCTACAGAATTTAATCTCTAAATTCACCATTAAGTTAAACGTCAACTCGGACCCTAGCAGCTTATCAAAAAAAAAACTAGGACGCTAGCAAAGTCTCTATAGCTATAAATATAATCATTTTTTTCTCACTGTAGTGGATTCTAGAGCAATAAGAGACTCTAATCCCCCGCAATAGTGAAAATTATACGATTCCTTTAATGTGTATCCAAGACTGACAATGTGTTTGGGAAACATGATTCAAGTTAAAATCACAGGTCAAGAAGATAGATAAAGAAAATAAAAAGTTAGCGGAAAAACAAAAAAGAAGGGGAAATAAAAAGTTGAAGCTCCACATCTGTGCCGCCGAGAGGGCTCCTCCTATCTCGCCACCTAAGGGCTTCCCCCCAAGTCCCTCCTCCATCTATCTATCCAACCTCCCTCCGCTGGCTCTCGATTTCTCGAAGCATCGTCGGGAGAGAGATCCTCTTTTCTTGCTATCGAGAGGAGGCTCCCGTCGTCACTACCATCCGCCTCACCCCTTCTTGTTCTGTTAGAGTACATGTCGTTTTGCTGTTAGAGAATTGAGCCTGCAGGGTCGTGTATTGGTGTGTCTGCTCTTCTAATTTCTGGTGGATCTAAGCACTTCGATGTCGAAAAGTCGTGGCCTTTGCGCCTAGAGGGAATTCAAAATTTGAAGCTTTGTTTACTGGGAGTTTAATCCAGCTCAGAATTTGTGCATCTGAACAGTGAGGAGGTAACAAACTGTGATGTCATATTCTTGCTTGTTTTTGGATGAATGTGTTCTTTATGGATGTTTGGTTAGAAGTATTTTGGTGCTCAGGCGTTCGATTTGGTTGTTGTTGTCTTTGCCGTTTTCACTCTATGTCTATCTCGTTTCCTCCGCTATGTCGTTTTCCTCTTTGGTGTCTTCTAGTGTAGTCTTTGGTTTAGCAAGATTGTTCAAGGTGTTTTGATAGCTCTGGTGTCTTGATGTAGAGTAGAGGAGCTAACAAGGAATTTTGAGCAGAAGCTACAGTATTTGAGTTGCTCCAGATGTGAGGGAATTTTTGGGATGCCCTTTTGTTGCTTCTTTACTGATTTCGTCTCCCGGTACATGGCTGGGTCTGTCTCGTGGTTGCATTGGAGTGGATGTGGCCCAGTGGTCTCGATTGTTGCCTCTGTTTTGTGTTAGGTTTTTTAGGAGCAATTCCTGCTCATTGGTGTTGTCTTTCATAGAGTGGAGTCTGACTACATTCCGAGTTGATTTTTATTCGAGACAAGGAAAAGCTTCTAGCGTAGGGTGTGATTCTCGTTTTTCAGAGCACGACATTTGGGACGTTTGTTCGTGTTATTTTTTTTTAATCTTTTTTTTTGGTGTTTGAGTTTAATTTTCTATGGTGTTGGAGTGGTTATCTTTAAGTGTTTTTGTGGACACTAGTGCTAGCTTTAGTGTATTGATCTTGTTGGGATTATCTTTGTGTAAGTCTAGGGGCCTCTATGATGGAACAATTGTGTATTGTTCACTCAAACATGCACAAGATTATCAAGAATTCTCTCTTTAAGCGGCTGTGAGAAGAATGAGAAAGATCCATTGGTTTATGAGTTGGGGAAAGAGGAGAAAACCTCAATTTTTAGGCAAATTGTTTTTACTATTGGTGATGCTGTGTTTGAGGTTCATAAGGGAAAGATAACTTTAAGGAGTGGTAAAGAAAACGATGTTATTAAAGCTTTAAATTCCACTGAAAATTTCTCTTCTTTAACTTTTCCTTATTTTGATGATGTGGTTGAAACTCATATTTTTAGTGATTTAAAGATGCAGGACCTTTTGGAAAAAAAATGTTATTTTGCAGGATCCTAGCATAGTGGTGGATGAAGATAAAATGAAAATTTCGCCATCCTTTGAAGTTCGTCCACCACGTGGAAAAAGAAAGAATAATGTGAACCACATTGTTAGAAAGCTAAGAAGGTGTACTGCGTTAGATGTCAAATTTGCTCTTGGAGAGTGTCGTGACCGGGATCTCGATATAGACGGCCCAAAAATGTGTGATTTTAGGAGTCGCCACCCAATTTATTTAATAGGAAAAATTGAGAAAAAGCTATATTTAATGTTATTTGGTCTACGTAAACTAAGTTGGATTCGGGAGTCGATTATGATAGGGAAGGGCGAAAACTTAATTCCACAGCACCTCTAATACATCTGTCCTAAGACAGTTACCTTAAATTTGATCGTGCAGATTATCAATAAGTTTAGAAAATTTGTTTACCCCAAAAATAAATAATTTGGTTCACAAAGAAATAAACTAGGGACGAAATTAGAAAATTTAGTTTTTGACTTGACGGGGAAGCCCCGCTCCTACGTATCCTCTGGTGCAATGAGTAACTCAAAAGTCACGTAGTTCTTCCTGAAAAAGTTTGTTTGTTGGTTGATTTTATTTTTGAAGGGGTTTAAGATCAAAGCTGTACAGCTAAAGTCTCTTAAACCGGAATTGACAAGGTGTACATCTCAATCAATCCCATTTTTTAGTTTTTAGGAAAGTAGGTGTTTAAAGAAAGGATTATTTATTTGGAAAAGATTAATTTGGTGTGCTTGACGGGGAAGCCCCGCTCCTACGTATCTCCGTGTGCAGAGAATCAAAGGCTACATAGTTCTTCTGGAAAATATTTGTTTGTTTATTTATTTTAACTTTTTTGGAAGTTTCTGAAATTTGTAGGACATTTGTAATGACCAAACAAGTAAACTCAGAGTGGCCACCAAAAATAGCCCGTTTGAAAGCTGAAGTTGTTATTAATGATTAAACAAGTAAAACTCAGAGTGACCCTTAGTAGCAACTTATTTTTATTGTGTTTGATTGTTTTAAAAAAATTGGTTTGGAAACATCATGGTATCATAAAAAAAAGGTGTAAATAGAAATTTGGTGTTTTTTAAAAAAAACTGGGAGGTTGTATCAGTAAAAAGAATGAGGTGTGAGCATAAATCTGAATTTTAAAAGACAGGGGGGCTGTCTTAATAAAATACAGGGATGAAAATATCAGTCTCATTTTAAAAAGAAAAAGGGGTTGTTATAGGTAAATATGGGGGTGCAGGAAACAGCCCAGCCCCATTTTTTAGCTGATTTGCGTTCTAAGAAAAACATCAGGGGGTGTGCTAATTAAAACGTGGGGTTTAAGTAGTAAACAGAAAAAAATTAAAAATAAATAACCTAAAGGGCAGCACTATATAAGGCCCATTCTAACAAAACTAAACCTAATTTCCTCCTCTCCCACATCACAGCCGCAGCACACACTCTCAGGAGAGAGAAAAAACATGAAAATTTCAAAAATGGAGAAAGTGAAAGAGAGAAACCCATAGAGAGAGGGAGAGAAAGATCGATGGAGAGAAAAAGAGGAGGGAGAAGAAGAAGGAAGCACGCGGAGGAAGAAAAGAAGGGGGTGGCCGTTGGTGGTTGTAGTGGTTCGCGTTGGTGGTTGTAGTGGTAGTATGTGAGTAGAGAGAGAGAGGATGGTCGTGAGGTGGTTTTGTGGTGGAGAGAGAGAAACGTAGGGGCTTTTATGGTGGTTTTCGTGGTGGCAACATGGTGGTCGTTCGGGTGGTTGTGGTGGTGATGGGGGTCATTTTGGATGTCGGCTTTGGGTGGTCACTGCGAAGCTTTTTTTACGGCATTTATGGTGTTTTCAGGCGGGGTCACGGTGGCACTCATGGCGGTTCATGGTGGTCGGAGCTCGAACGAAGGTGAGTTACACTTTTTTCTGGTTCTATCCCCTCCTCGTTTCTACTCACACATTCTCTTCTCCTCTTCTCATTCTTCCTTTCCTATTTTTTTCTTCCCCTGATTCTCATTTTAAACTAGCAATCTATTTTGCTTCTTATTATTTTTTTGAAAGAACATTCAGTTTGTTATTTTTTAGAAACAGCACCTATATTTTATAAAAAAAAACTTGTATTTCATTGTTGAACCATAAAACTAAAACTGAGACTTAACAATTTTTTTGAAACTACACTAGATATCATCTACATAACACAAATAAATAAACAAGTAAATGAAGTATACGAAAATGTTTGAATGAATTTAGGAACTAACCTAATTCCAAGTAAACTCTTTCTCTCTTTTTGAACTAAAACCCTTTTGTGCTCTCAGAAGAAACTGATTTCTCTCTGTTTTCGTTCCCCCTTCTAATGTTGGAAGGCACAGGTATTTATAGTCAAAAAAATGTGGTGTAGGTGTGGGTGTAGAGCAGTGTATCAAAACTCTTGGGACAAACTCTGAAGAGCCAAGACAAAATAGCCCAGAGGTGGTGGTGCTGCTGCAAAAAAGCAGTATTTGTTGGTGTTGAAAATGGGAGGACAGCAAGGAACAAGGAGAAATAAGCTTGAGCTGGGAGCTCAAAATAGTTTCCAAGCCACAGCAACAACAAGGGCAGCAACGCATGCTCCCTGTTATTATTTGTTTTTTTGTTTTAATTTTGTGTACTATTTTGTTTTTATTTTTTGTCCATATTGTAACAAAGTTGACTTAGATTGTACCCTTTTCTTGTAAAAGAACTGATATTATACTAATTAAAAACAATATTCAGAATCTGTTTTTTTTATATTATATTTTTTTAACAATAATAAACTACAATAATAACAATAACTATAACTCAAAATAAACACTCATACATAACAAGACGCGAACACGTGGTGTCGCGAACACGCGCATGCCCCGTGAAAGTATGTACTCGATAAAAAAAACACGTACACCATTAGAAATTATACACGCGCTCAGATTGGAGAGGTGAGACACACAATGTGAATAAAACGGTACATGCTTAAAAATAACGCACGCGCACAGTTAGAAATGGCATGCGGGCAGCGAGACAACTCCTCATTTTGTTTTCATAGTCTTTTTTTTTTCTAAAACGAAATTAAAACAAATACCGATTAAAATTGGGTGTTCACAGATGCCCCTCTGTACTAACTTTCTTACGAGATAATACATAAAACTGTGTTTTGTTGTATTATCAAAGTAAGGAACGAGTACAGATATGAACCTCAATTTTAATCGGTGAAATACGCACAATTAGGTAGTAGGAACTACAAACGGTGCCAGGAAAACAAACAAGTGCCAGAGCTAAGTCGGTAGCACAAAACTTAAAAGACAATGCCAGGGCTGAACCAGTAGCATGAAAATAAAAGTGCAATGCCAGGGCGAAACCGATAGCATGCAGTGCCAGGGCGTCACCGGTAGCACAAAACTAAAAGACAATGCCAGGGCGTCACCGGTAGCATGAAAATAAAGGTTCAATGCCAGGGCGAAACCGATAGCATGCAGTGCCAGGGCGTCACCAGTAGCACAAAACTAAAAGACAATGCCAGGGCGTAACCGGTAGCATGAAAATAAAGGTGCAATGCCAGGGCGTAACCAGTAGCATGTAGTGCCAGGGCGTCACCAGTAGCACAAAATTTAAAAGACGAGATGCCAAGGCGAGACCTGTGGCATGAAAGATTGAGACAATATAATGCTTACTTGGATGTCTTTGTTTTAGGAACTAGAACCATTGTTGCGAACTAAAGGTTTTTAGACCAATCAAACTGTCGCCTACTCATCTTCACCTATCTCTTGCAAACTATAGTTGGTTTTCCATAACATCGATCTCTCTATTCACTTGATTGACTGCACTCCCCTTGAAATCTTATGCCAAGCTGTTAGGGATAACCTCGAGACCTTCAAGTATCCACGCTCCTTTTGCAATTTTGTTGAGAGAGGTGTGGGTCTATTCTCCCCTATCAACTGAGTTCTTTTCATTTTTGTTTTCTCTCTTCTTCTCTTTTTTGATTTTTTTCATTTATTATTATATTATTATTTTTTCAATTGTCAAAGTGTTACTGACACGCTCGTCTTGAAGTTTGCCAGACTTTAGCCATTTTACTTGAGACATAGATTAAACGAAACAATCATGAATGCAAGAACAAAGAAAACACGCTAGATGAATAGGTCATGGATGCATGGATAATGGTAAATGCATGAACAAAGTGATAACGAGATTTATTTGGTATTGACTAGAAAGAATGAGTACAAAAAGGAAAGAAGTTACAAATAGGAAACTTCACATGAACTTTGCCCCATTTGTGATTGGGCCAATCCCCTATCTGCCAACCCTCTTGAAAACCCTCGATGTGAATAGGAGAGTGGAATTTGATTCTAAATCCTTTCTATGCAGATATTGGAGCCATGTTGTCACGCTCGTGAGTCCTTCTGCCAAATCATGCCTTTCTTTCTTCTTTCTTGCCTTAATTTTTGCCTAGACCGCCCTTTTTGGGTCTTCAATCTAGCAGGCTTTTGTTGACCCTAACTTTTGCCTAGACCGCCCTTTTGGGTTTTCAATCTACCGGGCCCTTCTTATCCCTAATTTTTACCTAGACCGCCCTTTCAGGTTTTCAATCTAGGGGGACTTTCTTTTATTATCCCTAATTTTTGCCTAGACCGCCCTTTTGGGTTTTCAATCTACCGGGCCCTTCTTATCCCTAATTTTTACCTAGACCGCCCTTTCAGGTTTTCAATCTAGGGGGACTTTCTTTTATTATCCCTAATTTTTGCCTAGACCGCCCTTTTGGGTTTTCGATCTAGCGGGATTTTTCTATTTTCCCTTTTTTTTTAGGCATAAAACTTCTTAACAGCATCTGAGTTTATTGGCTTTGGAAGTTCAAGTCCTTCCATGTCAAGTAGGACTAGGGCTCCACCCGGAAATGCGTGCTTGACCACATAAGGGCCATCATAGTTAGGCGCCCACTTACCACGAGCGTCTTCTTGGTGCGGCAATAATCTCTTCAGAACCAGGTCTCCAGATTGAAACTCTCTTGGGCGAACTTTCTTGTTGAAGGCTCTGACCATCCGACTTTGGTACAACTGCCCGTGACAAATGGCTGCTAATCTCTTTTCCTCAATCATATTTAACTGTTCAAATCGAGCCTTTACCCATTCTGACTCTTCCAGATCTGCCTCCATCAAAACCCTCAAGGATGGTATTTCAACTTCGATGGGGGACACAGCTTCCATTCCATACACCAAAGAAAATGGCGTTGCCCCAATGTTGGATCGTACATTAGTGCGATAAGCATGTAGAGCATAAGGTAACATTTCATGCCAATCTTTGTAATTAACTACCATCTTGGCGATGATTTTCTTGATGTTCTTATTTGCTGCTTCCACTGCACCGTTCATCTGAGGTCTATATGGAGTTGAATTGTGGTGCTTGATCTTGAAGTTTCCACATAGTCCCTGTATCTCAGCACCGTTGAGGTTAGGAGCATTGTCCGTGATTATCCAGTCAGGGATCCCATACCGGCAGATGATGTCTCTCTTTAGGAATTTGGCGAATACCTTCTGGGAGATACTAGCATACGAGGATGCTTCTACCAACTTGGTGAAATAGTCAATTGCCACTAATATGAATCGATGCCCATTTGATGCTTTTGGATTAATCGGTCCAATCACGTCAATCCCCCACATGGAAAACGGCCAAGGACTCGTGAGGTTATGCAGAGGAAATGGAGGTGCATTGATCCTATCGGCGTACAGCTGACACTTGAGGCATTTTCTTACATGTGCCATGCAGTCTGTTTCCATGGTGGTCCAATAAAAACCACTTCTCATGATTTTGCGGGCCATCATGTGCCCGTTTGCATGTGTTCCGCAGATCCCTTCGTGTATCCAATCATGATTTTTCGAGCCTCTTGAGCATCCACGCATCTCAACAAAGTACCATCTTGGCTTCGCTTGTAGAGTATTTCACCACTCAAAAAGAAATTCATTGCCAGCCTTCTGATTGTTTTCTTGTTCACTTCGCTTGCCCTTGCTGGGTATTCTCCCTGTTGAATATATTGCTTTATATCGCAAAACCACGGTTCATTATCTGGCTCTTCTTCCTCCACATTAGCACAGTAAGCCGGTTCATCTTTGACTTCTATATAGATGGGTTGAACCTCAGCATTGACATTCAATTTAAACATCGCCGCCAAGGTAGCTAAAGCATCGGCAAATTGGTTCTTATCTCGCGCCAGATGAGTGAATGTTACCTCTTCGAAATTTCCCACCAACTCAGTTAGATGTTTTTGATAAGGTACTAACTTCGAATCCTTGGTCTGCCATTCTCCTTTTACCTGATAAATGATGAGTGCCGAATCTCCGAACACATCTAATCTTTTTACACCCAGGTCGATTGCGACCTGTAGCCCGTTCGCACATGCCTCATACTCAGCGATGTTGTTGGTGCATTCAAAACTTAACTTGATGGCCACGGGGTATTGCTTACCCTCTGGTGCAGTTACCACTGCCCCAACACCGTTTCCATACATATTGACTGCTCCGTCAAAGTACATTCTCCATGCATTTTTTGTTCCTTCATCTTCATCAGTTGCCATTACTCCTCTTTCTACATCGTCCCCACTAGAAGATTGCCCTTCCCCGAGAGGGTTTTCGGCCAGATAGTCGGCGATGGTACTCCCCTTGATAGACTTTTGTGACACGTACTTGATGTCGTACACTGATAAGATCACTTGCCATTTTGAGACCCTTAGAGAAACATGGTGGCTTTCGAAAATGTACTTTAGTGGATCAAATCGTGAAATCAAACAAGTAGTGTAGTATAACATGTATTGGCGAAGTCTTCTAGAGGTCCAAACCAGGGCACAACATGTCTTTTCAATTGCCATGTAACGGGTTTCACAGTCATTGAATATTTTACTCAAATAGTAAATCGCTTGCTCTTTCCCCAATGCATCATGTTGCCCCAGCATTGCCCCCATGGATGATGGCAACACGATCAAGTACAGGATCAATGGTCTCCCTGGCGTTGGTGGTGCCAAAACAGGAGGATTTGACAGGTAATCCTTTTATCTTATCAAAAGCTTCTTGACACTTTTCATTCCATTTCACGGGTAGGTTCTTTCTCAGTAACTTGAATATGGGTTCACATGTACTAGTCAAATTGGCGATGAACCTAGCAATGTAATTGAGCCTTCCCAAAAAGCTTCTGACTTCACGTTCACTTTTGGGGGCAGGCATTTCCTGAATAGACTTTATCTTGTCAGGGTCCACCCTTATACCATCCCTACTCACGATGAATCCGAGTAACTTCCCTGAGGATGCTCCAAAGACACACTTATTGGGGTTCAATCGCACCTTATATTTCCTAAGCCTTTCAAACAATTTTTTTAGTACTGCCACATGACTTTCTTTTTCTTGAGATTTCGCCACCATGTCATCCACATATACCTCAATCTCTTTATGCATCATATCATGGAAAAGTGCGACCATGGCACGTTGGTAGGTTGCCCCAGCATTTTTCAAACCAAAGGGCATCACCTTATAGCAGAAGGTTCCCCATGGGGTAATGAATGTTGTCTTTTCCCTATCATCAGCATTCATGGGAATTTGGTTATACCCAGAGTAACCATCCATGAAGGAAAATCTATGGTTCTTGGCAGTATTGTCAACAAGCAAGTCAATATGTGGAAGAGGAAAGTCATCCTTTGGACTGGCTTGGTTTAGATCTCGATAATCCACACACATCCTAACTTTCCCGTCCTTCTTGGGCACTGGGACAACATTGGCCACCCATTCCGGATGCACTGAGACTTCTAAAAATCCTGCCTCCCATTGTTTAGTTACTTCCTCCTTGATTTTCAAAGACATCTCCGGGTGCATCTTCCTCAACTTTTGTTTCTTTGGCTTTACATCAGGAAAGAGAGGAATGTTGTGGGCTGCTATTTTTGGATTAATCCCGGGCATATCTTTGTAGGACCATGCGAAAACATCAAGATACTCTTTAAACAAGGTAACCATATCCTCCCGTTCCGGGTTGTCTACTAACCTCAACTCTTTCTTCTCTTCTTCAGTCCCCATATTGATGATTTCCACTGTCTCGTGGTTCAAACCAAATCCTTTTTCTGTGTGCCCCAGAAGTTTGGAGAGTCTGTCAATTGCTTCATCATCTTCTTCCGACTCAACGTAGTCTTCACCAAAAGTCACAAGAGGATCTGATGATAAATTCTCAACATTCTCACAACGAGGCAAAGTTCTATCGAATTCGGAATCCCTGGAGAGTAGTTGGAGAGGGGATCACAAAAATATATGACGATAAAAAAATGAGAAACCAAAAATAAAACACAAACGAAGGCGAAATAGGGCAAGAGGATAAGATATATAATAACAAAAATGAATGGAAATGCATGCGAATTCATTTAATTCTTGTCTCAAGAAAAATAACATAGGTCTTATAGCCTTAATAGGCTAAAACAACAAAATAGAAGACGATTACATGAAAGTAACAACATCAACAACTGGTTCCGCTTCCCATTTGCTCAGCAACTCTTGATTGATGCAAGGGAGAATAACGCCACATGTTCCTGAAATATCTTTGTCCGCCATATTGATCACAAGGCGGTGCATAGTGTTGGTTGTATCTTCAGGTGTTAGCACTTCTACTGGCGCTGGGAAAGTGTCGCTCAGTTGTGGGATCAGCTGAATTCCCACTGTCGGTTTCTTTGACTTCATCTCGAGGTTCCCCTCATAACCAATTCCCATAGTGTCTGACTTCTGCTTCACGGGTATGGGAGTGCAAGCTCCTTGTAGGTGACGACCCAGACCTTTTCCTTCTTCATAGCCATTCTTTACCATTATTCGGCCCACTACTTGATTCACATTTCGCCTCGACGAAACTCCTTTGGTAACCTCGGGTTTATCCACCTCGAAACTGTGGCACATATTTGTTACTTCTTCTTCAGTGTTGTCCACATAAGGTAGAGACATAGGCTTCGAGACAAGCATCTCCTCTTCTCCACGGATGGTGATGATGTTTCTCTTCTCAACAAACTTGACCCTCTGATGGAGAGTAGAGGGTACGGGCCCAGCTTCGTGGATCCATGGTCGTCCCAAGAGCATAGTGTATGCTGAATCAATGACCATGACTTGGAACAACACACGGAAGACACTTGGTCCAATCTCCAACGGGAGCACTACCTCACCCAGGACACTTCTTTTAGAACCGTCGAAAGCCCGAACCATCAAGGTTTGAGGGGTCAAATCTCTCTCCCCCAACCCTAATGCGGTCAATGTAGTCATAGGCAGAACATTAAGTGCCGATCCACCATCAATTAGCACCTTGGCTACCACAAACTCTCGACACTTCAGAGTGATGTGCAAAGCTTGATGCTCCCCCCTTGCTTGAGGATGGACCTCGCTTTCAGAAAATGTAATCAGATTGACCCGCTGCATTGGATCTACCATGTTAACCACAGTTTGGGGAGTTACATCAGGCTTCACAAAAGCTTCTTCCAAGGTTCTCAACAAAGCCTTTCTATGTATTTCTGAAGAGAGGATGAGGGAAAGCAAAGAGATTCGTGCTGGCGTCTTTCTTAACTGCTCAGTCACATCATACTCGCTTCGTTTCATGATTTTCAGAAACTCTTCTTCTGATGGTTATTCCCTCTCAGCCTCTTTCTCCTTTATTCTCTTTTCAGCCTCTTCAGGACCAAAGTACCGACCGCTCCTGGTTATCCCGCTAACACTTACAATATTGCCAACAGACCCCTCAACTTCTTTGCTCTTTCTTATTTCTCTTTCAGCAGAACCTCCTACAACTTCAACTCGAGTCTCATAGTTCCAGGGAATTGCGTGAGTATCTTTGCAAGCAAACGGTGTGGGCTTCTTCACAATTACCACCACCTTTTCCGATGCCAGAGGTGGGTTGAGTGGTGGAACTTTGAGCACAAAACATTCTAAGACATTAATTTCCTTTTGAACCATAGACCTTCTAGCTTGCGCCACTCCTAGTGACATTAGACTCTGCACTCGAGCTTTGAAGTCCCAACAACCTTCAATGACATGACCCACACAACCATGGTGGTATAAGCACATTCTCCCTTCATCACACAGGGCATACCTTATAAATTCCTTCCTTGGTGCCAACACGTCATAGCCAGCTCTGTGTAACCCTTCCCATATTTCTATCATAGGGGTTTGCAGTTTCAAAACATTCTTGATAGGAATTTGGTCTTGTTCCACCATATTCACACCTCTGCTCCCCTCATGATTGTGGAGAGGGTTGTTATTGATATTTGGTCCCGCCTCTTCCTGGATGTCAAGCTTTCCATGAGCGATCAATCTCCTTACAGTCGTTTTGAAAGCCTCACAATCTTGAATCGAATGCCCTGCGGCCCCCATGTGATACTTACAAGTCAAATTCGGGTTGTACCATGCTGGAAACGGAGGCTCCCAATTTTTCACAGGAAGTCCTGCAATCAAGTGGGCATCGACCAATCGTTGGAATAGTTCGGTGTTGGTGATGGAGAGTTTAGGGAATGGTGGGAAGTTGTTTTGGATTTGGCGATAGTTAGGATGATTTGGTTGGTAGTTTGGACGTGGTTGTGGGTGTGTGTTCGGGATATTGTTTATGGGAAATGATTGTTAGGGGGGGGGGGGTTTGTGTTTTGATTCATTGTGTATGGAGTGTTTAGACACGGTTGGTTATATTGTGGCGTGGCTGTTGGGGAGTGATGTTGGGTGAAGCTCGGATGAAACTAATTTCAGGGTCCTTCTTTTTCTGGGGGAAGGTCTTCTTAAATTGCCGACTTTCTGATTGCTCCGCCGGGAGTTTTCCAACTCTTGTCAGCATTTCTATTCTTTCTCCAACAGATATTAGGTCTGCAAAGTCTCTATAAGCTGCCCCTACCATTGCTGCCACATAGGGGGATCCCAAGGTTCCCAACAAATAGGAGCACATTTCTGATATGGTGAGCGGTGGTTGAACTTGTGCAGCAAGGATTCTCCACCTTTGGGCGTATTGTTTGAATGTCTCATTACTCCTTTTCTGCAGTATTCCAAGCTGCTCACGTGTCGGAGCCATATCCATATTAAACCTATATTGATTCATGAACACATCAGCGAGGTCCTTCCAGCAGTCAATCTTGGAGTGGTCCATCTGGATATACCATTCCAAAGCCAGCCCAGTCAAACTCTCATGGAAAAAGTTGATGAGGAATCTTTCATTCTTTGACCACAGAGACATCTTAGTGCAATAAGTCCTCAGATATAGGAGGGGATTAGTACTCCCGTCATATTTTGTGAAGTCCGGCACTTTGAAGTCTCTCGGGAGGACTATGGTTGCAGTAGGGCAGAGTTCATCTACGCCCAAAGACCCAAAAGTACCAGATCCCTGAATTGCCTTGATCTTTTCCTCCATCTTCTCCATCCACTGTTGTTTGGCCTGGTCCTTTTGTATTGCCGCATATCCTTCATTCATTCCATTTCCAGGGTAGAAGGCCCCTCCATTTCCATTATGGTGGTTTTCAGCATCAGAGTGCCTTATAGGTTCATATGCCATCCCGACTGGGATACCAAGCGGCCCGCTGCCCGGAATCTCGCCATTGGTTGGGATCTCCCCCGTATTTACCGCTGGTTCCGTTACCCTTGTGGACAACAAGGTGATAGTATCCCTTATGGCCTGCAAAGTTTCTTCCATCCTTGCTTGGGTTAAGGCCATTTCTCCCATTTTCTCTTTGACCTCGTCTATCTCCTGACTCAAATTCCTTCCAGACATTTCTTCTGCCATTCTTGCTCTGGCTCTAGTGAGATATACTCGAGTTTGATTGGTCTTTTTAGTTAGAGCAATGATTACTAAGTTCCTGATTTAACAAAGCAAAAAAGATTTATTTTGTTTTTGTGTTATTTTTATGCAGAAATAACTAAATTACCAGTTAGTTTGCCGAGGAATTGTTTATAGATCATTCTTGGTATCTGAAGTGAGTATCTTTGATTCGACATCTCAAATAAATTGTAGACACGGAATTCACGGAGAATCAAAACAAACGGGTCCTCTCATTAAGAGTAATTATCCAAGACAACGAGTCCAAAATCCAAAACCATAACATACGAGTCTTATCCAAATACATAATCAAAGTTCACTAACAAAAAGAAAACATTCAAACATCAACAATATTTATGGAGACATCCTTTTTGGCCTGCTCGACCAATCCCTCAAAGTCTTCGACAAGCCTATTGCAAACATCAATCAATTCGATCGCCTTCCGGGGGGTGGTGAGTGGGTTGACCATTGCTTCTGCGTCACGAACTAGTGCAGGGATCCTTCTAACGTCCTTTAACTTGTGAGCCCAATGTCCAACTTCATGCCAAGCATCTATGTGATTCACCTCCACGGCTCTGATCAGTCCCATAAAATGGCCCCTTTCTTCAGCCCAGTGCTCCAGACGCCTCAACTCTTCATCTTTCCTTTCAATAGCAACCCTGTACCTGTGGATTGTCCCGCTGAGCTCCAATTTAATGTTTCTAATTTTCTCTTCATATTGAGCAACATGTAGAGCAATTGTCTTTCGCATCTTCAGATCGAGATTATTCAGTCGCTTTTGAGTTTCTGCTCGTGCCGCCTCAATGTTCACCACTTCTCCTTTCAACTGCCAGTTTTCTTCAAGCACCACACTTCTTTTGCCTTGGTGAGTTTTTGTACTTCTAGGTGTTTCACTTCCAGGTGTTCTTGATACCCCTTTATTACCTCAGAGTAGGTCTGCTCATCAAACTTTCGATCACTTTTGTGTCGGGCTTCTTGCTTTTCCATTCGGGCATGGAGAGCAATCATTTGCTTTTCCATCTCTCCGAGGGCCATTCTTAGATGCTCATTGTCTTCAATAGCTTTGCCACACTTGGCGATCTGCTCTTTTAACCCTTGATTTGCAGCACTTATGTGATTTCTGGAATTTTTCTCAACTCGAGCTCTCTTATTTGCCCGCTCAAGCGATTGGGCATTCTCACTGCATTCCAACTTCATGGCTTCCAGAGTTAGGCAGACTTCTTTCAATTCAGCTTCTAATGCCCCTTTCTCAACCTCCGACCTAGCCAGCCGTTCTTTCATTACCCGCATTTCAACACATTCCTCCACAACGGTATCAACCTCTCGTTGTGGCTTAGGTGCCGCTTTCTGAAACGGTAGCTTGATTTCTTCGATCTATCGCGCACCCATTCTTTGTAAGTGCCACTTGCCCCCTTTATAGACAACATTTTTCCATGCCTTACGAACTTTGTCAAGCATGGTCTTGTCCTCTAATTTGGAGAAGAAGCGAGATATTGACTCTTTAGTAGGTGGACCCGTCATTGGATAGCGCATCTGCCGGAGTCCCAAAGTGGGGTTGTAATTAATGCACCCTAAAGTGCCCATAAGAGGCACATTCGGAAACTCACCACATCGGAGAAGAACTTGATCCACTTTTGTACTTAATGGATACCAACGAACGGTTTCATCTTTGAGCTCAACGAATATCTGCATCCATTCTTTATCACTATAGTTTGGCAGGTTCACCTTTCCAAAATCACGAATGGGACAAGGATCACTACATTTTCTTGGAAGGATATGGGCGGTGAACCACACATACAATACCGGTAGGCAGCAGAAGATCTTGCATCTCTTTTCCTCATGGCAAACGCTAAGGGTACAGTACATGTCCACTAGAATGGGAAATGTCGAGTTTTCTCCACGGCATCTACGAGCCATGAACACATCAATTGCGCCGGGGCCCACTGACTCCCCATAGGTCGGAAATAGAATCAAATCATAGATTGCCAAAGCCAGCACGTCTACAAGAGTATTCCAGTTTTGTTGCTCCACCAGTTTGTCCATTAACTCTTCCATACTCAACCTTGATATCCCCTCCAACTTTTCTTCTCCAGTTTTCTTGGGCTTCTTATGGATCAGCTCATTGGGATGAACTCCAAGTATCCTGGCGACAGTTCCAAGACGAGGGTAGCTCCCTTGAAACTGATAGGGCTTCCCCTCTTTTAGAGGTTGTCCAAGGATCAAAGCAAATTCCTCAAGAGTAGGAGCCAACTGGAAATTGGTAAAAGTAAAACACCTCAAAGGATAATCATAATACTGGGCTAAAGCGGAGATGGCTCCAGTCTGAACATTCACTGTCAGTAAGTCCAACAGAGTTCCATATCTATCCTTAAAATTCTTTTGTGGCTGGTCAGGTAATGCTGAGGCCCATGCCTTCAATTTGTTAGTTCTTTGTTTATGGATGATGAACTGGATGGTTTTTCTTGTTGACGAAGTTTCTTTTCCCTTTGGCAATTCCATGTCTAGTTGTTTGGGAAAAACCAGATACTCACTTTCAGATCTAGAACTTAGATTCCCCGGCAGCCTTCCTGGATAGATAAATAAAAAGTGTTAGATTGAGGAAAAATAAAGACGGAGAGATGCATGTAACAAGAAGGAAAAAAGAAAAAAAATATTTCGAAGAAGATGATGAGTAGGGTAAGAGGTAGAGTAGCTCCCTTTGTGACCTAAATTGTTTAGCCCAAACTACTGGGCTTTGAGCCCTATAGGTTTAAGGTCTTCTATTATAGGTGCTCACAAGGTGGTTGTTCTAACCTATGGGATTTAAGGTCTCTAGAGCCAAGTACTCTTCTAGCGGGTAAACACACTAGGATGTACATCCAAAGCGTGGATACTCTCATAGAAGAATCGTACTCTAGATGAGGATTTCATGGAAGCCACAAGGATGTACATCCAAAATGACCTCCACTACCCATCCTCGGTCTAACCTATGTGTGTTTTTTTTAGGCTCCGGTGTAAGCCCAACTCTCAATGCGTGTTTTATTGGGAACGTGCAGTGTGTGAAGGAAGCAATACGAACCTCAAACCCTAAAAAATAAAAAAGGTACCTGCAAAATAACCAGCAAATACAACCAGGCAACAATATTTAATGTCTTCTACCCTAGGGTTTATATACTGCAAATAATAGCATGAAAATATTTTGCAGAAACAAATTAAATAGGCCTGACTCTCACCAGTCCCCAGCGGAGTAGCCATCTGTCGTGATCGGGATCTCGACGTAGACGGCCCGGCCCAAAAATGTGTGATTTTAGGAGTCGCCACCCAATTTATTTAATAGGAAAAATTGAGAAAAACCTACATTTAATGTTATTTGGTCTACGTAAACTAAGTTGGATTCGGGAGTCGGTTATGTATAGGGAAGGGCGAAAACTTAATTCCACAGCACCCTTAATACATCTGTCCTAAGACAGTTACCTTAAATTTGATCGTGCAGATTATCAATAAGTTTAGAAAATTCGTTTATCCCAAAAATAAAAAATTTGGTTTACAAAGAAATAAACTAGGGACAAAATTAGAAAATTTAGTTTTTGACTTGACGGGGAAGCCCCGCTCCTACGTATCCTCTGGTGTAATGAGGAACTCAATAGTCACGTAGTTCTTCCTGAAAAAGTTTGTTTGTTGGTTAATTTTATTTTTGAAGGGGTTTAAGATCAAAGCTGTACAGCTAAAGTCTCTTAAACCGGAATTGACAAAGTCTCTTAAACCGGAATTGACAAGATGTACATCTCAATCAATCCCATTTTTTAGTTTTTAGGAAAATAGGTGTTTAAAGAAAGGATTATTTATTTGGAAAAGATTAATTTGGTGTGCTTGACGGGGAAGCCCCGCTCCTACGTATCTCCGTGTGCGGAGAATCAAAAGCTACGTAGTTCTTCTGGAAAATATTTGTTTGTTTATTTATTTTAATTTTTTTGGAAGTTTCTGAAATTTGTAGGACATTTGTAATGACCAAACAAGTAAACTCAGAGTGGCCACCAAAAATAGCCCGTTTGAAAGCTGAAGTTGTTATTAAGGATTAAACAAGTAAAACTCAGAGTGACCCTTAGTAGCAACTTATTTTTATTGTGTTTGATTGTTTTAAAAAAAATTGTTTTGGAAACATCATGGTATCATAAAAAAGGTGTAAATAGAAATTTGGTGTTTTTTAAAAAAACTGGGAGGTTGTATCAGTAAAAAGAATGAGGTGTCAGCATAAATCTGAATTTTAAAAGACAGGGGAGGGGGGCTGTCTTAATAAAACACAGGGGATGAAAATATCAGTCTCATTTTAAAGAGTAAAAGGGGTTGTTATAGGTAAATATGGGGGTGCAGGAAACAGCCCAGCCCCTTTTTTTAGCTGATTTGCGTTCTAAGAAAAAACATCAGGGGGTGTGCCAATTAAAACGTGGGGTTTAAGTAGTAAACAGAAAAAAATTAAAAATAAATAACCTAAAGGGCAGCACTATATAAGGCCATTCTAAAAAAACTAAACCTAATTTCCTCCTTTCCCACATCACAGCCGCAGCACACACTCTCAGAAGAGAGAAAAAAAATGAAAATTTCAAAAATGGAGAGAGTGAAAGAGAGAAAACCGTAGAGAGAGGGAGAGAAAGATCGATGGAGAGAAAAAGAGGAGGGAGAAGAAGAAGGAAGCACGCGGAGGAAGCACGCGGATGGAGAGAAAAATAGGTTCTTATTATTTTTTTGAAAGAACATTCAGTTTGTTATTTTTTAGAAACAGCACCTATATTTTATAAAAAAAAACTTGTATTTCATTGTTGAACCATAAAACTAAAACTGAGACTTAACAAATTTTTTGAAACTACACTAGATATCATCTACATAACACAAATAAATAAACAAGTAAATAAAGTATACGAAAATGATTGAATGAATTTAGGAACCAGCCTAGTTCCAAGTAAACTCTTTCTCTCTTTTTGAACTAAAACCCTTTTGTGCTCTCAGAAGAAACTGATTTCTCTCTGTTTTCGTTCCCCCCCCCCCCCCCCCCCCCCCCCCTTTTATTGTTGGGAGGCACTGGTATTTATAGTCAAAAAATGTGGTGTAGGTGTGGGTGTAGAGCAGTGTATCAAAACTCTTGGGACAAATTCTGAAGAGCCAAGACAAAATAGCCTAGAGGTGGTGCTGCTGCTGCAAAAAAGCAGTATTTGTTGATGCTGAAAGTGGGAGGATAGCAAGGAACAAGGAGAAATAAGCTTGAGCTGGGAGTTCAAAATAGTTTCCAAGCCACAGCAACAACAAGGGCAGCAACGCATGCTCCCTGTTATTATTTGTTTTTTTGTTTTAATTTTGTGTCCTATTTTGCTTTTATTTTTTGTCCATATTGTAAAAAAGTTGACTTAGATTGTACCCTTTTCTTGTAAAAGAACTGATATTATACTATTTAAAAACAATATTCAGAATCTGTTTTTTTTTATTATATTTTTTTTACAATAATAAATTACAATAATAACAATAACTATAACTCAAAGTAAACACTCATACATAACAAGACGCGAACACGTGGTGTCGCGAAGACGCGCACGCCCCGCGAAAGCATGTACTCGATAAAAAAAAACACGTACACCATTAGAAATTATACACGCGCTCAGATTGGAGAGGTGAGACACACAATGTGAATAAAACGGTACATGCTTAAAAATAACGCACGCGTACAGTTAGAAGTGGCATGCGGGCAGCGAGACAACTCCTCTTTTTTTTTTCATAGTCTTTTTTTTTTCTAAAACGAAATTAAAACAAATACCGATTAAAATTGGGTGTTCACAGAGAGCCACCTGATTAAGCAGTCACTATCGTCAGGCTCACGACGTTAAACAAGCGCTTCGCAGGAGGCAACCTCTGTTTTATTTTCAGTTATTTTTATTTTGTTTTTGTTTTGTTTGGTTTTTAGGAACAAGCTCCAACTACAAGCTCACCCAGGGAAGTCTCTCTCTCTCTCTCTCTCTCTCTCTCTCTCTCTCTCTCTCTCTCTCTCTTTCTCATTTATTTATTTGTTTTTCTATTTGATTATTTTGCATTGAGGACTATGCTTCATGCTAGTGTGGAGAGGAGAATATATTTTGTCTTGATCTCTATTAACGCACATACCCACTACATATGTTGATAGCATTTTTTCTGGCTTGTTTTGAATGAATTATGCTTCAAATTGAAAAATAATATAAATTATGCCTTTAGGGGACCCCATAATTAATTTACTTGACAGACTTATGCTTAATTGTAACTGCGGGGCTATCCTTAGGAAGCTGATAATTAGCATTTGTGCCTATTTAGTACTTTTTGTGAACTAACTTCTAAATGTGAGATTTGAGCCTTCATAAGGGGATTGATATTCAATCATAAATTTTTACCCATTCTCTTTGAATGAGTGTGTTTCTCAATTTGCTACATTTTAGAATTTGTCTTTTGACCATTTCAAGGCAAAAATTGATTTGCATCATGTAAAAAGATTTGGGGAATTTAGGTATTTTTCTGGCCACAAAGTTGTTTGTTGAATGTATTCATTAGTTGCCCTCTTTGAGCCTATTTGTTATATTTTTTCTTTGGTACCCAGATATATATTTTTTTGTGGTAACCATTTGAAATTAAATTTGGAGCAACTATGGAAAGTTACAATTTTGCCCTGTATTTTAATTGTCTATCTCATCAGGACATAAAAACAAAATAGGAGCGACTATCTAACAAAATAGGAGTGTCTATCTAAGAAAAATTTAGCAAAATGAAAAGTTAAAAAAAAGAGAAGAGAAAGAAAGCAAGAAGGAGGAAAAGACAAACCAAGAAAAAATATACTCAACAGAAAAGGCAAATGAAAAAAAGAGCCGACTCAATAGAAAAAGAATGAAGAAATGGAAGTGATATTAATTTGGAGTTTGGACAAAATTTGTAAAATAGATAGGAGCTCCATATTTGGTTTCAAATGTTTTGATTATCCATTTCTTCTTCTTTCCTACTTTGCTTGACTAAACCTTGGCCCCATTACAACCCATAACACCCCATCTTTTGCATGCATGTGAACTATTTAGTGGAGATTTGGTCAAATTACAAACATATGGTAATGTGCATTTTGTGGGAACTTGAGTGTATAATTCCCTAGTCCCTAAACACTTAAAGAGATTGTGAGCGAGTACCTTTGTTGACAATTGTGTTCTTTAGGTGCATAAGCCTCTAATTGGGCAACCTTTTGACACCTCATTTGTGCTATATTGTCTATTGTCTGTCATTGTGCTTCTAATTTTGGGTCATTTATTTGGCTGTTTCTATCATTTATTTGAAAAATTCTATTCAGCCAGAAAATTTGCTTGAGCACAAACAAAAATTAAACGTGGGGGAGTTGATAAACACCAATTTAATGCATTTTTAGATATATTTTTATGTCATATTTAGAGCAATTAATAACAATTATATAAAATACTGATTTAATTTACTCTATATGTTGCAGAAATGAAGAAATATGAAAAACATGAAAAGTTTGTTTTTAAAGCCACAAAAAAGATAATATATATATATATATCATAATCATAAGTAATGTAAATCATGAGTTTGTCCACATAGGCTGCCAACTAGGACCAATCAGAAAAAGCCATACACATCTCCAAATAAATACGTGGCATCCACCGCAGCTTTTATAGAAAATTAATTTCAAAATATATCTAAAAAATAAAGAATCAGGGGATCGAACCCCCTTCCTCACACCCGCACCTTCCAACACTAACCATTTGAGCAACCATATTTTGTTGTAATTGAAGCGTATTATATAATATTTAACCTTTTTATTTCTTTTATTTCTATCAAAACCTATTAATTACTAATTATATTTATTTATATGTATTTTAATACTTATATATTACATTTATATATCATATTTATTTGACATCTAATATTTTGTATCACTTTTCATAGATTTTAGATTCTATATATTTATTAACTAGAACGTTATTAAATATGAGTAATTTTATTGATTTTCAAATTTGTTTTTAATTCAAAATTATATTAAATTAAAAAATATCGACTTATAATATCTTACAATTTTCTAATTCTCATATTAATTTAATACCAAATTTATTGATATCGGGTCATGCGGGTCAATTAGTGACCCCTTGGTTCGACCATTGACCCAGTGACCTGCTCGGGTCAATCACCGGGTCGGTTTTAATAACATTGATTGCAGCTGACTGTTTCAAAAAAACAAAACAAGTAATGAATACAATGCTAATTTTGTGGATCCAGTAATGAATACAATGCCAATTTTGTGGATCCAACCTCTCTCTCGACAATCTCTTTTCATCTCTCATTCGCACATTCCTCTTCCTTCTTTTTCTCTCATTTTCTATCACAAAATTTCAATCTTTTTTTGATGAACTACAAAAGTTTGTCCTTCATCTCTTCTTTCATCTTGATCAACTCAAAACGGAAAGCAACGAAAGAAGAAAATCAGAAGAAACAGAGCACTGCATTTCTCTCTCTCTCTCTCTCTCTCTCTCCATGGACCATCACTCCTTCTATCTTCCTTCGTTAGGGTTTCGTTTTTCCCTAAATTTCTGAAGAATTTCCTTCGTTAGCATCATAACAAAGTTGGCTACGATACTGTGTGAAGGATGAAGAACGATATTTGCCACTTCCACCGCCACAAGACGCCGACGTTCTAAACCACCACAACTTCTTCAGCACCTTACCGTGATTTGTTTTTGATTCTATTTCTTCTGTTGTAAAGTTTGTCTTTTTATCATGTCAAATTAAATGGGTTTTCTTTGCTTTTGCTTGGCAATATTTTTATTCTTTGAAGTTTTTGAAATTTTCTTCAATCATGTTGTTCTGAAGTGGGCCGAAGCCCACTTCAGCCTTGGAAACGAGGAGCGGCCCAGACAAGAATTGGTTAAAGGGTGAAAGCGCGAATCAACGGCGCAGATGAGTCCGTACGACCATCCAACGACCGGGCGTGATTCACGCTCCCTATATAAGCATTCATTGCGTCAGTTGTCAGGTACACACTATTCATTCATATTCATATTCTGCCCGTTCGCTCCTGACTTGGGCGTTGGCGTGTCTTCGCAGGTACACCCGCCCCCGAAAGTTAAGATTGGAGCACGACCAGAAAAGCATTGATTTGATACCTGAGAAGCTGCGGTCCATCACTCAAGGGTACAGATCACATGTTCAAATGGTTTTTTCCCCTTCGGCTTCTGTGATCATAAAGCTTTAGAGGAATTTTGGCAGTGCAGTATCTTTATGGCTAAAAAGATTCAGCTTTTGAAATCATAACATTGTTTTGGAGTACTTCCTAAGTTTATCAATTTTGCAATCATCTCATTTCAATAAATAGATTGAAGACTGTGCCTACTATATAGTCAACCTCCATAGTGAGAAAATAAGGATATAGTTGTTCTTACGTTTGTATTGTATACATGTATACTCCCCAATATATATAATCAGACCTAGAATAGCAGATGTAGAAAATAGTGAGATATTGCTATAATAGTAACAAAAATGTGTTGATGCAGCGATGAAGGTACACCTATGGTTGTCCGGTTACGGAAGTGTTATTGTCACCCTTATAACAATGTGGTTTTTTTCCTGTTTTGATCACTGTTGTAGCTTTGAAAATCCTTTCGGCCGGAACCACTATGCAAACGATCAGAAGCACTAGAGCAACAAGGTAGCCGGGTTGTGTACAACATAGGTGCTGAACCTGTTTTGGGTTCATTCCGTAAGTATTCTTATAACTGCATATTGGTTTTCCCCATTCTTTTCAACTTTAAATTTTTTATTCCGTTTACCAATATTCTGTCTTTTGCATTGCACTTTGATTTTAGTACATGTTGGGGTTGCAAAGTATAAAACTAGAATTCAATTTTATGTTTCATTTGTGCTCACATGGCATTCAACTTGCTTTAAATAGTAATTTTGGGTTCGTGTAAGTAACTACTAAGCAATGATGGATATGATATGGATAGAGTGAATACAATTATGCAATTAGGATATTGTGAAGCTGTGTGTCATATATAAATTTATCTCAAGTTATTGTGAAGCTGTGTGTCATATATATGATATTGAATTTGCAACTTTTGTTCTGTTTAATCACGATGCAGTGAGCCTGATTGAAAAGTCTTGCTCAGAGCTTCTTGAATTCTTGGAGGAGCTTTTAGTGTTTTAAATAGGGATACTACTGAATATCCAACAATTTTTTAATACTTATTTATTGAATAATGTTGAATATAAATCCTATGGGTTTTCCTAGGAACATATCTAAACTCATTGGTAGGTTCTCTTCAAAATTCATGTGAGGGACTCATCGAGAATATGTCTGAGAAAACATTTCATGTTTGAGGGATTATTATTGATTAGGACTTGCTTAAAAAGTTCAAAGATAAATCGAATGTTGTTAAGGTGAAGCGTAAATCTTAATTTTCAATAGTGTTCATGTTTTAAGCTAAGACTTTCCAACAAACCATAATCCATAACATTACTTACACTCTTAGAGACAATGTCTCGATCGTCAATGCAAGAGGGTTTCGTGGATACAATTTCACAGCTTTCACCAAGAGAGAAACCCTAAGATAAAATAAAAATTGAACTAATGGTTGTTTCTTCGCACAGTCATTATATCCCACTAAATTTGGGACTTCTCTCAAACCCTATCCTGTGATGTGAAAAGCGGTGCTGCTCTGTATTCCTTTTGTTTGCTCTCATTCTTTTTTTTATCATCACTCTCAATCTTATTCCTAATAGTGAGTAATACTAATTAGATTGCAATAGATCGTTCCATATTTAGTTTTTTTTTACAAAATTAGATTAGTCGTTGGCAAATTCGTTGGATACTAACAATATGATAAAAAACCTAATCTAATGCATCATTATGCTTTTATTGATTATTAAGTAAAATATTTACCATTCTCCAACTAATATTGTATATCGCACGTATGATAAAAAATTCTAATCTAATGCATCATTATGTTTTTTTTAATTATTAAGTAAAATATTTACCATTCTCCAACTATTAATTATTTTTGTCAAAAAAAACTATTAATTATTCAGTCATAGATGTTACAATAGAATGAATATATAAGGTTTAATAAAAAAATATATAATGTTCATATTAAAATAAAATATGATAAATTATTGTCAATTCTAGAATTTTTTTATACCTCATTAATTATGGAGCTTTATAGGCAAATAAGATATGGGGAATAAGTCCCTTTTAAAAAAGAAGATATGGGGAATAAGCAATTCTAATATTGATATTCTAATTTCTTTTTGTATCTTGCTTTCAAACTTATAACATCAAATATTTTAGGTTTAATTACATTTTTATTCCCCCTATAATAGTTCATTCACGATTTTGGTCCCCCAGCCGAAATTGGTCAAACTAATGGTTGAAGTGGTACTAAGTTAAATGACGTGGCATCCCATGTTTGAGTGCCACATGAAATTTTTAATTAAAACATAATATTTTAATATAACAATTTTTTTTAAATAAGTAATAATAAACATCCCAATATCTGGTAATAAAGTATTTTTTAATCTACTTTTTTCCAACTTACTGACTCTCTTTCTCTGCGATGAAGGTTCGGAGATAGCAAATCTTGGTGTTACTCAAGGTGGAAGTTTGATGAAGATCATGAGGAAGATCTTAGAGTGACCAAAGGATCTTTCTTATGTATACTTATGGATAGATGTATTGTTTCATCCTTCCCTCACAGTCTCACCATCGACTAAACGAGTGGTTTCTACCTGTACGTGAGAATCTCGATGTGGACTGCCCACAGTGGAGCGTGAATGGGGAATTTTTCCATGTGGAGATGGGGACGAGAGAGATAATTCCCTCACTGTCAACTCTGGGATGAGGATGGGGATGGGGACCATTCCGCTGTCCGAGTACATTATATGTGTTTTTTAATTAAAAACTTAATTTTATTTTTTGAATATCAACAAATAAAAGGAGGACTAAATTTTATATTAAAATATTAAACTATGATTTATTAGTTTAACTATAATATTTTTTAGTATACAATCTAATCTAATAAACGTGTCCTACTAAAATTTGTCATGGTGGGTTTATTTTCTAAGGTGTCCAAAGTAGTCAATTTTTTTGACATAATATACGTAAACATTCAACTAGCTCTTTTTTAATCCTCAAACAACAATTTCAAAATTTAAGTTAAAAGAAAATGTATACTCGTGCTGGCACGGGTGATACATACTTTTATATATATATATATATATATATATATGGGCTTGGCAATTAGAAAAGGCCATAAGGCCAAAATGCTAGCAGCCCATGAAATTTGCCTTGGAGCGCAGGAAAGCACATGATTGGAAGAAAAGAAAGAGGCACATAACCGTAAGTGTACGTAGATTATAAAGGAGAGGCAATTCACAATAGGGGGAGGCGGCACAACCTATATAGCAAGCTGTACAAATATATTAGAAGAGGAGCCGCAAAACGGTAGAAAAGAGAGGTCGAAGAATTTGGGTTCGTTCTTGATACTATGAGACACAAAAAAAGGAGATTGAAGACTTAGACTAGGAATTCTCTCTTTACTGGGTTATTCTTATCTCTGTAATTCATGAACCTTGTTTTATTTAGTTGTTCTTGATGACTTCGGATACCTAAATCCTACATTCTAGGGTCTTAGGTGAATCTTGCATGTTTAGAGACCTTTTTATGTTCTAATTTCTGGTTTGAATTCCTATTTTTATTTCAATTAATATTGTCATATTATTTTTATCACATAATTAGGATTACTTACCCCTTTCATGTTTATAATCAATTAGTTGATCAACGGTCGTACTGCAATTAGTTGGTGGACTTATATGATAATTGGGGCTATAATTATTGCATGACGAAACCTTAATTTAGTCTTCCAATCATTCAACCTTTTGGCTCTTTATGCTTTTCTTGAATTTAAATCCTTGCATGACCAAACAATAGTTAATTTAGGAAAAAGAATATTAATTGTGACCAACCGGATTAATAACTTCAGTAAAGGGACTGGTAATTAAATAAATAAAGGAATTCAAGTAGGAATTAGACAGAGGGGAATCAAAGTTTGCAAGTGAAACCGTGACCCTAGACCTCTCTCCATTGAATCAACTATTCGTTCGTCTAAATAATAATAAATCTTAAGTAGTTTGGTACTTGTTAATTAATCCCAGTGGGGACGATAATCTTTTATATCACTTCTGCGAGAGAGTACACTTGCTCTAAGTGTGTTTTTAATGCAACACACCCTTATCCCCACACCAGTCTGCATCGGAATACCCATACACCTCCTGATCAGATTTTCCAGCTCCATTTGGATAGAACACTCCAAAATCATTTGTTCCCTTTACATATCTCCGTATACATTTTGCAGCAACTAGGCGTGAAGTCCTTGATTGCTCCATAAACCTGCTAATGAGACCAACACCATAGGAAATATCAGGCCTTGTGTGACACAAGCACCTTTGAGATCCTACTAGCTGCTTATACAGTGTAGCATCAATAGTTTTCTCATCAGTATTTGCTACCAATTTTACTGCACAGTTAGTTGGAGTTGCTACAGGGTTACAATCATGCATATTGAACCTCTTTAACACATCACCAACATATATTATTTGATGTAGCAGTGTACCCCTCTCTGTTGTAGTGAATTCCATTCCCAAAAAATAGGTGAGCACACCTAAATCAGACATTTCAAATTCAGTCATCATGTTTCTATAAAACTTTCCCATTTCATTTTCATCTGTCCCTGTTAGTAGCATATCATCTACATACATGCATACAATTATATAATTATCTATGCTTGATCCTCCGGCATAAATTCCATGTTTAGTTGTGCACTTTACAAACTGTTGCTGCAATAAATGTATCTATTCTCTTGTTCCATGCTCTTGGGGCTTGTTTCAACCCATAAAGGGCCTTTCTAAGTTTGTACACCTTGTTCTCCTTACCTCTTACTTCAAAGCCAGGTGGCCGACTAACATATACCTCCTCTTTTAGGTAGCCATTTAGAAATGCTGCCTTTACATCAAGTTGATACATAGGCCAACTCTTATAACTAGCTACTGCCATAATCAGTCTAATTGTTTCTATTCTTGTCGCAGGTGCAAACACATCATTGTAGTCAAACCCTGGTCTTTGCAGGAACCCCCTAGCTACAAGCCTTGCCTTATACTTCCCAATTTGACCATTGGGTTTCATTTTGGTCTTAATAATCCACTTCACAGCTATAATCTTCTTATGTGCAGGCAAGTCAACCAGCAGCCAAGTATCATTTCTCGCAATTGATTTCTACTCTTCAATCTTTGCTTGCTTCCAATTGGGTTCCTTGAGAGCCTGCTCTACAGAAACAGGCTCTAATTCTGCCATTAAAGCCTTTTGCAGTAACTCCTCGGCACCACTAATAGCAGTATAAGGAAATACTATGTACTCATTGAGCCTTTGTGGTGGCTGCCTGTTCCTCCTAGGCCTCTCTACTTCACCTCCAACATTGATTGCCACTGGCTCAGCTTCTTCTTCAACAGGTTCCAGGTTCCAATATCACAGTAGCAGGGATATCACTTTGCACAAGGTTGTCCCAACTCCAACCCTTCGATTCTTCAAACACTACATCCTTGCTAATCATCACTCTTTCTCTCTTGGGATAATACAACTTATATGCACCAGTTGAGTGATATCCTAGTAGTACCATTGCTTGAGCTTTATCATCAAGTTTCTTTCTTAATGATCAGGCACATGCCTGTAACACAATGAGCCAAATACTCTTAGATGTTTACACTTGGTCTCTCACTAGACCATGCTTCTTCAGGTGTCATCTTCTCAAGCCTCTTGGTTGGGCTTCTATTGAGAATGTACATTTGTCTACTCGTCAACATACTCCTAACCATGTTTAAAATTGTCTTATTTTTCCTCTCTGCAGTGCCCTTGGGTTGTGGAGTGTAAGGTGTTGTGACTTCATGTTTAATTCCCTCGTGTTTACAAAATTCTTCAAATTCATTGGCGGTATACTCCTCACCTCCATCAGTTCTCAATCTACTAATACAACAGTTTCTCTCCTTCTCTATCATTACTTTGAATTTCTTAAACACATCAAATACTTCACTGTTCTTACTTAGCAAGTAAATCCACATTTTTGTTAGTAAATTTATCAATGAATGAAACAAAATAGCTATTACCTCCCAAAGTCTTCATTTCAAATGGTCCACATACATCTAAGTGAATTGCCTCAAGCTTTATTGATGCTTTAGTCTTCAAATCAGCACTGTAAGAACTTCTGACCTGCTTTGACTCACAACATTGCTCACACACTTCACTTGGCAGCTTTACCATAGGCAGACCATGTACCATTCCTTGTGTATTCGATTCTTCAAGTCTGTGAAGTTTAAATGCCCATATATTTCATGACACCTCCACACTCATCACTTGCCAGATCTTTCAAATAATCATTCTGAACAACACTCATGCCAATCTTGAATGTTCTATGCCTATTTGGTGCAACCCTCAACACTTGCTTTCTTTTGGGTCAAACAATTTCAATTCCATGTCCTGCATTTGAACAAACTATGCTTTCTCCAACAAATGACTAAGACTGATCAAGTTTATCTTCATAGATGGCACAAACAAAACATTTGTGATGATGCACACCTTGCCATCACTTCTTTGAATCCTCACACTACCAATCCTTCAGTTCTAATCACCTTGTTATCACCAAAACGGGTTGATTTCTTCACTGTTTCATCTAGGTGTATGAACCATTTTTTGTTGCCACTCATATGCCTTGAGCGGCCAGCATCTGAGTACCACATGTCTTCACCACTATTATTAGTTTCTGCAATCAAGACCACTTCATCAGATTTTGATTCACCTCTTGCTAGTTGAGCTTCTTGTGAATTCTTTGATCTACATTCATCTGCAAAGTGACCAAATTTATCACAGTTGTAGCATTGTACTTCTTTCTTGCTGAACTTCTTCATCTCTCCTTTGTTCTTCCGTGCTTCTTTCCTCTTTTGATAGTTATTGGAATTCTGTTCAACCCTCTTGCTTGAACCTTCCCCAATTTTATTGTTCAAATTTCCCTTTCCCTTCTTATTCCTCTAATTATTATTTCCCCAATTTCCTTTTCCCTTCTGAGATTGGGCCAACAGTACTTGGTCACAAGATTTTTCACTAAGTTTCTCTTTATCTTTATCACCAGATCTTTCCCTAATCCTAGTTTCATTATCTTCGAGTGAACCTTGTAGTTCCTCCAGCTTCATAGTTTCTAAATTCTTGGATTTGCAGTCACCATCTAATCGAATTTAGGAATTATGGTTCGAAGTACCTTTTCAACTTTACTCTGATCAGAAATTGTTTCACCATTGGTGCGCTTTGATTTGTTAACAATGTCAATCGGTTAAAATACTCCACAATCGTCTCTTTTTCACCCATCTGAAGCAGTTCGTATTCCCTTCACAGCGTTTGTAACCTCACCTTCTTTAGAGTCAGGTCACCGGAATACGCAGTGGCGAACGCATCCCATGCCTCCTTCGCCGTCTCATACTGAGCAATCTTGTCAAACGCTTCTGAATCCACGCACTGATGAATCAAGAACAGCGCTTTGCTGTCTTTCTTCTGTTGATCACGAAGTGCGTCACTGGCGGTAGCTACCGCACCATTTTTCGAACTACCTCGAGGACATCTTGATAACGAAATACCACCTTCATTTGAATGATCCACCGAGCATAATTATTCGCGTCGAGAGCTGGGAGCTTCGCCGAAAATTGGCCGTTGTTAGAACCAAAAATCGCCATATCGTTGCCACAAGATCACGATCACAAGCTCTAGATGCCAAATCTGTTGGAACAATTATGTATTGTTAACTCAAACATGCACAAGATTATCAAGAATTTCACTGTTCTTATAATCCCTCACAGAGACACACACACACACAATGTTTAGAGAGAGAGTGGCAGTTGGGAATTAACAGAATTGAGAGAATGTTGTTGATCAATGTGATCAACTCAGTTTTATTAATCTCTTTTAGATCACTTATACAGGTGTGTATTTACACGTGTGTCACTACAACATACACAGTCACCACATGTGTGTGCTGACTTGTAATATCAGAAAAGTTTACAACAGTAAAACTAGCACTTTTACCTATATTACATCAGTAAAAACTCATTTATCTCTTGCTTGAATTATTTAAAACACTCTATGGTTCTTGACATAGGTGTTTGTTTATTATATTTTGAGTGTTTTTCCTTTGTGGGTGTTGTTTGATTGTGTTGGTATATTTTTCCTCGGCTATTGGGTATTTTGTAGCAATCATTGGTGTTACTTAGTGTGTTAGTGTATCTTGACCTCCGTCATCTATTCATAACCTGGTGTATTGCTGGTGCTAAGTTCTTTTAATAAAGTCTTTCAATTATAAACAACAAGTATATAAAGAATACCCAAATACCATAGAGTTCTTCCACCAAGGAAAATGAGAACTCATACAATCTCTTCCCCAACAATACTCGACTCTAGTTACCATTTGGCTTCTAGAGAGCTACCAATTTCTGTCCCAAATATTTGGACTTTGACCGGGGAATCCCCTCTTGATAGAATCAACAAAACTCTTCTTCTAGATAAACCACCCAGAAGACAATGGAGAATCATGTAATGCAATATTTTTGTTGTCGTTGAGATAACCCCAATTAGAAATGAAGATAGAAGATGCCATGGAAGCATTGAGAGTCCTCAACAGGGTAGGAAAACTCAACCAAGAATCGATATGTAGTATCGTCCTTCCCAATGGCCTCCCAAATATGTATGTAAATGCTTCGTTAGTTTAGAGGAAAAAAATATTCCATAAAATGAAAAAAAAAGTACATCATAAAAATGACAAAGTAGCAAAAATAAAATTTGAATTAGTCTGATACAAAAAAGAAAACTTGCATAATGAAATCCCCATAAATCAGGCTAACTAAATTATAATTTCTATTTTCTTCATTGGGATCACTTTCTATTAATAGTGTCCATATATATATATATCTATATATATATATATATATATATATATATTTAGTTAGCAGTGTAGGTGGGGTCATTTGCTCCTCCCATTGTAGCAGCATCAGTGGCGTTCATAGCCACACCATCTGCACCTGGATTTTGGGATGTATGTTTGGCAATTTCTCTCTCTGCTTTCTCCCCAGCTTTTGACACATGTAAGTCCATTGTTGCTTCAGCCTCTTTTGCCAACCTAACCTCGTGAGCTATTTCCTTTCTGGCTTTGGCAAGATCCTTCTCAGCCTGAAAACACATATATATCCAATATAAAGTGTTTATTGTTTTATAAGCAGTGAACTATTTTTCCTTATGTAATAACCTACGAAAACTATTGCTCATAAAAAAAAAGTAACTATTTTTTTTTTGACCAAACAAAAAAAAAAAGTAACTATTTTGGAGGCTATAAATTTAGCCAATCTGATTGCTGATCATGTATATAGTAAATTGTTAATCATGTATAAAAAATTTAAAATAGTTTAGACAATCCTAGGATGTTATTTAATAACCAACCTTTACTTGTATTTTAAATCACAATTTTTGTGTTAAAATATATTGCGACAATTTTTAATAAGCAACACTAAACACACTTTCACTACTCACTCAAAATTCGAACCCGAAAACCTGCAACCTAATGTCGCTAAAATTGTCAATACAACCAATAATGGTGGACAATAATATAGAGAATAAATGTAGACGTTGAACTTAAAGAATTTCCATTTTACATCCTATTTTTAAATGAACTTTTCCAATACAATGTTCAAAGTAGGCATTCTCTAACAACAACAAAAAATAATAACCAAAAAAAGAAAGTATACCTTTTCTTCAGCCTTGGCTTCTGCCTTGACCTTACGCATGGCATTCATGTCCTGAAGCTTTTCCTTCACAGCCTGCATTTTTCCAAATATTTTTTGATGAAGAAAATTGACAATGTAACTTCAAAGATAGTTTTTGAAACAATTCATAGATACTTGAATTTGCAAGTATATAACAAACATGACTAACTAAATAATTATTGGCTCTCATTGTCTCCAATTTTTTGTGTAGCATGTGTGATCCAAAAAAAACTTTGGGAGACTTTTGTGGATCACCTTAAGGGTCATTTTGTCTATTTTTAGATAAGCAAAATTTCAATAACGGAGCACTAGGGGTGCTCAATCCCAAACAAAAAAAAAGTTACACATTATTTAGGCACTGTAGTGGATTATTCCACCAAGTAGAAATAGAGAATGTTTTCGTGGATTATTCCAAAGTATTCTTTTGTGCCTTTGGCTTTTCAAGGTTTTTTGTTTTTTAGCATTGAATTTTTGTTTTATTGCAAGACTGAATTGAAATTTTTCTATGTTTGCATATTTTTATGTCATGTTTTTTAAGCAAAATTTTTATTAACGGGAGCACAAGGGGTACTCCAATCCCGTACACTGATAGGGGGCTCCTAGTAGGAAACATTTTCTTTCTGCATAAATCTTACCATATAGGGTCCGTTTTGTTATGGGGAGATGGAGGGGAGGGGAGGAAATATTTTTGTTTAGATTTGTTTGGTTGAATTTTTAGGAGAGGAGAGAAGCGGAGTGGAGGAATGCAAAATCCCTCATATACCACTTTTTGCCTCCCTTCATATTGGGGGGATATAGAGGGGAAAAGAGAGGAATTATTAAAACTAATGGGGTCACCCGTGCGATGCACGGGACCAAAGCTTTAGGGACTACAGAAGCAATATAAAACCAAAAATAGGTTAATAGTAATTAAAGTCAAATTCTAACAATTAAAATGTGTTTAGAAGATTCAAAAGGATAACATTAGTAGAAATAGTAGTTATTAGTTATTACATAATAATTGGGTTATCAGGAGTTAAACCATCTTCAAAAAGAGGAGCATCGAAAGATTTGCAACTTCTCTGCTGCAAAGTGTCCCATATAAACCATTAGCTCCAAAATCTAAATTAGAGGTAAGATGATAAATGTTGACGAAGATGATATGATCAGAAACGTTGGCAGTTTTAATGACATTAACACATACAGATATGGTTTGGGAAAAGTTTTACTACAGAAATTAAGGAGTATTCACATACTTTTGGTATGGTAAAATCACATTTAATGAAAACAGTTTGATCATAAGTGTGCAGTTTTGAAAGCATTCAAATAGCACACATAATTGATTTCGGAAATGACACTAACACATATAGATTTGATACTGGCCTAATTGTTGTTGTCTCACATTGATAATGTTAAAAACAGGTATAATATTGAAAACATAGAGGCTTATTGAGGAAGTGTCCAAAGGCGATAGATTGGAATTTCTAGTCTCCACACGTCATGCCATGGATTTGCTATACAAAAGAATAAAAGAATGAATGTAAACAAATGATGAAACAAAGAGTTATAAAAGGAAATGGATAAAACAGACTTCATAATTTAGTGTTAGCAAAGGATCTTAAAAAACCAAAGAGTAGAAAGAGATATCAACAAATAAATTGATTGTAACTTTTATGAATAAATAAGATCTTATTGTTCATTAAAAAATAATACCTACTTGATGAAATTAAGATAATCAAGAAAGAAAAGACTCATTTTGTCAAAAAAAAAAGAAGAAGAAAAGACTCCATCTTGCTCATCTCATCCCCACTTGTAGCCACTTCCTAGTCTTCGGCCTCAATTGAATTATAACCCGATGTCTGCAAGTAGCTCACAAGGAGTTAGATTACAAAGATAGTAATTCCCACATATGGAGGTCATTGAAGTTAGAGCCAAAAAGTGTTATTACATAGAGACTCAAAGTTATTTGCAGACACATAGTGTAACTATTTATACTTTTGAAATAATTGATTTTAATAGACAGAACAAATACTAATAAATTAGAATAATAAGCTATAAAAAAGAAGAGCATATCATGCACATAACTAAGCAAGAGAAAATAAATTCTAATTAGCCTAGAAGAAGTTCATGAAGATGCTCTACGCCAAAACCACAATAAGAACTGATAATTTTGTGAATCGGTTAGTTACAAAAAATAGTTTCATAATTTTATGAAGGAATAGCTAAATCATGTGCCATGTAAATGGATATGTATGATTTCTTTATAAATACTAATATATGAACTAAGCATTGTGTAAGAGATAGTCTTTGGCTATACTTGGCCAGAATAACATTAAAACTCTAAAAAGCCTAGGTACCGAACAATGGCGACCACAGTGGGAGCAAAATCGCTTGCTTCCGAACTCTATCAAAATCTATATCCGGTCTTCTTCCCGAACTGATTCTTCTTCCCGAGGTAAGTTCCGACCACCCTTTCTCCTAAATCAATCACTACCATCTCGCATCTTTCGCAGGTTTAGCTCGCCTCCAATACGGCTTGAGCCCTTCTTTCTGGAGACTCTTATCTCAGATCGTCATCTTATCTCGGATCTTCATCTTGGATCTTCATCCTACTATGAATTTCTCATACCGTGATCTCGGACTTCTATCTATTAATCAGATTGGATTTCTACTTGGAATTCTTGCATTTGATCTCGGATTTCTATCTTAGCTGGATCTCTTGCAACTAGCCCAACGCGGCTTCTACAGCTCTCTGATCCCCGAGCTCCGACTCCATCAGAGAGTTCGAATAAGAAGTCCACAACGACTTCCTCCCAATTTTGCCCCGTGCGAGCCGACCTTCTCTCTGATCCCCGAGCTGACGAGCTCCATCAGAAACAGAAGGTATCCCAATTTCGCCTCGTGCGAGCTGACCTCTTATCTCCGAGCTCCGCGCTCCATCAGAGGCAAAAGTGCGGGGGTCCACAGCGACCTCCGTAGGAGGAATCTCGGGAGAGGGGGAGCCACAACGGCCTTCCCACCTATGAAGACTGAGGCCCGCACGACTCTCTTGTACTTGTGCATTCTGGAGAGGGGGGCCCGCATCGGCCTTCCCATCTATGAAGACTGAGGCAACGGCTCTCTTGTACTTGTCCATTCTGGAGAGGGGGGCAGGCATGTGGAAAAGTGTGCAAGTATACACAGTCACAAACAAGTAGCATAAAAGATCGAACCCACAGGGATTGGATTAACTCTTGTAGCTCAAGTTCATAAAAATTAGTGTAAACTATCTACTCACAATTTGGGCTGATGGTGATATGAAAACAGAATATAAATAAGCAATAAAATGTAGAGGAAATCAGTTGAGAATGATAGTTGAGATGTCTTTGCCAAATAAGTCACTTTTAAGAGTATTGTGCAGTTAAGTGGTGCAGTTGCACTAGATGCAATTGCATCAGTTTGTGTTTTTCAGTCACTTTCTTCAGAGTTTCATTACAAGCTTCCTATGTCTAGGCGTGCTAAATAGGTTCACTCCTGCCTTTGAAGTACCCACTGAATCATCTTAAGGACTATGTTATCCTATGTCTAGGACTTAACATGGATTTAACAAAGTTTTCTTTATTAAAACAAGTTAACAAAGACTTTATTAAAACACTCACCCTTATTAGTTCTTGATTTCTAGTTATAAACCATGTCTGAATATAACTCTACTTATTCTAAGTGATCAACCTCAAAATAAGATGGATGTAATATTACACAAGAACTAAAATGCATACACCACATAAAAGCACAACAACTTACTTAAAAGATCATTATAAGGTTAAACATCTCAACCAAGGAAATTTAGCTCATAATAGGCATTGCAAGACAGAGATAGATGGAATAAAACATGTTGATATAATTGAAATTACAAAGGAAAACAATAAGGTAAAGTTTACACAAATTGGAGTTCCCTTGCATAAAATTGCCAAGCAAAGCAGTTGCACTGATTTCTTGCACTATCCTAATTTTATGTAGAAGTGAAGGGAGAAGTCGTCAATTCCTTCCTTACCTTCTAACAAACTAACAACAAACTAAAAACCTAGTGAGAAGAAGTGTAAAACTATATTATGAGTGATGATTTTCAAGTGAGGAATGGGAGCCTTTATATAGCCTTCAACAGTAAGCCTTTTCCTTGGAGATTAAGTTAACCAATTAACCATGGTTACTTTTCAGATCTTTAATAAAGGAATTTGTTTTCTTCAATCAAGTGCAAAGAGAGGTCCAATAAGGGATGACCAAGTGTCCCATATGAATGACTCTTCAAAATGGTCTTCAATTGTAGGCGCCGAAATTTGCATGTGGCATGTGCCCCATGTGATCCATGACTAAGCATGATGTCATCCTTGAAGTGCTTGTGCATTGGTATGGTTGATGGTGCTTCTTGCATTGTAATCTGTCTTCAGTGCAGCAGCATCCAGTGCAGTTGTACTGCTTTATTCTGGTGCATTTGCATCAAGTGCAGTTGCACTGTTGTTTTGAGGAGCAGTTGCACTAGTCTTGTTTCTGCCTGTTCTTTGGTGCAGTTGCACTGTTATTTTCCGGTGCAGAAGTATCAACTGCAGATGCACTGAACAAACACATCAAACATACCAATATATATACAAAATGCTAAGTTATGAATTCATCTTTTCTTGAAACCTTGAATGTTGTTATTTTATTCATACAACTATATTTAATACATAATTTACTTGAATCTAAGCAATTATTTATGTTTAGATGTATAAATAACTCTATATAAAATAGAGTTATCAGGGGCCCGTAGCGGCCTTCCCATCTATGGAGCTAGGGGCCCCGCAGCGACCTTCCCATCTATCGCTTATTAATCTCGGGAATCTCTCAAATCTCCGGATTTCTATTATCTACGTCAGAGTCTTTCTTTTCTATGTACTTCGGAATTTTATTATCAGAATTTCTCTACCTTCTCTCGGCGTCAAAATTCTATTCTTCATCTCGGCACTGAATCAGAACGGCAATTGAAACATGCAAAGTATGCGAGGCATTCAAAAACAAGACTTTAATTAGCAAATCGTGACATCGGAATTAAAGCCGGAAATGGACGTGCCCAATGTACTTTACAAACCAGGGTTGGCCCCGCACATGCCCGAGACCAACCTCATGACACTAAAAAAAAGAAGAATACAAGAAAATCTAATCTGCACTCCCCGCATCTTTCTTTCCCTCGACCTCGGTAGCATTCTGATCAGCGACAGCTGGCTTAGCCTCATCCTCAACGGCGTGAGTCCCAAGGTCGGCTTGATCCCCCGCCTCCATCTGGTCTTCCATGTCCCTCTGGGAAGACGAGTCATAGTGCACTTGGCCTTTGCAGACGATCTTCTCGTCCTCAGCCTTGTTCTCAACCTTGAGCAAAGTAGTGTCCAATGTGGGCTCGAGGATGAGAGTCATTCTCAAACAGCGCTTGAAGCCGGTCACGGCCCCCGTAGCCACTCTGTCAGTAAGGCTGACCTTATCTTTCATCAGCTGCATCCTCCTTCTTCTTTGCCTCGGCCGCATCCAGCTTATCTTGGATTTTCTAGAGCTCCGCCTGCAACGTCGGGATCTCAGCTATCTTCTTGGCCTGCTCCTTGGCCTTAGCATGCGCCTCGTCAAGCTGCTTCTGCACCCCGGACATCTTTTCAAGCTCGGCTTTCAGACTCCGGTTTTCTTCAGAATAAGCTATCAAATTACGATCCCGGTAAATTTTCAGGTCACAAGAAGTGTGAATCAACTCGCCATCTAAGTGTCTATTATCAACTTCAAGGACAGAGATCTTACCTCGGAGACGGGCAGTGGTTTTCTCAACAATCAGGTCCTCTAGTTCCTTAAAGGCGTCAGTGCCTAGCCTACCGACTCAGACACAAGCCACGAAGTCCTCCATGGTGGCCTTTTCTTTTCCTTCTGACTTCTTTTCTTCCCTCTTCTCCTCTTGTTGTTTTTGTTTTTTCAGGATGGACGGGTCAGTACTGCCAGCATCGGCATGGCTTCTTTTGAACTTGTTCTTGTTGCCCGACTCCAGAATTGGCTTCGGAAGCTTGACAGCAGTAGGGGATTTGAGTTTTTCCGCAGGCTTGCTCCTAGAGTGGGACTTGCTTGCTGCCTTTTCCAGGACGAATCCGGACCCTGATCCCGTCCCCGTGCTCTTTTTCTTTTCAGGCACCTTCTTGGGCACCTCTACGTGGACAGAAGTATCAATGTTGGCACTCTCAAAAATATCATCAAGGTCGTCCATTTTTCCTGCAAAATAGAGAAGGACGGTCAGAGTCAACATCAATACATTCCCGAGACCGACTCGGATTATGAACAAAATATCAATTGAAAGGTAAGTACAGGAAGCAAAGTATCTCTTCAACTTGGCCTCAGACTCGGCCACGACATCAATCATGGAGCCGCAGTGGAACTTCAAGCCTTTCTTGGTCAACTCCTTCCCCCACTTGTTGATCAGCTTGACGACCCCGCGTCGTCCCCCGCCAGCAAGTTCGGCTTCATTATATGAGACTTGGTTTCAATCTCCTCTCCACCTCGGACTAAATGCTCCCGACTCCACGACAACGGGAAGTGCACCCTGCTCAAATCCTTCCCCTCGAAATCCGCAATCGATTGTTTAGTCGCACTATTCAAGGCTTTGACGAAGAAGAAGTTCAATTTGAAGTCCAGGTTCGAATCATTGGCCGGAGCAAAATAGAAGCGTTCAATGTTGCCCCGCAGCCCAACGTGTCCTTGTCTCTTGCCACGTGACCCTGGCTCCGCGGAATGGAATACATTGAAGAAGCAGAAAAAGACCCTTGCAGAAGAAACTCTTCCGAGGTGCTCCATAACTAGCTCGATGTCACACATGAATCCCCAGCCATTTGGGTGCAGTTGGGAAGGGGCCACATGCAGGTAATTCAATACATCCTTCTGAAAGGTGCTGAGTGGGATCCGAACTCCCATCGTCTCCAAGGCAGCCCCATAAAAGAAAAATCCTATCACATTGTGCTCGGTGCATACGGGCATGTCTTCAGCAGCCATCAGCCTCCACCTCTGGTCAGCGGGGGCAGCAATGAACCGTTCACAATAGGCAACGGGCTTGTCCGACTTCAGTTTTGGGTAGATGTTGCAGATCTTTAAAGAAACCCAGTCATACACTTCCTCGACGGTTTCTTCATCTTTTTCTACTGCGACCTCGATTTCCTGAACTTGAGAGTCAACCTCGGCGTTCTCCCCCTCGGCATTTTCTTCAACCGTACCTTCCGAGGCCTGCCTGACAAACTCCCTAGCCGAAGCGCCCGACATCGCGGGAGAGTCTACATATGTTGAGGAAAGTAGGGACGGAGCTCCCTTGGGGGCCGGCATGGACTCTCCAGAAGCCGACCTCCTCAAGATCTGTTTACCAGGCGGGTTGAAGGGTTGTGATTCCTCACTCTTGGACCAGACCATTATCTGCAAGGGGAGGATGGCACTATCACTATCTAAATTCGTCCTTCTAAGTCTATTTATCTAAGGCTAAAGCAATACGGATCCCAGCCTCGGCAATCCCAAGGCTGGTTCATCTCCTCCCCCTGAGGTAAGCAGCGACGGTCGCCAACATGGCGACGCCGGCCGCGGTCAAAACGACATTACACCTAAGACAGATTAAATAATGCAGGAATGAAAACTAACATCTGTGCAGGTACTTGCGAATGTCGGCTTGAATCTTGTAGTCGGAGGAGCGAGTGACGATCTCGTCTCAACAAGAATCCAGAAAAAGGTGGCGGCGAACGACGGTGTTGATCTCGACACAGTCTTCGAAAAATCCTCACTTTCTAGAACACGCAGAGCTCAATCTCTGAGAAAACGTAAAAGTGAACAAGTAAACCCTCAACTCGCCTTATATGGGGGAGAGATGCGAAGCGTCACATCACATCAATGCGTCATTTCAAATGCTGCGCAATAAGGCACTCTCGATCTCACCAAGCGTCACGCCTTTGTTCCCCCTCTCACTGGATGACATGTGGTGAACATGCTAGGTACCGAACACATGCTAAACAACTATCATATAATGGAAAACATAAATGCGCTGAAATAAACCCAAAGATACATAACTCCAGCGATTGGCAATAAAATAATTCTTTCACCATCTACCTAGGATTATAAACTGATACAAACCAGCTTTTTTTAGGAAATTATGTATAGCAAGTAGTAACCATTCTCAAATTGAAGAACATTCCCATATGAAGAAAAAATAAATAACAATCATTTCTCCTACAATAAAATTTAGAGTTCAAAATATGTAAGTAGAATTTAATGAAAGATAAGCATCATGTAAGTCCATAAATCATTTTGGAAATCCACATGGAGACTACCACTGGATCTAAATTTAGAGATTTTAATGACATTGACAAAATTACCCTTGATTATTTGAAAAAATCCAACATTATTTATAAGGATAAAAATGTATATTAGTTTTGAAATCTCTCCCCTCCGCGGTGATCCAAACATATATGTGTAATCAAAATCTCTCCCCTCAGCCAGGTTCTCCAACGTAAATTAATTACCGACAAAGCCGGTGGAAACTACGCACCAATGACATGGTAACTAAAAAAAATCTCTCCCCTCCTCCCTTCCCTTGCAGATTCTGTCACACTACTTGATCACATTCATTTACTCGAGGGGAACTATAAAATTGGAATAGAATAAATTAGGCCAAATTGCATATAAAGAGACCAAACTGCAACTTTGACCGAAAGTAGTGAATTAAAATGCAACTTGGCCAATAAATTAAGAATATTGCAACGATGTGATAAATTTACAATTAGTAACTTCCCACCGAATGTCTTGATCAGTAAAATAAAATCATTGGCGTGCCATGGAATTCCCTGTAACAAAAGTCATGAAAATCACAATCACGTTAATTCCCACGCTTTAAATAAATAGAATTACATTGCCAATCTGTTTCTTCACACTCTCTAATGGGTCTCCAACATTTGCTGGTGTTATCTCTTCGTGTCCTTTGTATTTTTCTTTTGCCTCATGTCTTCGTTTCCTCACTTCCATTGCATAGCACGTAATGCCTCACTCTTTCCTTTTTGCTCTTCTTATTCCCCTCTAACCACCATTTAATCCATTCTATATTATGAATATTAATAGATAATCACTCGATGTTTTTTATTTATTTGTAGACATAAATCATTGTTCCCTGGTTTGAACAATTCGATAACATATGATCCAACTCGAGTAACTCAGCTCTCGTGGCATCCTAGGTTGTTTTTTTCCCTTCTAGGTTGTTAACTTTTTAAAAACATTTCTCTAATATATTGAAGTGCTTTTTTTATGATAAATTTTTATTTTAATTGCAAAATTTGATGAACAGGACTTTTCTATATAAGGGGTTTCTCTCCGAGGAGGAATGTGATCACCTTATCACTTTGGTTAGAGTTTTACCGAATAATATCACTTATATTCCTTTGAAACTTGTCTAATAAGAATATTTTACACAAATTATTTTTTGGTATCGGACACTCGCGGGCGATTCACGCAGTGTCCCAACGCTGTCAACGAAGGACTAATCTGCGCTCGCTACTTGGGGCTCTTAATCATTTCGCTGGTCAGCACCCTATTTGAGGTAGGCGGGAATCGAACCCGGGAGCAAACCGGATCGACCTCCACCACGTCCCAGCAGGAGCCTGAACCACTGGGCTAGGAGTGTTGGTTACAAATTATTGAAATCAATAAATATTATTATCTTTAATAATATTCTTGATTGTTTAGTACCAATATAATCACACTTATTTTCATCTGAAAATACTTGCAATATAATTAAAAAAATTAATTAATATAATTTTAAATCATAAAATGATGAAAACAAATTCTTAAAACCTAATAAGTAAAAACCAACAGAAAGTATATGCTATAAGTTAATTTAATGCCTGAGATTTCCTATTGCTAGGCCAAGGGTAAGCTACAGAAGTCTATGGTAGCGGATAAAGAAACAGGTGAAAGTATATCGAGTAAAGTGAGAACAAGCTCTGGGATGTTTCTTTCAAAGGCACAGGTATATAATTTACTCAAATTAAAGACTTTTGTTTGTTATTATGTTGTCTATAATGTGATTTGGTTTTAGGGAAGCACAAAATTGTTTTCTCTTTTTCAGTTAGTCTTCAGATTGTGGTATTAGTGGGACAATTCATTACTATCTAAGTGGTTCACTAAATTAGTCACTTATTAGTCTTTCATATAATAGGTATACAACTTAGTACCTCAGAATTTGCAACACCCACACACTCTTCTGTCTTTTCTTCTTTTGTCCAGACCATTGTTGGCTAGTTATAGAGAATCCTAATACTTTCAATAAAAGACTATTTACTGCTCGAGGGTTTAAGAGCAATATTTTTATTTTTTATTGAAGAATGAAAAACACAGCTTCTTTCTAAACAATTCTAATTACTCTATTCGTTGTATAACCTTGCTTAATGTGAAAAGATTGTTTACCATACACAGAAATATGAAAAATTAAAAAAGAATATAATTGGAAAAAATTTATAATTATATCATCATTAATGAGAATTTAGTCTCTCAACTTAAAACATCTGAATGTTCGTGTCATTCAATTTGGGGAAAACTAAGCCATCTAACACAGTGTGATTACCTAAATTATCCTCAAAAGTCTTCACAAAGAAATTTCATACCTCTCTTTTATCGTCATTCACCTCTTCAAGTGACCTCTCATCTACCTCCAACACACACAATTGATATCGTTGATATAGTTAATCAAAGAATAGAAATAAATTACAGAAATATCAACTCTCATTTTAAATGGACTAAAATAAACTTTTAGTCCCTTTTTTTTATATGATGTTTCAATTTTGTTTATTTTTTTCAAAATGATCCTTTATTTTACACAGTTAAAGAAAGAAATGTGGTCCATGTAATACCCTAATATCTCAACAATAGAAGAAATACCACATACACCTTTTAGCATATATCAGAGTAAAATTCCTATGTTTAAATATTGAACAAAACTAAAGTTTGATGATAAATGCATCAAACGAGCACTCATATTTCATAACTTCAAATAGAAGTACATAATTAACATAAACACCATGTTTTAATATCCTTCCCACATCCTAATGTTCAGTATCCATAAACAGAAATAGCGGAAACGATATACAACTTTTAATACAATTCCAGTCATAATATCGAGATACATAAGAAACTAAAGGGAACAAAAGCAATAAACTAAATCCTCAATATCTCCATCATACTACAAAAAAAATAGGTAAAAAATGGCAGTTTTTTTTGGTAAAAATGGCGGTTTAAATCGCCGTAATATCCATTTGTGGCGGTCACCAAAACCGCCATAATTTTGAATGCCACAACGTTAAAATGGCAGTTAGCAATAAAGCGCCACAATCTGTGAGGTAGAAAATGGCGTTTTGTTTTCCGTAAAAAGTGGCAGTTGAAACCCCCCATAATTTACACTTGTTTATAAAAAAATAATGGAAAAATATGGCAGTGCTAACCACCATAATTTTCAATTTTTGACATAAAAATACAACAAAAATTCAATTCGATTACTGTAAATGTAATTTGCGAAGGAAAAATAATGAACACATAAAGCAGAATGCTCAATTACCCAACACAAAATTAATATAGCGGCATTACATAAAATGAGAGCGGGAGAAAAATGGTATTACCATCACCCAAAACCAACTAATGAATGTTGAACTAATCTGTAAGTTATGGTTATATTAACAATATTAATATGAGGAGTAAACCAAAAAACATATGCTCAAACAATTGTCAAAACAAGTGATATTTTTATGATAGTTTTAACATCAATAATGCACACAATTGCATCAAAATATATGGAAAACACAAGTAAGCAGGCTGCCTTTGATCATTCAAAGAATTTGTCTCCATCTTCATGTGATTCCATATAAAAATAAAGCACTACCAGTTGTCTGGTTCTTTGCATTGCCCCTGGTATGTGAGCCTAAAGAATAGAAAACAAATAACAATTAGCGAATAGCTTTCACCATAGTAGTAAAATCATCTTACTTTCCACATAAAGTTTACAAAGGAAGTAATTGCATGAGGCATCCAAGTGTTATCAAGTAATTACCTTGATGATGTTACCAATCAAAACCTGGAAAATAAAATCCATTAAGTGGAAAGGTGGAACTATTGTCACTTATGCTGCAACAGTTGAAAATGCAAACATAGAGAAGTAAGCTTAGATTTGTGACAGAACAAGGATACATATTATATCAGGAAAGATAGTAAGGAAAGAAAATGCAACAATGTTTCATACTAATACTAATATTTAGTATTATTAATTTAAAGCCTCATCATTTGTAACAACACTATTATGCATAGCATTGGATCATCCTTTAAAGGCTGCCAAGACAGAATAAATTTTCAATAGAAAAAGAACAAAGGGATTACATTCCAGTTATTGCGGTGAGCAGGAAACCAGATGTTTCCATTCTCAAGAGCAAGAAACCAAGTCATGAATGAATAAGGAGGCAAATAAGTATGTTGCTTGGCATTATTATTTGCACCATCCATGAAAAAAGCCAATGAGGGGACACAAGGCTCATCAAACTTATTTTCCTACTATGTTTGAATGACCTATAATAGCAAAAGAAAATTAATCAGACAACATTAATCAGAAGACAATTTACCAAGAAGTAGAAAAAAATCCACATTCTGTAGGAACATCTTCAAAACTATTTCACAATCCTTAACACAGAAGTCGAGATACTAACTATTAGATGCATCACAATAGATACTATCATATGGAAGAGACCCTGTGGAAACAAAAGGACGAGAGGGTAAAGAGATGAAGTAGTTATCGATAATCATCTTGACATTTACACCAAAACGAAAAACTCTAGATTGTCCATGGCCAACCAAGAAATCTTGACTAACAAAATTTTTGTGAAATATCTTAACATCCAATTGAAAGGCAAGTGAAATTATAAAAAAAAAAAAAAGAACCCGAAGTTTAAACTGTACCTTTAGAGAGCCCTTTAATAGGTCCAAGTAGCCTTGCTTGATTTGCCCATCGCCATACAAGAACCTGTTGTACTGCAATGATATTTGTACACAAATGTCATGAAAGAATTGTTGGTCTTGAGAAATTTTAAATTCCATGTATAAAGAAAAAACTGTTTAGAAGGCATGCTGCTATCACAACCCTCATCAAAGGCCCAAGTGATGTTTAGTTTCCACTATTGTAATTTGTGCATAACTAAACATAAAAGAGTGATAAATCTTTGTATTTTCATGGTAGAACTAAAACATGTTCTTTTGATGGCAATAGTTACTTGCTGACATAATAAGAAAGCATTGCAAAACCAAGAGCGACTAGATGTCCTAATCTAATAGTTACAGCAATGAAAGCTTGAAATCTGTGATAAGCATATAAAAATACATAGAACCAACGTTTATTTCCAAGAGTGACTAGCAGCATAGCTACCATGTAAATGAGGAAGCTTTATGATAGGGCTGACAACCATCAGCATATTCCTAGAGAATTGTTATGCTTTCGGACAATGCATAACATTCTCCCTCTCCATTGCGATCCACATAAGAAATAAATTCTCAGCCATAGCTCCAATAATTGATAGACACAAAAATAATGCCGCTAAAAGTAATTTTGCTGTAGTGATTAATCAACCCAAATCACACTTATGCTTGATCTTTTCATAAAAACCTCGATTCCAATTCACATAAGAATGCCATAACAAGACGTACAACAAATAAATATGAACACCAACCATTAAGAAAATTAAAGAGCTGAAGTGCGGACAAGGACAACTCTTGGTCTTTATCGGTTATCAATGTTGAAATGGAAAAAGGAGTTAATTAATTGCAAAAAGCAAGAAAACAGAGCATCACATACAAATTTAGGGTTTCAAAACAAAACCCTCTTAAACGTGGAGCTGGATCTCTTTGGAGCCGCAACCTCTTCCTTCTTTCTTCATCCAGAAGATCTCTCTGTCCGCCTGTTTATCTCTGATCTCTCTCTCTCTCTCTCTCTCTCTCTCTCTCTCTCTCTCTCTCCCTCACACACACATATGCCTCCCTGTTTGTTGCCATTTGAACCTTTACAACCACCAATAGTGTTTCCTATCAACCCGTACATCTACACTCATCACCGATCACCCACACAGGGAAAAATAACCCATCCATGAGACCAACATCTTCGCACACCAATGGAGAAGGGACAGTTTGGGGTGGTCTTCGTCGTGCTCTCTGGTGGTGTATTTTATAGAGGGCTTTCCATGGTGGTGGGTGACTCAACGGAAGGAAAATGGGAGAGAACGATGGCGGCATGAGAGTGAGAGAGTGAGCGAGGTAAAGGATTAAAACTGAGCGCAAAATTGAACGCATTATTCGGAAAGTAAAAGAAAATAAATATCGGCGCTCAAAGTTGCCATTAGGGCTGGACAAACCGGTCAGTTACACCGGATTCGGTTTGAAAATCATCTATCCAAGGAAAACCGAAAAGCTTAAAATGGCATCCATTTTCGACCATTTCAATGGCGGCTCCGGCGGGTGCCTGGTGGCGGTTTTAACAGTTCTATCGGGTGGTTTGTTTCGGTTTATAAAGTGTATTTGTGGTGGTGTATCTTTTCCTCTTTTCCTTCTCCCACAGTCTGTTTTAACTGCTGTCGGAGTGAAAACCAGAAAATATGGAACAAAGAAGACGATGTGGTGGATTATATATATTACTAGCCTCATAAGCTGTGAGATGCACGGGGTTGGCCAAATTTCCTAGTGTAAATAAGTAATAAATTCTTTACGCATTTATTAGTAAACCTCTTTATAATTATTCATGGTCGGTTTTTTTTAGTTGTCCAGAGTTTGTCCACTGTAGGAATCGAACTCGGGAACACTAAGTCGACCCGGTGTCTCAGGGTAGCTTATGCCAGTGGACCAATGGTGTTGGTTTGTAAAATATATAGCCAAATAATTGTGGATAAAAGTTAAATTATAACTATGAAATTAAATAAGAAGATTATAAAATTTAGAAAGAATATTGACAAAAACGTTGAAATTAAACATCCATAGATAATGGGAAGAAAATGTCTAAAACTTTTAATAAAATAATCTATATGTATCAAATGTAAGTATAAAAACGTAACCCATAATTAGATAGAAAAGAAGACAACACAATTAAAAACTAAAACACGTGGGTATCATGAATGGTTGAATTGATAAAATAGGAGCAGTTATATAAAGTTGAAAGAAAATGATGGAGGTTATATTATAAATGTGGTTAAAGTTCACGTTGAAAGAGGATAAAAATTTAAACACTCCATTGGTCCGAAGTGACCAAAATAAAGAAGACAACACAAATAGAAAGTGAAACATGTGGGCATCGTGCAGGGTTAGATGAAAACCACCAATAAAATAGAATCACCTATAGAAAGTTGAAAGAGGGTGATTGGGGGATCTATTTTAAACGTGGCTGAAGTTCACGTAAATAAAAAATAAATTAAAACTATAAATTAAATAAAAATATTATAAAATTTAAAAGAAACATTAACCAAGACATTGAAATTCACCATCCATAGATAATAAGAAAATAAGCGTAAACAATATTAATAACAACAAAGACATTGAAATTGAACATCCATAGATAATTAGAAGAAAAAGTTTTAAAAACTTTAATAACGTTATCTATATTCATCAAATGTAAATATAATAACTTAACACATAATTAAATAAAAAAGAAGACATAACAATTAGAAAGCGAAATACGTACGTATAGGTATCATGCAGAGTTCGATTTAAAACCACCAATAAAATAGAAGTACATATACAAAGTTGAAATTATTTTTGAAGAAAAAAGTTCGCATATTTGAATAATTAATATTTTTTCTGATGCTAAAGTACCAAAAAAAAACTATTTAGTATTGCACTACACTACATATTTTGTCACGAAATTTTTTCCACCAAACGAGTTATTGAGGAGTGAGCTTTGTGTATCCGAAGATGTAAAAAAAATTGAACCCTAAAGTACCTCAAAACAAATTGCTTAGCACCACATTTTACGTATTTTTGTCACATATTTTTTTCGTCAAATAGGTTTTTGAGGAACAAACATCGCCTATTTGAACATCTAAAATTTGTTTTGGACCCTAAAGTACCCAAAAAATGGCTTCACACTTTACCTATTTTTGTCACAAAAAGCTATTTTTTACCAAACCAGTTATTGAGGAAAAACTTCGGATATTTGAACAACTAAATTTTTTCTGAATCCTAAAGTACCTCAACACACACTGGTTAACATCGTACATTACCATCAAGTACACCAAAACACACTATTTAACATCTTATTTTAGTATTTTGTCATGAAATTAAATCTTTTTTCATCGAAAAACAAAGTTCGCATATTTAAACATCTAAATTTTTTCGAGACCGTAAACTATCTGTTAAAATATTGAAAAGAAAAAAATGGAAAACATTAAAATGTAAAAGAAGACAAAGCAAAAAAAAACTAAAATTAAAAAAAAAAAGTGTGGTTTTTCCCGCGGCAGTGACAAGCTGCTTACATTTTAAAGATTCTATGTTTTAACTTATCAATAAAATAAATGTAGGTTATATCATTTATTTGTGCAGAAAAAAAAATAATCAAAAGAAATTGTACAGAAGAAAAGTAGTAGATTAGTACAAAAGTTAAATGGAAAAGAACTAAAAGTAGTGGAAAAGTAAAAGACAAGTCACCAGTTGTGCAGTCTGTGACAGTCTGTACTCTGTAGAATAAAAGTAGCACAGTAAGATAACAGTGTGCAGAGGTGCAGAGGTGCAGTGGGCGGGTTCGGATTCACATGGGTTAGCAATCATGATACCAATTCCGCCCATTTTAACTCACTTTAAACCGGTTTTTAACACCCGCCCACCCGACTACCACATTAACCCGCTCGTAACAGTTGTTTCACCTCAGTTTCTGCGGATTTTCGGGCGGGAGCCTCCCAATCAAAAGACGCCAGCCAAAAATGCATACTTTGGAAGGCAAATGTGACTTCCATAAACCATTCAAACTAATCCTCACATCCTCTTCTAAATTGCTATCTTGCAAAGTAGACAATAAAAACATATAACAAGATTTTGCCGAGAAAGAGTTCCCATTGTTACCTATCCATTTCCACCCATCCTTCCCTCCTCGGTATAACTTAATTCCATGTAAAATCTGCCTAAGAATAGCTGCATCAGCCGCTTCAACACCATCAAGCGCTCAAACCCAAGGTATGATCCAACACCAACGGTCATCCACCCACTCACCCATATCTACAATAACTGCATCCCGATTACCTGAGATTAAAAATAAATTTGGGAACACCACAGCCAAGGGATCGATTCCCAACCATTTTTGATTCCAAAAGCTAATAAGCCTCCCATTCCCCACGACACAATTAACTGAAGCCATAAAGAAATTCTGCTCCAAAATTAGATCATCTCCCAAAGTGATTAAGTCCCTCCACCAAAGAGAATCTGATTTACCCCACACTCTGTTCAACCTGCCGATATGCTTCGCTCTTATATCACCAAAACGATGTTCAAGAATAGGTCTCCAGATAGCATTTTCATCAACAAGACATTTCCATTTCCACTTAGCAAGCAAAGAAATATTAAAAGCTTCAAGATTTTTGATATGATCCGAAAAGGAACACATATTTCAAATTAGGATCTATCCTCGAGTGAATCACACAATTTAAAAGACAAGAACAAAACACAATTCAAAGTAACAAAAATTAAAAAGATGGAGAAGATAGAAGATGGATTAAGAAAGGCGCCACACTCTCAATTCTATTAAGAATGAGAAATGATAAGCCAAGTGAAGAATCGCCACAAAGGAAATGATGCCTTTGATAAGATCCAAATAAGTGATCTTCCACAAGAAGATACAAGAGGCACAAAGCTCTCAAAATGCTAATTGCGTATAACTTTCAACATCTCTTCAAATTGGATTCTTACATGGGTTTTTATAGGCTAAACTTGAAAGATAGAAGTAACTTTCCACTATCATGTATTTACCTAGAATATAACCACAAACTAGAAAATAATTTCCCACTAGCCACTATAATGGCTTAGAAAGCCTTTAAAACCCATAAACTAACATAAGAAAGATAAAAAGACACTTTAACTTATTCAGCCAAAATAAATCCGAAAATTAAAATTAAAATAGCAAAAATTAGACAACCATTGAATTCTCCTTGATATTGTGCATTGGGCTTTTCCAAAATTTTGTCATCAAGTTGTGCTAAAAGGATCTTCATAGAATTGTAGAAATATGGCCCGATTTGGTTCTCATCATTCCCTCCTTCTTCAAGAGAATTCGTCCTCGAATTTATTGGCTTAGGAAATCACCATCCTCCAGGTTCAAACACAGTTATGTTGAATCCAGACGGTTCATCTCTTGGAATTGTTCTTTTACCTTCCTTCAAAATAGAATAAGCATTGCTACATACAGAAATAGCATTAGTAGGCGAACATACACCATTATGAAGAAATATATTTGTTAGATTCCGTGACAACGATTCCTTTTTTCCCACTTGTTCAGTTACAAGAAAACTTTCAATTTTTATTTGCACATTTTCCTTGCTCTTTTTGTTTTTATCTTCCTCAAATTGAGATATATCATTTTTGGCATCCTCTTGCTCTTTTCCTTTTAATATGAATTCCTCCTGAACGCTCTCAAAAGCACAATTTATCTTTTCCTCACCAACTTCTGTTGGAGATAATGATACATGAGTAACTTGAAGAGCACAAGAAGTAGAAGAAGAAATAGTAGTAGGAATAATTGACTTTTGGAAAGTCACAGGAATGCTCTCAATTTCTTTCTCTTTTAGCCCCAAATCTTTTTCCTCTTTCTTTTCAATGACACACTCCAATTTTTCTTCACTTTTTTCTTTCAATTTCATCTTTTCTCTCAAGGCTAACCTTTCCACTCTTTTTGCTTCTTTTTTTAGACCATTTTCATAAAGATATTTCACATACTCTGGATCCATTACAAAATCTCTAATATATATGGCATAATCTCTTTGTCTTTCCTCCATCATGTCCATTTTGGGAAGAACGATGATAGATTTCGAGAGAAACAAAAAAAGACAAACAAAAACTCACTCTAGGATCCTTAGCTCTGATACCAAATGATATGATCCGAAAAGGAACATATATTTCAAATTAGGATCTATCCTCGAGTGAATCACACAATTTAAAAGACAAGAACAAAACACAATTCAAAGTAACAAAAATTAAAAAGATGGAGAAGATAGAAGATGGATTAAGAAAGGCGCCACACTCTCAATTCTATTAAGAATGAGAAATGATAAGCCAAGTGAAGAATCGCCACAAAGGAAATGATGCCTTTGATAAGATCCAAATAAGTGATCTTCCACAAGAAGATACAAGAGGCACAAAGCTCTCAAAATGCTAATTGCGTATAACTTTCAACATCTCTTCAAATTGGATTCTTACATGGGTTTTTATAGGCTAAACTTGAAAGATAGAAGTAACTTTCCACTATCATGTATTTACCTAGAATATAACCACAAACTAGAAAATAATTTCCCACTAGCCACTATAATGGCTTAGAAAGCCTTTAAAACCCATAAACTAACATAAGAAAGATAAAAAGACACTTTAACTTATTCAGCCAAAATAAATCCGAAAATTAAAATTAAAATAGCAAAAATTAGACAACCATTGAATTCTCCTTGATCTTGTGCATTGGGCTTTTCCAAATTTTTGTCATCAAGTTGTGCTAAAAGGATCTTCATAGAATTGTAGAAATATGGCCCGATTTGGTTCTCATCAATTTTTGATACCCAGACCTCCCTCTTTCTTTGGTTTACACACAATATCCCAGAAACCCAACAAATCTTCCTGTTGTCACCATGACCAACCCACAAAAAATTCCTTTGTATTTTTATCAATTCATTAATCACCAATTTCGGTGCCTTATAGAAAGATAAAAAGTATAAAGAAATGCTGTTCAAAACCGAGTTAATCAAAATAACTCTACCTCCAATAGATAGGTGACGACCCTTCCACAAAGCTAATCTCTTCCTAACCGACTCCACCACCGGACGCCAAGTATTACTACGCCTGGGATTAGCACCCACAGGGATTCCCAAGAACCTAAACGGAATGGCAGAGATACTACAAGACAAAAACGAGGAAGCCGATTCGAGAAAATCCTCCCTCAAATTGATACCAAACAAATTACTTTTATGAAAGTTGACTTTCAGCCCCGATACCAACTCAAAACCATGGAAGATAGATTTAAGACACCAAAGGTTGTTCCAAGATCCCTTTCCGACCAGAATAGTATCATCCGCAAATTGTAAGAGAGTAATACTTATCTGAAGACACCTTGAAACCTTCGTACAGCCCCAACCTCACAGCCTTCTGAACCATTCCTGCAAGCCCTTCCGCCACAATTAAAAACAAGAAAGGAGATAATGGATCCTCTTGTCTCAAACCCTTAAACACTTTGAAATCTCTTGTTGGGCTACCATTAACCAGGACCGCCAAATAATTTTCGCATACACACGCCCGCATCCGATCAATCAATCTTGCATCGAATCCCATCCTTTCCAACATATAAAACAAGAAACTCCAAGACACAATCATATTCCAACATTTAAAATGTTTTGTGTGAGTGAGTGTGGTGTGGGTTTAGCTGAGGGTAATAATTAAAATGAGTGGAATCCTTATTTTACCCTTAAGCTAGTTATACCCCATTATTACTAATAGACCGCACAAGTTAATTCCAGGAGCACCTAATGCATTCAAATATCTTACCTACTCATTCAATTAAGTAAAGTAATGCAATTATTTATTAATTCAAGCAGTTGATCAAACAACTCAAATCGTAAGAAATTGCTAAACACACTCAATCAATCAAATTAGAAAACAATGGAACAAAATCAACTACCAATCTCAAGAATTGAGATTAGCCATTTTAGGGATGTTACAGTCCATTACTTATTTTTTGTTTTGAAGTAGTCCCCAATTTTATAAAAGTTATCCAAAAATATTCTAATATTTTATTAAGGTGTGATCTTTATTTTCCCAAGGTTATGTCAATATAATCCTCTCCGTGCAGCAAGTTAAACAGACAAAAACACATTTGTGTTAACTTACAAAAGAATGGACAGTTTCAAAAAAAGTTAAATACAAGAGAAACTAAATTAAAAACTAAATTGGTGAGCTAAGGGACATGTCATGGAGTTATAAAAAGGAGGTTCAAAGTTTAAATCTTGAAAACTTGCATTTCTCCCACCTCCTAATTAATTACTAACCATTAACTTTTGACAAAAAAAATTAAAAAAAAATTAAGAATTTACATAGCTCCAAAGTATAACTTAGCTTTTTATATTGTCTAACATCTCAAAAGTGAAGTGTGCTAGTGTCGGTCAAGGAATAGAGCTAGTAATTATTACCTCCCTCTCATTCTATTTAACGTTTAAGGTTGTGTTACACATAGGCTACGAAAATCATTTAGTAGCCCAGAATGCATTATGGTTATCTCATAATTTTCTAATATGCCATTGTTACTGTATTTCTCTTTTAATAATTAAATATTGAAAAATGAAAACTACATTAATACTTCAAGAATATTAATGTAGTATTAATACTGTATTTCTCTCTTATTAATGCTTCATTGGAATTAATTTTTTTTCTATAATGTAATGTAGTATTTGAGAGAAGGACTAGTATGGATATTACATAATAGAATGCCAAAACAATTTATTTTTGTTTTAGTTTTTTATCCTCTCTTACTTTTATAGGACGAAATCATTGTTGATATTGAAGCTAGAATTACTGCATGGACATTTCTCCCCGCGGGTAAGTAGGAAAATGTCATTACTTTTTTAGCAATTTTAATATATATATATATATATATATATATATATATATATTTAAATAACTTTACCTTGTTTATATTTTCCTAAACACAATTGGTATATCAATGTTATGTCGGTCGAATGGAACTGTACGATCAGATTCTTTAAGTAAGGTCTTGCTTTCGAGTCTTGTTGATGGATTAAACGTGTTTGAGAGGGAAATGTCTCTAGGTTTTAGTTTTCCGGTGTAGATTTGTCATCGGCAAATTTCGAAGTCTAACTCCGTCATTGCACATGAGGGTTGTAGATTCAATGAGCGATAGACTGGTAGTAGGAGAGGGTGGCAAATCTATTACAATTTTAAAATATGAGCAAATTCCTACATCTCCAAATAATCCACTCAAAGATAATACTTACTAATAGCAACTAAAATTGGATCCTAAATTTCGGAAGGCCATCCACAATCAACTATGGTTATATGTATCTTACGATATATATATATACTGTTCGTATCTCAGTTCGATGCGAAATAAAACAAAAACATTATGTATCTTAGTGTGTATCTCTCTTGCCCCTAAATTTCAATTTGCTCTGTTGTATCTTACGTTCATTAATTTTATTGAATCTTACGATACGAGTTTGTACTGCTAAAATGCCTGCTCAAGTGATTTGTTGGAAACATTTCATAAATAGTATATAATAAGCCAAAAGTAATCCTTTTAAATACCCCCAAGTTACATTGAATAAGAAACAAACTTTGTATACTATGTTTTTGGTCTCCCTCTTGAAATGCACTTTTTAAAACTCTCAACCTTTTATTGTTAACCATGATTGGTTCCCCAACTATCTATATATTGTAGTTTTCTTCTTTTATTTGTTTTTTTCCGATGTTTTTTCAGGAGTCATTTTCTTTTTTCTTTTTTATTGGGTATGAAGAGTAGTTGGATATTGTTTTTATAGAGGTTGAATCAAACACATTTTATGTTTATTTTGTGACTTGAATTATTTTGAAGTTTATGTGTTTTTTTACTTATGTTACTTAATTTTATTTAAAAGTGTTATATACATTTTAACCATGTATCTTACAATACGATACAAGATACGATACACGATTCGGAAAATAGGTCTTCCAATACATGATATGTATCTCAATTTGATAAGCATGCAGTCAACCACTGAGAATATGCTCCTAAATTGTGGGATCAATGGAAACCCATAGAATATACTCACTTAAGTAATTTCAAAATAGCTATAGTAACTCTATTTTGGCAGTTCAAATGCTCAATTCTTTCGGCATCATCCTTACAAACTCTACTTAGCAAGTTATCATCAGTTTGAAGCTTGTGATAGGACACCAGACTTGGGCTTTAGCCCAATAGAGGGGAAGAATAGGAAATTAGGATTGATGCGACAATATTCTATTAGGAGACGAAGTGTTATAAAAGATAGAAGAGATGGGAAAGGGATTCATTGTGAAGTTTGCTAGAAAATGGTTAGGAGAGATCATCTCTTTGGTTTAGGAGTCACTAACTTTGATAGTTTCAAGGAGATCTAAGCTCTGCTAGTTTTATATTTGAACTATAATTGAGCTACTGCTCTTCTTTTCATATTAATATATAAAACAAATTTCCAATTCTATTTTCACGGGTTCTATCATTGGTCTGACCTGTCGGATTATTGAGGGAGAGCCAACATTCATATCATTTAAATGATAGAAGAAGAGGTGTTGGATGCAAAGCCTGTTGAGACAATTGACGCACTGGATGAAAGAACTGGAAGATTTGAGGAATCTTTCAAGTCTGGTTTGGTGGAGTTCCATCAATCTTTCACGATAGAGATGACAAAATTGTGGGGAATCCAAGAATCCAACTTCTGGGAGCGTATTGCCGATAACAGAAGTAATGAATAAGGACAAAATGAACCTAGAGGAGAAAATAGGTAACGAGTTTGATGTCCAGGCTTCTCGTGATGCTACCGAAAAAGAAATGGAAGTGGTGTCTTTGGAGAAGATGACCGAAGAATTGAAAGACGATTCAAGCACGTTCATGGAATTAGTTGAAGCAAAAAGGCTTCGTCCCCTTCAATCTCAGTTCCTCGCCAATCACCAAGATCGCATGTATAGCAAGGAAGTGCTAGAAGTGAATGCAAAGCTTTTGGATATTCATCTGAAATGCTTCACAGCTTGGAATTAAAAAAAATATTGTCGTTCAACACTCTCATCAAGATCTGTCATCACCAAGACAACCTCCGCCAGAACCACCTGATTTGCCACCAAACTCATCTCCACCATACTACGACCTTGTTGTGATGGCCCTTCCACAGTGAGTACCACCGTTAGAGCCGCCTTCACCGGAACCACCTCCGTCAAAATCCAAATCTCCGGCTAGCCTACCAACGCCACTCCACTACGAGAACCGCCTCTTAAGCCGCCATATAGTTGCTCATTGACTACGTCAGATTTGTCCAATCCATCCAAATTTAGGGCTGGCACAATGCCTATTAATACAGGTTCTACGTAGTTGAAAAATGTACACTCTCATTCCTGATTCACTCTAAAATTCTGACACTCACTTTAGCATTAGAGTAACTATGCAGGTACCCCACCTGAGATCCGCTCTGAAACCCGACCTACACAACGGAAGCCGTACCAACTACAGTTCTAAACCTACCTGAGCGACAGCAAGATACAGATCATTGGCGACTACAATGGTAGCCCTACCAACTAAAATCCTAAGCATACCTGGGCGACAACAAGGAACACATCATTGGCGACCACAGTGGGAGATATCTTTCTTTCACCTCATCCCTAACTCTTTGAACTTCCTCCTGCTTGCCAATGGCACCTCGAGGCAGACCTCGAACCCGAAGCTTGGTCGTGGCTCAATTGCAGCCCGACTACACGCTAGAGGGCATTGCTGTTACTCTTCCTAATGACACAATCCAAGTCCTAGTCCCACAGCTGGCGCTGGTCCAGGCCCTGGTCCCCTAAGAATATTCCGTGACTCTTCGTTAACTCTTGAGCCGTCTGAACAACCACACCCAAGCCATGGCGCAACAAGAGGAGCGTCTCACCTAGGTAGAAAGGGAGGTGGCATTTTCTAGAGCTAACACCATGCCTGAACAACCTCATTCTCATTAGGGAACTCAACCCCCAAGAACAAAAATTTCAAGGCGTGACAGGTCCCCTCCTCGGTGACAGCACAACCATCGGTCCCTTCCCTGACGCCGCAGGTGCTGAGGCTCACGCTCTCCCCTGAGCTTCCCCCAACTTCGCCCGACAGCACCTAATGGCTGGAAGACTCTCCAACCAGAAGCTCCTCCCTCACCTCATCTAATTCCCACTTGAGGTCCCGAAGTCAAGCCAAGTTCCACAAGTGATGTCACCAGCGATCCAAATCTAGGAGATCCCTAGGCTGACGTTATCGCCGTGACTTAGATCTCAGGGATGGGTATCTAGGGACCTTCCAGGGCGGACCTTTCACCAGGAAGATCAATGATTATCCAATCCCAAAAGCTCTGGAGAAGCCCCCTATCCTTAACATGTTTGATGGGACTGGAGATCCTAACAGCCATTTGTCTTACTTCGGTTTGATGATGCAATATCAGGATGCAATGGAGCCTATCTACTGTAGGATCTTCAACCTCACCCTTGTGAAATTTGTGCTGGCATGGTTTAAAGAAATAACACTAAACTCGGTTTCGTCTTGGGGATAGCTAGCGCAGATTTCTCGGCTTGCTTCACTGCCTCTCGGTATAATCCTAAGCCGGAGGAGGTGCTCAGAGCAGTTAGACAATTGGAAAATGGGTACCTACACTATCTGTAAGCAGGGAACAATGCGGTAAGAAACCGTTGTAGACACTCTGATCACCGCCAATTCAAAAACTTGAAGAAACAAAATACCCTACCTTCTGTGAACCGCGGAATTAGAGACGTTGGGCTTGCTCTCACCGAGACATCGAGTCTCCCTTTGTATCAGAGATGTCGGGTCTCCCTTGCTGTTAGAGACATTGTCTGTCTAACTCCCTCAGTGTTGGGTCTCCACCGACTGCAAGGATCTCGGGCATCCTCCCTCGCGAACCTGCGACAACGCCGAGTCAGCAGGTCTCAGATATTCTCTCAAGCAAACCTCGGTCCTAGGCCCCCTCTAAACACCTGGTCTCAAATCTAGCTCCCTCAAAGCCAAAGTAATCATGAACCTCGATACTGGCCCTCCTCCCAGCAATCCCGGTCTCAGGCCAATAAATTGTGGAGGTCGGGCCCGAGTGGGTCACGGTCCCTCCATGCGAAATAATTCAGAGTCGAAGGTGGGAGTAGTGCGAGCAGCCTCGGGCCTCATGCGGCCTCGGGTCAGGACCTGATCTCGGGTCTCTAAGTATGAGCATGAGCGATGTCCTCCTCCCCCTTTTTTCAAGATCAAGATTGTCCCTTTTCTCTCCATTTCTCTCTCAATAAAATTTGTCCTCGTCTCTATCATATTGTAAAAATGGTGGGTTTGTAGAGCAAGAAATGAAAATGGGACACCCCTATTTATCTGAGGTAGAAAATGATAAAAAATTTCTTACCATCAATTACCCCAATCAAGCTAATTAATGTAATTACCAATTGATAGATGAGTTAATTACCTCAATAAGGCATCAGACAAGCCATGCCCGACCTGCAAGAACAACACGATTGGCAGGCCCGACATTGGCACAACCTACAGATGCAGAGGCGATCTTGTCTATGGGGGCACCCTCAGCAATGACTTCAAGCCAAGGCCATCATCTGGAATAGCCTTAACTTGGGGGAAACTCTTTTGGACTGGGCCACGAGGCCCCCTCCAGCTATTTGACCTGGATCAACCCAATAGCCAGAGGCCATATTTAGTATTTCTCAGCTCACTTATAGCTATCATACATCAACGACTCAGATTTGTCCAATCCATCCAATGGACCATGGCTGACATAGTGCCTATAAATACGAGCCCCACCTATAAATCTGAGGTCTGCTGAGACCCGACCTACACAGCAAGAGCCCTACGAACTGCATTCTCAGACCTATCGGGTGACAGCAAAGTAAAGATCAGTTAGGAAATAGGTAAAGTGTGCAATGAATTTCTTACGCATATCCATTTTCAAGTAGGATGCCCCAAATAAATTTACTCCTTTCTCTCCTCTTGTTGTGATTGTAGACGTGATAACCCGTCTTAATTTGGGAGAGAGTAACTGCACCTCATTACTCAAATGCAGTGGGAGTGAGACTGTGTATGTGACTTGGTTGTGTACCTATGTCTTATCAAGCTTCCAACATGTCACATCAAAATCTGGTAATTAACGGTCATATTCTTACTTTTGGCACCTAAGGATTAAATTTGCTAGTCAAGTAGCAAAGTGAGGAAATAAATGTAGGAATTTCTGTACTCTTTTAGTCATTTTTGTCTCTTATTTGAGTCACTAAGCTATGACATCTGGTAGTGGAATCAATTTAGCATTTTCTAGGGTTTTTGGTACTATTTTCGTACAAGGTGAGTCACCTTTAGCCGGAGGAATCATTGGATTCTATCCATTTAGGGTTTGTTAAGGCTATGATTGGGAAATTGTGTTACCCAACTAGCCTATAAATACTATGTTCTGAAACAGTGAAAATCAATCTATATGACAAACAATTTCTCTTACCTTTCTCTTCCTTTAAGCTTTAATTCAGCGATTTGTCACTCTCTCTCTCTCTCTCTCTCTCTCTCTCTCTTCATTGTTTCAACGAGTGGTGTGTCTACTCCACCATTCCCGAGCTGTGAGCTCTATACTAACAGTTTAATCCGTAGCATATTGTCACAATTAGTATCATTTTCCTTCTGATTCCGTGTCCTGATGGTTACTCGTTCCCAATATGTCCAAGACCTTGAGCGACGTGTTGATGAGCGCCATGAAGCTCTCAACAACCGTAGGTAGGAACTTCGCACATTCCTTCTTAACCTACGCCCTGCTTTTGAAATACCCACCTCTTCGACCACAAAACACATTCCGCAGCCACCTCCTACACAGCCATGACCTTCCCCTCCCCCTCCTCCCATAATTGTCCAACCACTTGCTCCACAACCACACAGTCACAACCTTTACTCCACTCGCATTTCTAAAGTTGTCTTCCCCAAGTTTGATGCCTCAAAAGTCTGTGAATGGTTATACAAGTGTGACAAGTTCTTTTCTCTAGATAACACTCCTCAGGAATCACGTGTACGCCTAGCTTCTATACACCTTGAGGGTTTAGCTCTCCAATGGCACTTGAATTACATGCGCCAAAGATTTGATAGAGCACCTATTTGGGACATTTATGTTGTTGATATTGCTAAGGGGTTTGGAGATGCGTATGAGGGTCCTTTATCTAACCTAATACTGATCAAACACAAGGACAAGATCCAAGACTACATCGATGAGTGTGGGCTAGCTCAAACATAGGGAAACCTCATCCCTGAGCATTCCTTGAGTATTTTTTTAGCAAGTCTTGAACATACTACCCAAATGAATATTCGTATGTTTAACCCCACCTCCATATCCCCAACTGCTAACTTAGGTAGGTTATTTAAAGCTGCCAAGCCATCCAAACGTGCAACTAAATACACTGCCACCTTCACTAACTCATTCCCAAAACCAAAACTCCCTTACCTCCCCCCCCCCCCCCACCGACACTCTCACCCAGACCAATCAACCTAACCCTAAACCTATTTTTACCTAGTGTTGAAGAAATGGCAGATAGACGTGCCAAATGTTTGTGCATGTTCTGTGATGAAATGTTCACCCCTGGCCATCAAATCAAACACAAAAGAGCCCAACTCATGGTTCTTGAAATGGAAAATGATGAGGACACTAATGACCAACCTAAAACTTCACAAACACAAGAAACTCCTAATGACCCAGAACCTGTTCTAAGCCTTGACACACCTCAACTTTCACTACAAGCTCTCACAGGTACCCCAAATTTCCATACCATGCGCATCAGTGCTTTACACAACAAGAAACTTATCCAAATCCTTCTAGATAGTGGTAGTACACACAATTTCCTTGACCTAGACGTTGCCAAAAAAACTAGGTTCGAAACTAGAACCTCTCACGCTTTTGCCTATCACTGGTGGGGGTGGTCACCAACTAGTTGCCCTTTACATCTGTAAAAATTTCACTTGGAGATTGCAACAAACTGATTTCTCTGTTGATTGTTATTGTTTTACCACTTAAATGTTGTGACTTGATCTTAAGAATACAATGGCTCAAATCTTTAGGGACTATTGTGTGGGATTTTGATAAGTTACAAATGGAATTCACTCATCAAGGCAAGAGATTTGTATTAAGAGGGGCTAAAACACCTGTTGTTAAGCTTGTTAATAACAAATCCTTTGCCAAAGTTGTCAAACAAGGTGCTGAAGTCTGTTTTATGAGCTTTAATGGTACCTTAACTCAGTTTTATCAACTCGCAGTGCAACCAGAAGCCACCACAGACCTACCTCTCCTATAAACACTATCCTACAAACCTACTCTGACATTTTCAATGAACCATCCACCCTTCCACCCTTTAGACCAGATTTTGACCATCACATTCCCTTAAAAGACAACACAACCCCTTTCAACATTAGACTCTATAGATACTCTACTATCCAAAAAGACATGATTGACCAACTTGTGAATGAAATGCTCACCAGGCAATTATTCAACACGACATTAGTCCTTTTGCCTATCCCATAGTTCTTGTGAGGAAAAAGGATGGTGCTTGGCGCCTTTGTGTGGATTATAAGTGCCTTAACCAAAGTACAGTCAAGGACAGATTCCCTATACCACTTATTGGTGTTCTTTTGGATGAATTAGGAGGTGTTATAATCTTTTCAAATCTTGATCTCAAGCCAGGCCATTTTCAAGTGTGTGTGGCACCTGGTGAGGAACCTAAGATAGCTCTCAAATCACATAATGGCTACTTTGAATACCTAGTTATGCCCTTTGGTCTTTCCAATGCCCCTACCACCTTCCAAGCCCTTATGAACCACATTTTCAAACCCTTTCTTATAAAGTTCATATGATATATAGCAAAACAATACCCGATCATGTTACCCACCTCTCACTAGCTTTTCAAACAACTGGAGAACACTCACTTCTCCTCAACAAACAAAAAGGTTATTTTTCTACACCTAGAGTTGAATACCTAGGACATTTCATTTCTGCTGAAGGAGTCTCAAACTGATCCTTCTAAAATCATGGCAATCACCTTCTACCTAGAAACAGCTAAGAGGCTTCCATGGCTTGGTTGGGTACTATAAAAGGTTTATTAAGGATTTTGGCAACGTTGCCAAACCCCTCACTTATCTATTTAAAAGCACAATTTTCATTGGCCTAACACTGCTATTTTGGCATTCACTGCCCTCCAAAATACCCTAAGTACAGCCCCTGTCCTAGCCCTACCAAAATTTTCCCTCCCATTCACTATAGAAACAGATGCCTCTGGAAAGGGTATTGATGCTTTTCTGATGCAAAATCAACATCCAATTGCCTATATCAGTAAGTCTCTTGGTCCTAGACAGGAATCATTATAAATTTATGAAAGAGAACTCTTAGCTATTGTCTATTCAGCTCAGAAATGGGGAGCCTACCTGTCCCACGCACCCTTTACCATCAAAACAGACCAAAAAAGCATCAAACATATCCTAGACCAAAGACTAAACACCCCTTTTCAACATGCTTGGGTCTTCAAACTCATGGGTTATGAGTTTGATATCCTCTATAAAGAAGGCATCAACAATAAAGCAGCTAATGCTCTTTCTCGGAAGCCTGATGCTGAACTCATACCTTTGGTCTTAAACAATGCTCAAGATGGCTTACTTGAATTGATTAAAAGCTCTTGGTCTACTGACCCCGCCCTCTTGAAACTCATTAAAGAAACTAAAGCCAAACCCTCTACACATCATAAATTTACTTGGATTAGAGGAGAACTAACTAGAAAAGGGAAACTAGTTATTGGTGATATTCCTGACCTTAAGGCTTCTATACCCAATTGGTCACATGATTCATCACTTGGAGGACATTCTGGGAGAGATGTGACTTATAGCAGAATTAAATCTTTGTTCTTTTGGAAGGGAATGGCTAAAGAAATTAAACAATACATCATAAACTGTTTAGTCTGTTAGAGGGCTAAACCTTACCTCACTGCCTCACCAGGTATTCTACAACCCTTATCTATTCCTTCTCAAATTTGGCAAGATGTTACCATGATTTTATTGAGGGTCTTCCTTCTTCTAATGGTAAACAAGTTATATGGGTAATTGTTGATAGATTAAGTAAATATGCTCATTTCATTGCCTTGTCTCATTCTTATACTAATGCTGACCTTGCTAAATGTTTCTTAGATAATGTATTTAAGTTACATGGTATGCCTAATTCAATTACTAGTGATAGGCATCCAATTTTTATTAGCCACTTTTGGAATGTGTTTTTTAAACTTCAAGGGGTAAGCTTGATCTAATCTTTAGCATAACATCCACAGACTGATGGTCAATCATAAATTGTGAACAAGAGTATGGAAACCTATCTTCGTTGTATGTGTTATGACAAGCCAACTACTTGGTCTTTTTGGTTGCCTCTTGCTGAATGGTGGTACAACACAAACTATCACACTGCTATTCAATCTACTCCATATGAAATAGGCTATGGCCAGCTCCCTCCAATCCATCTACCCTACCTCCCTGGTGAATCTAATTGTGTCACAGTAGACAAGACCCTTACAGCTGGAGAAGAAGCCCTCAAACTACTCAAATTTCATCTTCTTAGAGCTCAAAACCGTATGTCCCAACAAGCTAATAGACATAGAAGTGACAGAAATTTCTCTATTGGAGATTATGTCTTACTAAAGCTACACCCTTACAGACAATTAACCCTTAAACACCATCACATTCATAAACTGCTCCCCAAGTATTTTGGTCCCTTCAACATTTTAGATCGCAATTGGTTGACTGCTTACAAGCTTTACTAGAAACATCAACCATTCACAATGTTTTCCATATGTCCCAACTAAAACCTTGCCCTAATCCCCACTGTATACCACTAGTACCCCTCTCTGAAGGTCACTCAACCATCTCTGTAGAAGCTGTCCCAAAATGCATCCTTGACAAAAAAACGGTTATGAGAGGAAGAGCTGCAGCCACCTGTATGCACTCCGAAAAATCTGGTTTGGATCCTTCTTCGTACAACGGGAAAAACAATGAAGCCGCCACCAATATTTTAATTTAGGAAAAAACATTGGAAAAATCCTTTTAGGCGATTGGCCTTTTGAAAACGAGAGATATAGGTTCGGGGGTCGGTTATGTGTGGAGAAGGTATTAGCACCCCACACATCCTTTCTACCGAAAGGGAACCTTTAATTTAGTGTGTGGTTTTTGATTGTTGATTTGAAATACTTTGTTCTACTTCTTTTCTTCTTTTTTTTATTTAAGAAAATGTTTTTTGAAAACAGGGGAAAGAAGAATCTTTTTGTTATTATTTTTTAAAAGGGTGCTTGACGGGAGGTGAACCCGCTCCTACGTATCCTCCGGTGCGATGAGGAATTCAACGCTACGTAGTTCTAGTCTTGTTTTGAAAAGGCTCTTTTGTTTTTAGCTTTTTAGTTTTTAGGTGTTTTTTGAAATAAGACTCGAGTGTTCACTAATACCAAGCAAGCAATGGCTTCGAGTGGTTTTCATTACTAACTCGAAAGAAAATAAGTTGAAACCGATAATCAAACAAGCAATGGCTTCGAGTGATTATAAGTAACAACGTTTTTATTTTATCTTTTTTTGCAAATGAGGCGAGCATCGGTGATAATCATCTAGCAAAGGCTTAGGGCAATTACCACTAATGACTCGTGTTGTTTTTGGAATTGAATTGGGTTCGCATGTATTTAAGGTTTGGGAGCTTTCATGATAATCAAACAAGCAAAGGCTTCGAGTGACTACCACTAATAACTCCTCATTAGTGATCAAACAAGCAAAGGCTTCGAGTGGCCACTAATGATTTTGTTTATGAAAAACATAGGGTTTAAGCTTGGAAAAGAAATTGGTCTTAATTTGTTAAAGACATAGTTTAGAAAAGAAGTTTGAAAGCAATTTGATTTTTGAAAAAGAGTTTTGGAAAACTAGTAGAACATTTTCAATCAAGTTCCAAGTCAATAACCAAAATGCAAATTGCTAGACTACAATTCATGCAATGATCTAAACTAGTAACCATTTTCATGTCAAGTTGTTTAGAAAAGAAAACAATGAATGCAAGAAAGTTCATAGATGCAAGCATAGCACATTCATTGAGAGCATGTTATCAAGCAAGCAACAAAATAGACACAATTTGCAACTTACCCTTTCATGTTGAAAACATCTCATTACAACATTTGAATACACAATGCATGAATAGGCAAAGATGAACCTAGACTACACATATCATGTCACAATACATAGATAGGCAAAGAATGAACCCAAGTTGAACATTCTGGCAAAAATGCATGAATAGGCAAGAGAATGAACCTAAATTGAACATCTTATTGAAGATGCATGGCAAGAAATGAACCTAACTAGGCATTTATGACACAACATGTGAGTAGGCAAGGAAGTTACAAAGCACAAGTGAATTCAAACATTTAATGAATCACTTGCAAAATCCTAGGGATTTCACATCAACATTTGACATAAGCAACAATGTGGTATCATTTTGATGGCATCAACATTTAGCATATTTCTACAATCAACCACATGAAAGGAATAAGTTGGAAAGGGCATTTGCCTCAAGTAAGATCATTAGCAAGCCATGAAAAATCAATTTGACATTTTATTTAGCAAGCATATGCAATTAAGGTGTTGAATCCCTTTAGGTAATCTTTAACACTTGGGATATGCACAAGCGCATAAGTGTCAAATCCTCTTACCAAATCATCAACACAAACATGATTTTCAAAGCAAGCAACAAAAACAAGCACAAACCCTAATTATCTCATGAAATGCGACACCAACATAGAGCTAAAACCTCATTTTATTCTTTGAAAGCAACAAAATCATGCAAGCAAATGACATAGATCAAACTTTTTGGCAAGGATTCACATGATTAAGCAAAGGAATGCACTAAAATCGCACAAACTCTAATTTTTCTACAATATGCGAAATGAAACATAAGCCCAAATCACAATTTTATTCATGAAAATGCAAGCACAAAATGAAAATAGCACAAACACACAATTTATTCCAAGAGAGAGATGCATTTCAAGCATCCAAACCTCCCAAAGTGTTTGTCAAAATGCTTGAAACACATCTCTCATTCAACAACAACAATTATATCAACATTTCAACATAAAATAGAGCACTAAAATGCAAAGAAATGCTTGATATGCAAAAATAGATTGATGATCTACATTTTTGGTGCTAAAATTTTGATGATGCTAAGATTGAGAGTATACCTCAACTCCAAGCTAGAATAGCGAAAGAAATAAGGTGAATGATCACTAAACCACTTGAATCAACCCTCTAATCTTCAATCTTGAGCTTGATTCTTGAGATTTGAAGATGGATCTTTGAAGAGAATGCAAGGATGATGAAGGATTTAGGACTAGAATGTTGATTTGAAGTGAGAAAGTGAAGAAATGAGGTGAGGGAATGAAGAGGGGTATTCGGCCAAGAAGGGAGAAGAGGAGAGGCTAGGTTTTTGAGTGTGAATTGTGTGCCAAAAACTTGTGAGAGGTGAGGATATGAGGGTATATATAATGTGCAATTAGGTTTAGGGGCGTTTAGGACATTGTGTACCTCATCTCATTCTAGGATTGCATTTTAATTTTGAATCAAGGGTGAGGATTGAAACACACCTTGATGAGGGGCAAAAGAATGCAAAATGAGAGGGGAATGAAGGGGTAGATATTCAGCCAAGCAATGAGAGTGGTGCCCAAGTTTTGCAAGTTGGCAATTGTACTATTGTACTATCCATGAACCTTCCAATTATCCTCTCAATTTTGATTATTCCTTTCAAGATAATTATACATAAATCTAACCATTTTGAGCCATATACAAGGTATCTTGAAGAATATGCCATTTTTGAAAACGAGAGATGACCAAAATTGCCAACAAAAATCCTATCATATAATTTTTGGGAATATTCCTTGTACTATTTTTTGAAATGCTTTCTTGAATTAATTTGAACTTGATTTTTTTACTACACATATAAAATATGCGCACAATTTGAAAAATGATTTTCTTTATTTTTTTAGTTCAAAATAATACAATTTCATTAAATAAATTCCCAAAAATTAATTAATTGGATTTTCAACTAGCAAAAATTTATTAAATTGAAATTGACCAAACAATGCCCCTTTTAAATGCCCCAAAATTCCTTAATTTCTCAAAAATGATTTTGAAAACCTTAGAATGCTTGGGTAAATACCCTAAACCCTTTCTCAAATAATGCATCACTCACAAAATTATTTATTTTTGCTGAAAATTAGGGTTTTGAAACTAGGCGGACAAAATTAGGGTATGACACCACCAAAGTCCGCATCAACTGGAAAGACTTTCCTACAGAGCAAGCCACATGGGAATTTTATTATGACTTATTGAATAGGTTCCCTCATTTTCACCCTTTACGACAAGGGTGTGGTCCAAGAACCGGGTATTGTGACAACAATATCTAGTAATTAACGGTCATATTCCTACTGTTGACACCTAAGGGTTAAATCTTCTAGTCAAGTAGAAAATTGAGGAAATAAATGTAGGAATTTCAGTAATATTTTAGTCCTTTTTGTCTTTTATTTGAGTCACCAAGCTATGACAACTGGTAGTGGGATCGATTTAGCATATTCTAGGGTTTTTGGTACTATTTTCGTACAAGGAGAGTCACCTTTAGCCGGAGGAATCATTGGATTCTATCCATTTAGGGTTTTTTGTGGCCATGATTGGGAAATCATTGTACCCAACTAGCCTATAAATACTATGTTCTGAAACAGTGAAAATCAATCAATATAAGAAAAAATTTCTCTTACGTTTCTCTTCCTTTAAGCTTTATTTCTGCGACTTGTCATAGTCTCTCTCTCTCTCTCTCTCTCTCTCTTCATTGCTTCAACGAGTGGTGCCTCTGCTCCACCATTTTTCAGTTGTGAGCTCTATACTAACGGTTTAATCCCTAGTATACTGTCACACAACAATGGGATCCTGAGGGCAAGGACTTGATTCTTAGTTAATGTGTTTCATTGGTTGTTTTGCTGAATCCGTTGGTGTTCAAATCTCTTGATGTTATACAAGTTTTTTATATGCTATAGTCATGTCTCTAAATGGGAGTAACAAAATGTATTCTAAATGTCAATGTCCTTATGCCAACCTTGAGGACAAGGTTATTTTTCTAGCAGCAGATAGTGATAAGACACCATATTTGGGCCCAATAGAGGCGCATAATAGAAAATTAGGAATGATGTGGCCATGTTCTTTTAGGAGGAGGAGGAGGAGGAGGAGGAAGTGTTATAGAAGATAAAAGAGATGGGAAAGCGAATCATTGTGAAGTTTGTTAGAAAATGGTTAGGAGAGATCATATCTCTGGTCTAGGAGTCACTGACTTTGGTATTATTATGGAGCTCTAAGCTCCGGTACTTTTATATTTCCTCTCTAATTGAGCGACTGCTTTTCTTTTCATATTAATATACAACGAATTTCCAATTCTGTTTTCACGAGTTTTATCAGCTTGTCAATTATAGATCTTCTATATTAGCATAAGTCAATATACTTGGTGTGTGGGATATCATGATTCTAGATCAGCTTAGCCCTAGAATGTTTATTGTTAATTAATCAAATTCCAAAACATCTATGCATCTTTAGAAGAGAGATCTGGGAAATGTACCTTTCCAAAGCGTTTAATCCAACCTTGTATTAGAAGGAAAGCATCTATGATGGCTTATGCCTCCCCTATCTCTAGGGTTAAGACAAGAAACAACAATATCTCTATTATGCAACATATCATGTTATCTTGTGGGGTAAATTTACAAACCATCTCTGTGAATATAAATGCTACTTAGATTAGACGGTCAATCCTAATCTAAGATGGAAATATTAAAAGCACACAAGATAAAGTACTCAACACTTAAACATAAACATTAATAACACAATAAATTCATTACATTCAGTTCTGCATCCCAACTACAAGAGTTTAGCTCATGTTGAGCTTTGACAACAAAGAAAATAACTTAAACATTAACCTAAATGAAGAAGTCATACTAAATCCCAAGGAGAGAGTTTACACTACAATCTTTGAACGTGAGAATAGCTCCAACGAAGATCAAAGGAACAAACTCCAGCTCTCCAACGTAGCTTCTTCCAAGAGATGGTGCTTCAATATTGCTGCAGCAATCAAAATCCAGCAATTGATCTTTTTGGTGACTTGGAGAAGGCACGAAGCTTAAGGCTATCTCTATACCTCAAATTCAGCTTAACCTAATTCTGGGAATGTGGTCCTTTATATAGAGGAGGCTAGGGATGAGAGGTAACCCTAATTGAGGAGGCGCCTTTTGTCCTTTAATGAGGGCAAAAGGTCCTTTTTGCCCAAATCCTTAGGTCATCAGCGAATATTCCATGATTGGTATGCACACCCACCCCTGATGATCACTGACAGCTGTCCTTTCCTCAATTTCCGTGTTTCCTATTGCTTTCTCTCTCATGTTGCGCATTTTTACACTGCTGCCACATTAGATGCTGCAGCATTTAAACAAACACATTAAACCACAATTGGGCACCAAAGTGCCAATTATAACAAATTCAAGCTTACACCTTAAGCTACTCTAAACTAACATATTTACAACATTAATTACTATATTGCTTGAGAATTAACAATGATTTAAGCTTGAAATACGAGGTAATAACAATCATATTTGATTGTTATCAGCCACCGCTCTCTCGCTCTTATCTACTCGGCACCTCTCCCATTATAGTAGTTAGAGAAATCATAGGGAAAAATCTCAGATTTCTCTCCTGTATGTCTGTAACAGGCGAATCCACCATAATATGTAATAAATAATAATTATCACCATTGTACTATAAATACAGCTATTTGAGGCCAATATATAGATATAGAATTTGAGTTCTCCATCTTTTACTTGTTTTACGGTGATCTTACACAGATTATACAGTAATACTGTATTTCTTGTGTTTGGTAGTTTCCCTCCCCGGAAATAGATCGGAACAAATCCTTTTATATATAAAAGCTTTACCTTTCTACCCATTTTCACCATCTAAACAAAGACACCTTTGTAGGCAAATGTAGAATAATATTAATATTAATATATGGGGTATCTTTGGAAGCAAAAATCATTTAAGCACATTAAAATATCAATCGAAGGAAAATTCCGGTTGTTACATGAAGCACAACGCTTTGATTGGTAGATAACTGCTGAGCTCACAACCCCGAGAACTATTGTTGAGAATTTTATGTAGAAACAACGGTATGTACGAGATTGATTTATTGCTGATAAATTATTTTTGGTATAAGTCTGCTGATTTTTATTTGAGGAATGGAGATGGGCAGCAAATGCTTGTGTATGATGGGACTGATTTGAGAATGTTGTGTAACAGAGTTACTAATAGTCAATAGGATCAACATACCATTCATAAAATAAACAACGGGGAGAATTACGCTAGGAACAATCACCGGGATAGAGACAAGATCTGGTAAAAACAACTCTAAAAGTCACATACACCTCCAGAAAAAATACATCTGTCTCTTTGGTCCCAAATAGCCCAGACAACAACATGCCAGATGAGCATCAAACCGTACTTACACCTAGATGGATCCCCTAACATAGATGAACTGAAAAACAAAGACGAAATATCCTACTGCATGACATATTTGAAACCCAACCAACTCACAATAGCATACCAAACCGCAGAAGCAAACATGCACCTACAAAAGAGATGGAGGGAGGACTCCCGAAAATCGCCGCACAAGATAGAGACAGTGGCATCCAAATGCAAGATAACCCCTCTACAAAACAAGTTAGATCAAGTAGAAATTCTATCCAAGATGAGCTGCCAAAAGAAAGCAACAACCTTAGAAGGGGAAAAACTCTCCCAAACCATGTTTAGAACCCGAAGCACTTGATGAAGAGCCAACTATCCTGTGCCGCTGCTAAATAATCAAGTCATAGAATAAAAGGTAACTCCCCAAGGATAACCTCCTCCCAAGCGAACAACTACCACCTTCAAGAGGTAGCCCAAACCCAAACCCCAACTGAGTAACTAACACGGGAACTAACTAGAGCATTAGGGTATTCTGTAACTGAAGAGTGTCTAGGAAGCTAGACCTAAGAGATGTATCATGCCAAAAAAGGGTAGTATTTCGATCTCCCACTTTCATCCAAGTTTTATCTAAGATTTAGTCTCTTCCCTCGAATGTCCAACCATCTAAGCGAGGGAGATCCTTCCACCCACTAAAGCTTAGTAAGGGATACTCAACTGATGGAAGTAGGACATCAAACGAATAACGCGCCCATACTTTGACACCAGAACTTTGATCCACAAGGAATCCTCCTCTGTAAGGAGCCTCTAATGCCGCTTACGTAATAAACAAACATTAACAAATCTGAGGGCCCTCACCCTGAGACACTCTCAAGGTTACAAAAATCCGACCACTTGACCCATGGTATTTTCTTCGCCCCCGAAACTCCCATCTACAAGAAGTCCCTTTCCAAATTGACAACGCCCTTCCACACTGCCACCGACATCTTCATAAAAGAGAGGTAGAAGATCAGAATGCTGCTCAGGATCAAATTGAGTAGGATAATTCTACAGAGAAAACACACGCCCGAACCCAAGTCCGCCATCTAGGAGGAAAAAGTAAAGAAAAAGTAAAGAAAATGAGAGAGTACAAGTTAGAATTTAAGTAATTCTTGAGAACTACTTATTTATTATCCTCTTGTATTTTCAGTTCAATTTAATTAATGTATCCTAATACCTTATCAGAGAATGCTGAACCTATTCATGTGCTACGCTATGAGCATGGTGAGAAGTACGAACCTCATTTTGATTACTTCTTTGACAAGGTTAATCAAAAAATTGGTGGCCATAGGATTGCCACTGTGTTGATGTATTTGTCCAATGTTAAGATGGGTGGTGAAACGGTTTTCCCCAATGCTGAGGTAAGTTTGTTGCGAATATGATTATATTTCTCTCTTCCCTAGAAAAATTAAAGGCTCTGTTTACTTTTATTTCAGTTGCTTTGAAGATCACAAAAAAGTTGTTTCCATTATTTTGAAAATGCTTTATCTATAGTTATCATTTCATCTAATTTCTATCACAATTGAATGCATGATTTCTTTATTGCTTCTTTAGGCAAAGTTGTCCCAGCCGAAGGATGAGAGCTGGTCTGAATGTGCTAAAAAAGGCTATGCAGGTATGTGTTAATTTCAGTTTAGCATGATTGGTTTTACCTTTACCCATTTGGTTGATTTTCCTTTTTTAATTTTTTGGTCCAAAGTCAATTTTTATTTGAAATTGTGAAAAAAAATGCATGTACAATCAGATTATTCATTTTTTTTTTTTGGGTTATCGATTCTGTTGTCATAAATGCATGATCAATAAATTTTAAAAATAATAATCAATCAATTGATTGTAAAAATACTAAGTGAATAACAAATTTACCATTTTCAAATTATGAAAATGATAGAAGTATTCTTTTCTTTGGTTCTATAATAGCATTCTTCCTTATTAGTCTTTTATTTTTTCTATTTACATTTGCTTACTGCAAATTCTAAGTGAATAACAAAAAACTGTTTTTACAAAATATTCCTTCGAAATATAATGCGTTCTATACTTCTACTGCTTGGTTGACCATATTTTTTGGGTAATATAATTGTTAATATTGTTTTGACATGATGTGCCCCAAGGTTTCAAACTCATCTCATCTTTGTTGCCTATAGCTTGTGTTTGTTTTAGCTTTTAGTTCAATTTTGCCTCACATGCTTCTCCGTTTCGACCTTTGAAATAATACATTTTGAACTGCTGCTGACAGATAAAGCTAAAATAAATAGGCACTTAATCTTTTGATCTTCCTGTCTTTCTTTTGAGTTGGGATCTAACAATTTTTGATTTTATATTTTTAGTAAAACCAAACAAGGGTGATGCCTTGCTATTCTTCAGTTTTCATTTGGATGCAAAAACACCGGATTTTACGAGTTTGCATGGAAGTTGTGCAGTTATTGATGGTGAAAAATGGTCCGCCACTAAGTGGATTCATCTTAGAGACTTTGACAACCAACTCACGGAAGACTCAGTGGGGTAAAGAATCACTTATGAATGGTTAAGAATGTGTGAAGTGTTGTATTAAAACGAAAGCTAGAATAATTGCTTTCTTTTTTTTGGTTACCATGTTTTTGGTGCGCAGTTTCCTAAAATAATTACTTTCTGTTGTACACCGGTATACATATGCTATTAAAAATGGTTATAGATTAAAGACTTAATTACAGTTTTGGTCCCTTTATTTTCACCAACTCACGATTTTAGTCCCCAAAGAATTTTTTTAACGAATTTAGTCTCCCTATTTTCTCAAACTCACGATTGTAGCCCCCAAGAAATTTTTTGACGAACTTACTCCCCCTATTTTCCCAATTTGTTAAATCAAAGTCCCCCTCTAATTTGGTCAAAATTGACGTTGGGATGTCAGTCACTTATCCTACGTGGCTGCCAGACTAGCTTGCCTTGCTGGAATTTAAATATAAGAATTATTATTATTACAAAAATTATTTTCTAATTATTATATTTAGTAAAAAAATCCTATCTTCTTCATTCGATACTTCCTCTTCCTTCGCGAACCCTAAGCCAGCAAACTCATCATTGTTTCTCCAAAAATAAAGAATAACTGTTCATATATTCCAATTGGCTTGCTTTTGAAGGAACGATGTTGGTTTTGCTGTGTTTGGGATTAGGGTTCGCGAAAGAGGAGGAAGTATCAAATGGAGAAGAAGATGGAATTTTTAGTTATTAAATATAATAATTAAAAAAATAATTTTTGTAATAAATAATAATTTTTATGTTTAAATTCTAACCAGACAAGCCAGCGTATTTTCTTGATTATACTTGTTTTCCGATATTCTTTTGCTAAAATAGTTTGTATTTTTTTTGGATAAGTGAAATATTGTATTAGCGTACAAAGGGTAATCGAACCCGTACAATTACTTTGGGGCCTCGTTAAAACCAATGTTTTAAAAATCGGGCCGACGTCTCGGCGGTTGGTTCAGCCCCTTTTGAACTGCAGCCCAATTGAACCGTTTAGAACCAGGTTGGACCCGATTGAACCACGGTTCAACCGCTTTGAACCCAATGGATTAGTCTACCATTGTGCTATCGTCTTGTTACAATTCCTTCCTAGTTGACCAGCAAAGTAGCTCCACGGTGTATGCTTGATATTATTAGAAACAGAAACATGATTAGAACCAGTCTCTTGGAAGACCCCACGATTCCTTTCCAACCAAATCAAGTATTTGAACTTACTGCAAAAATTTCTTGTGCCAAGATTACCATGCCACGTAAAATGTTCCCGTCAACTTAACTCCACCCCAAGTTGCAAACCAATCCACCAATGCACTCTCTGGCAAACTAACCGAACAAAAGAGCATTAAAAAAATGTGAATTTTTTTCAAGATTATCCTTGCATAACGAACAAGAAACATCTTGTAAAATCACTCATTTATGCATTAAATTATCTCTACCCGGAAGCTTCCCAATCAACAAGCGGCATCCACAAATGCACACTTTGGATGATAATTGCGACTTCCGGATACCTTTCAAATCGACCCTAAGTTCTTCTCCAAGATTACTATCTTGCAAGTTAGACAACAAAAACATATAACATGATTTTACAGAGAAAGAGTTCCCATTGTTACCTATCCATCTCAACCCATCCTTGTTTCTCTGGCATAAATCTATTCCATGCAAAATCTATCCAAGAATAGTTGCATCAGCCGCTTCCACACCATTAAGAGGCCGAACCCAAGGTATGGTCCAACACCAACGGCCATCCTCCCAACACGCGTATCTCCGATAACCGCATCCTAATTAGAAGAACTGAATATAAACAACGAATCGATTTCCCAACTGAATTAATTGAAGCCATAAAGAAATTCTACTCCAAATTTAAATAATCTCCCAAAGTGAGTACGTCCCTCTACCAAAGAGAAGTTGACTAACCCCACATTCTGCTTAACCGACCAATATGCTTAGCCGTAATATCACCATAGCGATGCTCAAGAATAGGTCTCCAAAAAACATTATCATCAACAAGACATCTCCATTTCCACTTAGAAAGCAAAGAAATATGCACTTTCTCAGCCACATTTATTGATGAGAAATATATAAAGTCGTTGGAGAAGATATTTTTCGCAAGGAAAAAAAGTCGCTGCATGTTGTTGGCTTAAGTCCCGTTGCGAAAAGTTTTGCAACAATATTTGATGTCGCTGTCGTAACTAATATTTTCGCAACAACAATTGTTGCTATTTTAATAATTTATCGTTGTTATATGTCACTTGTGGCAACCAATAAAGTTGTTGCGCTATCTAAGCAATCGTGACAACTAAGGTCGCTGCGATATAACATTTTTAATCAACAACATTGTGAGTGTTTTTTTGTATTATTATATATGTTTTTTTAATTTATGTGGATCCTTTTTTGTATTAATATATAATTTTTATTAATTTCATTGGAATAATTCACATTGTTGGGACTCAAAGGTCTTGTTGCAAAGACTTGTTGCAAATCATCATGTTCTTCTAACTTATTCCAGAGCAAATCCTGTATTGTTGTAGGTTCTCCTCTCTAAAACAAAACAAGAAAAAAGAACACAATATATAGTAAGTAAAATGAAAGGAAAAAAACTATAAATGTATAAAACAATTGTAATCACTTCAAATAATTCCAGTTACCTGATAATAAAGGGAGAGATTTGTTGCAATGTCATGCCAACCAGAAAATAGAAGAAGTAATCACCATGACGAAAGTTAAAACTCCATCACAAGATTCACAACTAATAACTTGATTGCATAGTATAAACCAAAGCCAAAAACTCCAAAACCTCGTTATTCTACAAAATAATTTATAATGATTAGCAAAAGTTGAAAAGTATTTTCTAGACTTTCAATTCTTCTAAGCATCATAAAGAACACAAATACTTACTCCTTCAGAATTTGAATTCAACGTAGCAATTGCTTTTCGGTCTTCTCTCCATCCAAGTCAACATTTCGATGTCCTACACCATTACCACCTTCTAATAGACTAATCTTATGATCAAAAGAACTCATGTGCGTATAAATCACTCATCAATTAGTTCATCAAAGGAGTAAAAAAGGAATAGTTCCATGAAGCCATTCGTGCTAGAGATGTTTTTCTACCATTTTTTATGAAATGAACTAGTTGGAATACGTGGGTTTAGGTATAACTTCCATGGAGGGGGTTCAAACTTTTAAGTAGGAATACGTGCACTGCAACAGAATTGTTTAAAAAGAGCGCAACATTAGTAGCGCTTTATAGGTGAGCGCTCCTTATTCCCAGAATGCACGTCCAATGAGTAGCGCTTTGTAGACGAGCGGTCCCTATAGCTAAACACGGAGGTTCAATAAGTAGCGCTTTGTATGTGAGCGCTCCTTATGGTTAAACGCAAACGTTCAATAAGTAGCGCTTGGTACGCGAGCGCTCCCTATGACTAAACACGGAGGCTGAATAAGTAGCGCTTTATTAGTGAGCGCTCCCTTTGATCAAAACGCGTCCTCCAATGAAGAGCGCTTTTTATGCGAGCGCTCCCTATGGCTTTTTTCTAATTAATTTCCTCGCGCTTCCTTCAGTACTCTCAGTCTCTTTTGGTCTCTCTCTCAACGTTAACGTTCTTGAAACCCTTACTCAGTACTCAAACAAGTAGAAGCCCTTCTCACTCTCACGCAAACACTTCACGCTAACCCTAAATCTCTGCCGTGACCGTCGTGTGCTTCCACCATATCACTTAACTCTGCCGTTTAGCCCCCAAATCTCTGCCGTGACCAACGTTCTGTGACTGTTGCTGGTTTCTTCATCGTTTTGTGACAATTGCTGGTTTCTTCGTCGTTGTTGAAGTTGATCCGGGTTTCTTCGTCGTTGTTGAAGCTGGCCCTTTGCTGCGTTTCGTTTTCTTTCTACGTTTGAGGTTAGTTTCCTCTGTGTTTTTGTTTTCCTTGCTGCGTTCTTTGTTTCCTAAACATATGCCTATAATATCTCCCAAGACTATGCCTATAAACTCTCCCTTGACAGCTTGGTCAAAGGTACAGCAAATCAACATTAATGGTGCAGCAAAGCATTAATGGACAATGATTCCATGTAAAAGGAAATAAAAACATATAATACAATTTCCTATTAATGGTGCAGCAAAACATATAATATTGATTTTGGGTTTATATTCTGAACAATAGTAATATAAAACATTCGATTTCATTTTTTGCTTCATTAGTTTGTCTTTTACATTCATAAAGGTAAGATTCTTTGATGGTTAACTAGTATTATTTATTCTTATCATTGTATGGTTAACTAGTATTATTTTTTGTATTTGTGATTATAGTGAAATCGGAAGCTGAAGAGGAATGAGTTCGTTGTGGCAGAGATTTAACTAAAAGTGTATCAAGTAAAGGTCCAGCTTCTGTTACACTTTTTAGCAGCTTACTTTTTTGAGGTAAAGCTTTTCCGCAAACCAGGTTTTGAATCACTTGTGAAGAATCATTATTATCTCTTGAAGCACCATTAATACTATGTTTCTTCATTTTGTTTTGATGATTTGGTTCATTTGATAAGGATAAATCACATGAACCATTTGAGAATGGAACTAAAGATTTAGAACATGTATCTTTCCAACTATATTTGTTACTAACTAATTATCTTTCCAAATATATAGGTATCCCAAAGGGCAAAAGGAAGATCTCGACCTACTACTCCTGGAACGGGAGACAAAGTTAGTGGGAATGTTGCCAAAGGAAGATCTCGACCTTTCCCTTCTACTGTTGGAAAGGGTGACAAAGTTAGTGGGAATGTTAGCGAATCCCAACCTTCCCCTTCTATTGCTGGCAAGACAAAAGTGTCTCGGCCAATAGCTAGCGGGAATGAGATTGAATCCCAAAATTCCCCTTCTATTGCTGGCAAGACAAGAGTGTCTCGGCAAATAGCTAGTGGGAATTGGATTGCTGACAGATCTTGTAATAATCCCATGGAGTTCATCACTTTTTTAAAAATCTATGCATCAAACCACATGGGTAGTGCAACCATAATACAGTCATTGATGGATAAAGAAATTTTTGGAAACGAGCAAACACTCACTTTCAATCAAGAGGAACTCGAAGTGGTATTTGAGCACGAGGAGGCAAGTGCGACTACTATTAGAGCATATATCAGGTACATATCTATCTTATCATTTCACCTATTGATGTTATTATTATTATTATTATTATTATTATTATAATAATTTGTATACATTTTAATTAAAGGTATTTGTACCATGAGATATTGGTCCCGAAGAATCAAACAAAAAGATTTGTGTTCTTATGCCCCGAAAGTACTTTTCTACTTAATCTCCCCCTAGATCCTAAGAAAATGACAAAAGAACAAATAAAAACAAGCAAGGAACAAATGAAAAGGAACAAGGAAGAGGTTACAGCCAGTATCAGTCAGCGCTTGGCACTAGCACGTGAATCAAGCTGTGATAGTTTGTTTTTGGCACCCATCAACTTTGGGTGAGTAATGAAATCTATATATATCAATCGTATATAATATGTATTTGTTATATATTTGCCATTAATTTGATTGTTCAAAAATTTTATAGGGTCCATTGGATATTGTTGGCGGTTGATCCCAAAAGAGATGTGATTTTCTATTTGGATTCACTGTTAGGTCATTACAACTACTACACCAAGTTGGTGGGAGTATTTAATAGGTGTGTATTTAGATACCTTGCATATTTCATAGTTTAAATTATGTGTGTATTTCGATTAATATAGTTATTTAAATGATGTTGTTTCAGTGCTTTGGCATCTTATTGGGGATTTAGTGATTCCAGGACTGCGTACAGAAAATCATCATGTTCTACAAAATGGATAGCAATAAGGGTAAGTTTATAATCAATATTCTTATGCATATGTAATTAATTAAATTTAATAACCAAGTCATATTTCGTTTTATAGGGTCCACTCCAACCAAACAACATTGATTGCGGGTACTATGTAATGAAATTTATGAAGGACATCATCAATCACAACGAAATGGAAATCCCAATCAATGTATATATAATTTGATAGTTTTTTTTGATAAGTAACTCAATATTTGTTTGATATTGATATAATTCTTAGTTCATTTTATTTTACTTTTTCAGTATTTTTCTGGATATGTGTCTGGAGTTCCTTTTTCTGATGAGCAACTTACTGAGCTCAAAGGAGAGTGGTGTCATCATGTTGCCGGTGTTATACATGAAAATCGAAATTGATGTAATTTTTTTGGATATCCTATTTTTGTAGTACCTATATTGGATATCTTGTAATTTTTGCTGTTATGTTGACATTCATGTTTTGGTACATGATGATTTATGTAATTTTGGTTGGCATATATGTGTGTATGTTGGATTTATTAATTAGTTGGAATTTGATTTGAAATTGGTTTTTGATTTGGAAATTTCATTTGGAAGTTTGTTGTTGGTTGATGAATATGAGCAGGGAGCAAGGAATTGGTAATAGAGAAGAAACAGAAAAAAAATTCTTTAAAAAAAAATTAGGCATAGGTAGCGCTTTCTGTAAGCGCTACTTATGGTAATAGAGAAGAAACAGAATTAAAAAAAATTAGGCATAAGGAGCGCTTTCTGTAAAAAGCGCTACTTATGGTCTAAGCGCATCTAGGAATGGGGAGCGTTTGAACAAAAAAGCGCTACTCTTGGTCTATGCGCATCCGGGAATAAGGAGCGCTTACGCTTAGAAGCGCTCCCTTTGGTCTATGCGCATTCGGGAATAAGGAGTGCTTACGCTTAGAAGCGCTACCTATGCTCTATGCGCATCCGGAAATAAGGAGCGCTTATGCTTAGAAGCGCTCCTCTTGCCTGTTCATTGGCAACAGGAGCGCAAGCTTTAGGAGCGCCCGAAAGCGCTACTGATGGCCTAAAAAAAGTGCTCCCAATCCCCAAATCTGTTGTAGTGGTGGGTTCCAACTTCTTAGTACCACCATCTATTTATTTTATTTTTTTGAAAAACTACCATCCAATTTTTCTTGGAGAAAACTACCATCCAACTTTGTTAGTGCTACAATTAAAATTTAAATTTTTGCTACTTAAAACCTTCATAAATTCACTTTATTCCTGAAAAATTGATTCTTAACAATAATACTAAATAAGTTTTATAATGAAAATTAAATTTATTAACTGCTCATGAATCTTTTTAATTGATATTATTATATAAAAATTAAATTTAAATTTTCAATTGGTATTTATTTTGCTAAATATTAATATATAATACTATCTAAAAATCCAAACGATATGAATAACAATAAAGAGTGAGATTTTCGAACATTAAATAGAATCATTTATATAATTAAAAGAAAATTCATATTTATTTCATAGTAATTATATTTGTTCTTTGCTTATTTGTTTTAAAAAAATAACCATTATATTTATAATAAATATATAAATAAAAGAGACTAAGTGATTATAAAAATATTTTATATATTTATAAAGCTATAAAAATATGATTCTCTTTGATAGTCGCTAGCGTAGGTTGGCATAATATTTATCCCAACATTAGATAAAGTTGTTGACATATATATACAATTTTTCGCGGCAACATAATATGTTGTTGACAAATATATATAAATACATTTGCCAACAACTCAATGTGTTATTGGCAAATAATTTTACTATCCCCAACAACTTTGACCATTGTTGGGGTACATATATTTTTGTTAGCAATAAAGACATTGTTGCGAAAAGAAATTCTTATCCCAACAACTAGTAAATGTTGTTGGCATACGCAATTTTTTACCAACACTTTCATTATTGTTAAGAAAAAGTCGCTGCCTATTCTATTTATTTTTGTAGTCCCAAACAACACAACAAATCTTCCTTCCATCACTATGACCACCCCATAAAAAGTTCCTTTGTATTTTTATCAGTTCACTAATCACTAGTTTCGGCGCCTTATAGAAAGATAAAAAAATATAAAGGAATACTAATCAAAAAAGAGTTAATCAAAGTAACTATACCTCCGATAGATAGGTGACGACCCTTCCACGAATCTAATCTCTTCCTAACTGATTCCACCACTGGTCACAATGTATTACTTCATCTGGGATTGGCACCCACGGGAATTCCCAAGAACCGGAGAGGAATAGCGGAAATACTACAAGACAAAAACGATGAAGTCAGTTCAAGAAAGTCCCCCCTCAAATTGATTCCAAACAAGTTACTTTCATGGAAATTTACTTTCAACCCAAATACCAGCTTGAATCCCAGAAAAATAGATTTAAGGCTCCAAAGGTTTCTCCAGGACACCTTACCCACCAGAATAGTATCATCCGCAAATTGTAAACTAGTCTGGAGACACCTTCAAACAGGCCCAACCTAACAGCCTTCTGAACCATTCCAGCAAGCCCTTCTGCCACAATGAGAAACAAGAAAGGGGTAACGGATTATCTTGTCTCAAACCCTTAGACACTTTGAAATTCCTGTTGGGCAACCATTTACAACGACAGCCAAAGAGTTTTAACATACACACGCCCACATCCACTCAATCCATCTCACATCAAATCCCATCATTTCCAGCACATAAAACAAGAAACTCCAAGACACTAAATCACGTGTCTTCTCAAAATCAACCTTGAATAAAAGACGTCCATAGTTTGGCCAGGTCTACAATCTTACTCACCATCAAAACCCCATCAACAATTTGCCTCCCCGACACAAAGGCTGTTTGATATGGAGAAATAAACTTACCAGTGACCTTCTTCAATCTAGCTGCTAACATCTTGGATATAATCTTGTCTAAACACCTGATCAAACATATAGATCTATATTCTTTGATAAAATTGAAATTAAAACCGTGATGACCCAGACTCTTATCACTACAACACCCCCAAATCTCCTCTTTACCTCTTCCTTTGAAATAGGGCTAATCAATTAACTGTTATCATCATCACTCAATGTGGGGAAAACTAGCCCATCTAGCTTAGGTTGATTATTCACATTATCCTCGAAACTTTCACAAAGAAATTTCGAACCTTCATTTTGACATCAAGCACTTCTTCATAACACCTCCCCTCAACCTCCAATAAGCACAATTGATTTCTTCTCCTCCTATACTTCATACAAGCATGAAAATACCTCGAATTAGCATTCCCCTCTTGAATCCACTTAACTCTGAATTTCTATTTTAATAAGCTCTCTTTTAAACTTCGAATTTTGCCAAAACAAGGCTGATGTTTCTTTTCTAGAATCAACCGCGGGCAGATCTAATCCCTCTGACACCTCCACATCCAACTCTTTTAACTCTTCCACAATATGTTCAATTTTCAGATCTAACCAACTGAAAACTTCCTTATTCCAGATTTTTAGTTTATCTTTCAACAATTTTAACGTCTCGTTAATGATAAATATTTTCTTGCCCTCCATTTGCAAATTATTCCATACATTCATAACAAAAGATTTAAACTCATCATGTTGCAACCAATAATTATTAAACCGAAATGGTTTTGGGCCCCAATTGCGGTCGGAGCACAACAACCAAATTGGATAATGATCAAAGATGTCCCATTTACCAACTCGCCGTCCCTTTACTTGTCAAACATCAAGAAGTCCTTCAGTAATCAAAAATCTATCCAATCTGCTAGCCGAAATACCGTCGGGACAAAACCAAGTAAATTTCTTATCCAACAATGGGGGATCAATTAATTCCATGTCACTTATAAAAACACTTATATCAGACATGTCTTAATTTCTGAAATGTGCAGACACCCTTACAGTCTTCTTGCTTAGTAACCGCATTAAAGTCCCAAACCAAACCCCGTACACCTTTCCCACTATTACGCTTAAGGGTGCATAGCTCATCCCACAATAATTTTCTATCACTAGTGTGGCAAGGTGCATATATACAAACACAAAACAATATCAAAGACCTCCATTCCACGCAAACAGCCAAAAACTGATCACCGTATATGTTGTGTTTAACAACCCACAAATATTTCTTCCACATCATTAATAAACCCCTAGATTTTCCTATTAATGGATTAATTACCCATTCAACCATAATGTTACCCCATAAGTTTTCAACAACATAGTCATGAAACATTTCTCGTTTAGTCTCTTGAATGCAAACCAAATCGAAACTACTTGAACGTATAAGCTGAGACAATTTTCTTCTTTTAGAACTGTCTCCCAACCCTCTGATATTTAAAGATAAAATATTAATTTCAACACCAATTTTACCTTCCTCCTCAAGTTTTCCTCTTTATCCCTTCGCACACATGCACATCATCATTCAGTGATCCTATCACTCCTATAGCCTTTTCTTGTTCCCACACCTTCGAAGCTGCTGCTTTATTTTTCAATGCCTAGAACCTATTATTTCTGCAAACAAAATCACCTGTACTTGTAGAATCACAACACAACTCCACCTGAAAACTCAACTGATGAATGAGATCGCTCCCTGTTCTGTTCAGGATCCATTGTAATTGGATTGTTCTTTGTCCAAGACAAAATCAAAACCATATAATGGTGAACAAAATTTTGCTTGCTCGCACGAAGGGGTGCATTCAAGAATCCCTTTCTCGATATCTTTCTTCCTTGCACTATTGACTGAGAATGAAAATTAGTCAGAGTTGGATTCTGAGACTTCTAGATGGGTGCTTGGATTTAAGGAAGTTCTACATATACAATACCAACTTGGATCAAAATTTGAGCGCAAGCCAAACTGTTTTGGGCTTGGTCATCCCACTCCACATCAACAACAACAACAGGCCCAAGATTACTAGGTGAATGAATAGTCCTTATATCATTCACAACAGGCCCATTCTGTTATACGCGTAATACTAACATGGGAATATGATGAATTACATTTGTTATCACTATCATCAAAAGCGTTATCAGTGAACCCTCCGTGTATCCCTTCTTTGTTATTTTCCAAATCTTCTCTGAAATGATCAATAGCCGCTAATTTCAATTATGAATATGAAGTAAAGTTTTCTTTATTACCAATCCTGTCTTCCCCTTCCTCCTTTGCCAACAGTGATTTCGACAAGTTCTCCGGTCAATCTTCCTCCCCGTCATCCGATGAGTCCTCCATTTCCACGACATCCTCATTGCCTTTTGAAACTACATTCCATTGCTTCAGACAAAACCAATCTTCGGCTAATTTGCTATTAAATTTTGCTCCATTTATAGTCACTAAGAAAATTTCATTGATAGGATTTACACCTTTTGTACGAATTAAGATCCTCGCCACATCCATTGCTCGTTTCTTTTCAGTATTGTCATCAGCATACAAGTTCACCCCTATGAGACTTGAGAAAAACTCTGAGCAACAAGCATGTATCAGAATGCCGTAACAACGAGTCCATACCAACTTTTGCTCATCTATAATCACCGGACTCCACAGACGCATCTCCTTGAACCATTGTTGTAACCAATCCTTAGCCTCCTCCACAAAACACTGCACATCCTCCTCCTCACACCCTTCCAAGAGAACCAATATTGCACCTAAGGGTGTAACTAGAACTGAGAATAGACCCTCGCCCACCATGGATTTCCTAAGCTTCGTTGTAACTTCCTCTGCCGCATTAAACACTACCTCCCTCTTCGAACCATCTGAACCTCCTAAGACTTCCATCCCTTGCAAAACTTCTATGTCTCTATTGTAAACATGATCCTTTCTTACCCATATTTTCTTCTCTTGAACGACGTCCTTTCAAATACGCCACATCTGATCTTTCCTCCCTTGCCTTTGTCTCACCTTGTCGTTGAATCATATTCGCTCAAAAGGAGGCAAGTTAACAAAGAGTTTATCTCCTCCAACCAAAACATTGTCAAGCATAATAGCAAATCGTTCCAGATCCTCAACCTGTAGATATCAAGCAAAACCAAATCTCCTACCCAACTTATCTCTTCTTGACGAGATGAACATCTACAATCTTACCGTATCAACCCGTCGCCCTTAATAGATCTTTAGCCATGATCGTGTCATCACAATTTGAAATATAAAAAGATGTGATATGCACACCTTCCTTCAAATCCTTAGGGCTAGCTTTGGCTATATCAGGTGGTTGATACCTTGCCCTAGCCTCCCCAAACCTCTTTCTCCACCTTTGAACCAGCTGCCACCCATCCTCGCCCTCCAGATACCGCTTCAGCTCTTGATCTACCAACCTGTCGTACATGAAGATCTCTAAGGGGAAGATCATAGTGATACCGCCATGACCGAAACCTCTCTCCACCATGACCTCGCCCTTAATAGATCTTTAGCCATGATCGTGTCATCCCTGCTTCCACTCGCTCGCGCCACCTCTCGTACCCTCAAACCTCTGACTATCACGAACAAAATGAAACCAGAAACATATCTGTAACAAATGCCTCTCTATCACTATCTATAGTCCCAATCTGATTATTTAAATGTGTGTGTCCACAACCAATGTTGATGAAGAAAAATGAAAACATGGTGATATGCAGCGAAACAAAGTTATTGAGGAAATGGTTGTAGATGCGAAACTAAGATCCCTGAAACCATGAGAAGACACAAACCAGAAGAAAATTACAGATGCGTAACTGAGCGACGACGTAAACCCCCTTGGTTGAACAGATTCACAGCACCGCACTGAAAATAAATTCGATCTCAACCTCAAACAGATTCTCACAACCAATCCGTTCGGACCCTCAAAACCCGAAAAATCGAACTGAATAAAATCACCACCACCACAAACATTGCAACCGTTAAACGAGTTTGTATGATAATAAGTGATGTAAAGGCTGAAAGTCAAAGTTGTATCATGGTTTACGACGACCTGATAGCTAGTCCTGGTACATTCTACACACTAGAAGGATTTCACTATCTTTGAAAAGGTGGCAAAGGCTTCGTTTGGAGTGGTTTTCTGTTTTGAAATTTTCAAAAACTAAAATCATTTTATGTTGAGTTTTACAAATTTCAAAAACCAAAACTAGATTCGATTTTTAGTTAAGATAGTTTCAAAAATTAAAATAACTTTCAAAAATATACATGAAAAAAAATATTCATCATAAAATTACCTTAATCAAAACAAATATAAAATATTATGTTTGAAAGAATTAAAATATTACAACTATATAATGTATTTACTTAGTAATAATTTTAATAATAAAGGATGAAAGTAGTAGTTGTCAACAGACGTCTGTTAGAGTGGTAATCGGTGCTCGTCAGAGTGACAACGGTGGTGGTTGTCATAGTTGTAACACCCCACTTTTTCTAAATACTTATTAGGACATGTTTTAGAAATTGTTTTATTTTAATTGTGTGATTTACGGCTTAGAGAAAAATCTAGGTATAACACCCCCAAATTTCTTTGTGTGTGTAATAAATTAGCTAGTCCCGCCTGGTATAGTTGAAAATAATTACTAAGTAAAAGGTGGATGATATAGATATATAAATATATATATATATATATATACATATAGATATATTCAATTATGTACTAGGTGGATGATTAATAGAGAATATGATGAGTTCTACTCCTATTTCATATTAATAGCGTAAACTTAGTTTTCAGTTGTATCTTAGGATATGAAAGACTAGCACTAACTTAGAATAAGAAACGCCAGCTTTAATTTTATAGAATAATAAGAGATAGCCTTAATGTAGAATTTGAATGGCCAGCTCTTCTTGTATAAATAAAGCATCATGCTCCATTCCAAATCAATCAAAAACTGTCAAACAGGTTAGTGTATATTTATGGAATTCTGTCAAAAATGTTGAAAGGTAAAAGCCATATTTTCTCCAAAAATTTTCCTATAAAATTTAAGACCATTTTATGATTCACAAGAATTAAATCAATTTGCTGTTGATCCTTCTAAAGTTGATGTAGTGTTAAGGTGGGAAAGTCCACGGAATGTAGGGGAGTTTCGTAGTTTTCTTGGGTTTGCAGGATACTACAGACAGTTCATAGAAGGTTTCTCAAAGATTGCGCTGCCTATGACGCAATTAACGAGGAAGGGTAAGACCTTTGAATGAAAAAAAGAGTGTGAGGCTAGTTTCTCTGAATTGAAGAGAAGATTGACTAGCTCACTAGTGTTTGTTTTGCCAGATCCCTTAGGTCAATTTGACGTTTACTGTGATGCGTCTTATCAAGGATTAGGTTGTCTGCTGATGCAAGAGAAGAAGGTTGTTGCTTATGCTTCAAGGTAGTTAAAAGTTCATGAGAGGAATTACCCCACCCTTGATTTAGAATTGGCATCTATTATAGTCTTTGCATTAAATATTTGGAGGCATCATCTCTATGGAGCTCGATTCACCGTGTTTAGTGACCACAAGAGTTTGAAGTATCTTTTTGACCAAAAGGAGTTGAACATGAAGGAAAATGTAGTCGCTGATGCCTTGAGTAGAAAGACACTGCATTTGTCTGCAATGATGGTGATAGAATTTGAATTGATAGAAGAGTTTAGAGATCTAAGTTTGAATGTGAACTTCGCAAAGGGAAAAATTCACTTAGGCAAGACTACAATGTCTAGTTACTTTTTGGGGATAGTTCTAGAGAAGCAGTCAGAAGATGAACATCTTCAAAGTTTAAGAACGAGAATACGAGAAGGACAGGAGTCAGATTTTAGGGTTGGTACAGATGGTGTGCTTAGGTTTGGTGATAGAGTTTTCATTCCTACTGATAAAGATATTCGTAAGATGATTCTTGAGAAAGGTCACAGAAGTAGGTTGAGTTTTCATCCAGGTGCTACTAACATGTATCAAGATTTGAAAAAGATGTTTTGGAGACCTGAAATGAAAAAGCGGAATATGTGTTGTCTTGCCTAGTTTGTAAGAAGGCTAAGATTGAACATCAGAAACCAGCAAGGGTGTTACAGTCCTTAGATAATCCTGAATGGAAGTGGGATAACATTGTTATGGAGTATGTTGTAGGTTTACCTAGAACTTAGAAGATATTTGATGCTATTTGGGTTATCGTTGATAGACTTACAAAGAGTGCTCATTTTATGCGAATCAATTAGAGTTTTAGTTTAGAGAAATTAGCACAAATCTATGTTAGGGATATAGTGAGGTTACATGGAGTGTCTGCTTGTATTATCAGTGATCGAGACCCTAGGTTCACCTCTAGGTTTTGGGACAAGTTACATGAAGCAATGGGAACTAAGTTAAGAATGTGTTCAGCCTATCATCCGCAAACAGATGGTTAGTCTGAAAGGACGACTCAATCATTAGAGGATCTCCTAAGAGCTTGTGTATTGGTGCATACGAGTAGTTGGGATGCTTTCCTTCGTTTGATTGAGTTTACCTATAATAATAGTTTCCATTCTAGCATAGGAATGGAACCATATGAGGCGTTATATGGAAGGAAGTGCAGAACAACGTTGTGTTGGTTTGAGGTAGGAGATGCTCAGATTGTTGGATCAGATTTTGTGCAACAAACAACAGAACAAGCTAAGCTTATAAGAGAAACGATGAAATTTGCACAAGATAGGCACAAAAGTTATAGTAACAAGAGAAGGAGACCTTTAGAATTCCAGGAGGGAAATCATGTTTTTCTAAGAGTAACCCCTAAGATTGGCGTTGGTCGTGCAATTAAGATTAGAAAGCTTACTCTTAAGTTTATTGGCCCATTTCAGATTCTTCGCCGAATTGGCCCAATATTGCTTTACCACCCAGTTTGTCAAATCTTCATGATTTCTTTCATGTTTCATAGCTTTGTAAATATTAATTCAGCCTGAGTCAATACAGTTGAGAGATAATCTTGAATACGAGCCACCCAAACCCCACGTTTTCTAAATAATTATTAGGACATGTTTAGAAAAAATTTTCATTTTAATTGTGTGATTTATGGCTTAACCCACCCAAACCCTTAAAAAGCCTAATCCGATAACACCGTCGTGTCCTTAGCTTTGTGTTAGTGTTCGAGCACGTGTCGAGGTTACCGGAGCGAGTATTGTGCGTTCGCGCTATTTTTCAGGTGGGGGCAAGATACTGTATTCGTCGGGACGGTTAGCGTAAAGTGTTTAATTTAAATATGTGTAGAGTGACCCAAGCTATACTAGAGTTAAAGAGTCAGCGATACCTATATATCATTTGACTAACTCTTCGGATGTAAGGTTAAATGAAGTTTAGGCTGTCGAGGACCGGTTAACGCAAAGGAAAATTTTATATTGTGGTTTATTTTATTGATTGATTGAGATAAGTGTTTCCTTTTTGATTTGTTTGATTGTATTAAGTGTTGTAAAGTATTTTCATGCCCTATATGATTATTTGTTGAATTACTTAAATGCCTTATCTCTTTATTTATATATACTGAAAGCATGAATTTATAAAATATGACAAGACTCAAATTAAGAAGAAACTAAACTTATGATGTGCATAAAGAATTTAGGTGTGGAAAGTGAATTAAGAATATAAAGATATAAAGTGGAATGAATATTTAACCGTTGTGCAAGAGATAGTACAAGGTGTTGATCAACAAGATGAGTAAGACATATAGTTTAAGTTGTAATCAAACAGAATGATATAGACTGCATATGTATATCGGCCATATGGGGTAATGTTAGGTTTAGATTACTCTGATCAATTTTAGGTAAGGAACGACTTGTAACGCTCAGACTCCATTGTGACAGTCGAGTGGCGTTTGCGAAGTATAGTAGAGATGTTAGTGGCATCAGGATATGCCAGGGTCAACATATAGAATTGACACATACTCATAGACAGAGTCTGAAAATAATTTATTACTAAAGAATAGAAAATAAGAATAATTTGATTTGATTTGATTGGGATATGTTTAAATTTAGCTTTACCTTATCTTCCCATTTTTCTGACTTGTACAAGTATATTAGCCCTACGTGTTTTCTTTTATATATTTGTTGTACTGCTTAAATTCAATTGAAGAGCCACATGTAGCAGAGGAATCCACTATGGACGTTGAAGGCACCAAGAATTCTGGCGCAATATGATGAAGTTAGGTGTCTCAATTAAGAGAACCTGGATTTTGTTTAGCCAGTGTGTCAGTCTTTTGAATCTCGTTATATTAGCTATTTAGTTGGCGTTGTTTTTATATTTTTATGTTCAACTGGTCTATAACAATCTGATATATGTTTGAGTGGTATTAGTATTGCCACATATTTTGTAAAACTCTTAAAATTATGTCTTTATCTATGTGATGCATATAAAGTTATATAATTATGAAAAGTTTTAAATTTAACTGTTTTTAGATTAAGAGACGAAGTGTAAAGGGTTACTATGATGAGGAAGAGGGTTGTCTCAAAAGTGGTAGTCAATGGTTGGGATCAGTGGTGGTCAAATTGTTGGTCAGTGGTGGTGACTAGTGGTGGTCAGAGTGGTGATTTATAGCGATCGGAATAGAGGTTAGAGAGATAGTGTTTATGGTGACTAACATATTTAAAGTGGTGGTTTTAGGTTGTCGGAGTGGTGGTCAGAATGGTAGTACGTGGTGGTCGGCTTAGTGATCAAAGGTGGATGGAGTGGTGGTCGGAGTAGTGGTCGGTGGTGGTTGAAGTGATTGTTGACGACTGTCAGAGTGATGATGGTAAGTGGTGGTCAAATTGGTGATCAAAGATGGATGGAGTGGTGACCGGCGGTAGTAAAGTGGTGGTCGAAGTGTTGGTTGAAGGTGGTAAAAGTGGTTGTTTTATGGTGGTAAAGTGGTGGTTGACGGTGGTCGAAGTGGTAGTTGATGGTGGTCAAAGTGGTGGTTGACTGTAGCTAGAGTGGTGTTTGGTGGTGGTAGTTGTTAATAGAGAATAAGAGTTCATCTGCCTTCTGTTAGTTAATAATTAGTTAATGAAGACATTAATTTATGTCCTTTTGCCTTATTTTCTTTCTGTTTCTTTTTCTTGTATTAATTTAGTAAATGTGAAAGGTTGGCACTTAATTCTATAGAATATGAAAGGCCAACACTTAATTTAGTAGAATATGAAAGGCCAACACTTCTTGTATAAATAGAGCCTCACGCTCTCTTCCAAATCAATGAAAACATAATACTTCTTTTCATTTCTATGATTCTTACATGGTAGTCAGAGCTTTTTTCTCTACCATCGTGGCTTAGTTTAGATGCTTCGCTTTTGCATCACAACCGTTTCACCACTGTTGGGTCGTTGTTTATTCACCATGGTGAGACTGTGTTCTCCGACGCTTTCATCCACAATGTCATCAAATCCATTTGCGAACTTCAATTACAAGTTCACAAAGAAACTCTATGACAATAATTTCTTTGTGAGCCTATGTTACGCGCGCATCATCTTTGGCGATTTTGTGTAGGACCAGAAATTTTTTCCTCAATATTTCAATGAGGATGATCACACAGCTCGAACTCTCAATTCGGCGTTGCTCGAGTGGGAGGTTCAAGATCAGATGTTACTCTCCTGGTTGCAACAATCTCTCTCAATATCGTTGCTTCCAACCATGATGGTTGTCGTCTCACATGGCAACTCTGGGATTTATTCACGAGAACTTTGACTCTAAGATTGAGGCTCAATCGCGTCACCTACGCATGAATTAGTTCAATCAAGAAAGGTACCACTACTATAAGTGAATATCTCACTAAAGTCAAGGCAATTGCGGATTCACTGATCTACATCGGCAAAAATGTTACTCCTCAAGAGCAGTTAGACGTTATCGACCACAAATCTAACTCTTTTCGTTTGAATTCGATGAAGTCAATTCTTTTCTCTTTGCACATGAATACCGTGTCAAGAAGAAAAAGATTGTGGAGGAAGCAACTTCACTAAGTTATACTCAAAATGTTGCTTCTCTGTCTCATTCTAATCTTATACCGGAGGCTTATTTCACTGATTCAACCCTCCACAAACTCACAACAGTTATGATAAATCAGGAGGAGGTCTTGGCAATTACAATGCTCCTGGTGGAGGCCGGGTCGGTCGTGGTGGAGGACAAAGTGGTCGTAATGGAGGTAGAGGCAATGTGTAGTGTCAAGTGTGTCACATATTTTGGCATGAAGCATATGTTTTCTTCCACAGGTACAACGCTTTCTATGCTTCACAATATGGTGCCCATTCAGTAGGCTATCCCTACCAATACATCAGGCTTGTAGCTAAGCCTGCCCTAGCACCTCCCTGAACTACATTAGTTCCTGTTGGACTTCCACTAGAACCTCATGCAATGTATATTAACATGGTTTTTGTAGCACGAGTTCCTTTCTTTGACACGAGTACTACCAACAACTTTGGCTCCACTCCTCCACAGGCCAACACTGGTGTGCCTCTCCTTCCCACCTAAATAATGTGTTCCTAGGCAACGATCAAGGTTCCTCCTACAAATGTCAACTATTGTGGTACAACTCGTCCATACTGCATAAAGGTTCCTTAAACGGGCAAGCCTTCTCTTATCATCATCATCAACATCATATCATCAACATTCCTAAGGATTTCTAGGTCCAAAGGTATCATAATAATGCTAGGGTTACCTATCCTATAATCATCATCCCAATCGTAACTATATCTCATAAGGACCAAACCTTGTAACTAAGCTCACCTAGGACCTGTCACAATCACTCAGAGTCTCGAATTTCGTTGCAAACAAAAATAGAAATCGACTCATATATATAACATAGTTAATTTCAAGAATTCAACCAAATATTCAGAAACTACATATCATTCGAAATCAGAGACATTTATCAAGGGTCTCAGACGACTATGTTCACGACATACACAACCAATCACAACACACTTACAGGTACATCAGTTACATCGTCACAACACTACAAATAGATTGACTACATTTACATTCTATCACAAACATCATCAAGAGATGCATGTAATCATATTAAATCGTTTATTTCATTGCTCCTACAATGAACATATATTGGGAGAATGTTCATCCTATAGAAGGCATGAATGGGATATTGAAGTCAAACGCCATTTCCCTTCGTGGTGATACTTCCACGGTTATGGAAGACAGCCAGGAAAGAGTCCAATGAGAGCTGGGTTGATGTGAACTCCATTTTAGAAAGGGGTGTTTGTGAATAAGTAGGGATGTTGGTTGATTTTAGTGTAAAAGAAATAAGATAAATTGATAATCGGACGCGTTTTGTTTAGTGATGCAAGAAAATAGAACGACTCATGTTGCACAACACTGGACACGTCAAATAAATTTGAGAAACGTGGATATAAGCAGATAATCTATGTCCTTATTATGTTTATTATTTATAGATGTTAACACCCAAAATTAATTAAGTTGTAGGCCTAGGTCTGAGAAAAAAGAGGAAAACGATTGGAGTGCTGAGGCAGGCCACTAGACAAAGTCATAAGAGGTAATTGCTGAAGAAATGAACTCAAGAGAGGCCCTCGGGCCGGATCACAAGATAAACCCTTGTGGAAGGGGTAAGCCTGAGGGATAATGAGTGAGGCCGAAGGAGAGTAAAGTCTCAGCCTATAGAGTGCCACGACCATGGTGGCTCGGGTGCCTAACTTCAAATTATTGTCCGAGGACAAAGGTCAACCAAGAAACTAAATGGCCGAGGTAAGGCTTGGTTGTTTGGAAGGCAAGGAAGAAGGAGTACGAGGATAGAACGTGGGAGCAGTTGCAGATCGAGTGAAGCAGCACGGCCTTGAAAAGCGGAACGAGGAAGTTTTACCCTAATAACCGTGCTAGTGGGATCGTGGGTGGTTGCTCCGCCTCTTTAGGGCTTAGGAACAATGATAGGCTTTTATCTTTGATTGATCCAACGGTAGGCAAGTTTTGGCTCGAATAGTGGCCGACGAGGGCCTATGTATATAAATAGGAAGAGGCTAATTGTAAAAAGACACACATTAATACAACAACTCTATTTTTTATCAGTTTATCTTCTTTTATCTCATTTTGCTTTTACTTTTATCTATATGCATTAGGCCAGTAGAAAAATCCAACCCACGCGTCCCATTCACCCAACCTGACCCTTTCTAAAGGAGTTAGGAACCCACAGTCGACCAGCAGAGTTCCCTTCTCGGTGCAATTTCTTGAAGAACAAAGGAATCAAAGCCTGTCCAAACCTTTGGCATATCCCACGACTCGGACCTAGGAGTTTGACGACAACAAAAATAGGTACCCCCGGTGGGTTAGGAACGGGTTGACAAACGATCATGTTTGATTCGTCTGGACTGGATTACTGTTGTCCTATGCACCTACGCTCCGACAGGAACCTAAGTATGGAGCCACCATCGGCGTAAAAAAAGGGAACTGCTCAAAAAACGATGAACACTGAGCCAATAAGTGCTTCAGGGACAATCGCCCCAGCGACTAATGCTGATTAAAATGAGAACTCCCTTCAAGACTATGAGAAGCCTGTGGTGATGACCACATCGTTTATTCGACAACAAATCGACATGGGGATACATGATATTATGTACCAACTGTCCCACCAATTAGCTGACGTAGTAAAACCTATGGTGCACAATGAAGCGCAGCAGGCCAATGAAGCGAAATAGAGACGTGCTACGCAAGCTAGCATCACAATGATCTACGGTTTCCCCGACCAATCATAGGAAGGACAACCTAATTCTATGGGAGGCACACATCAGACTCTGCCACAAACTAATCATGTTGGACCTCAGCAGGCATACTCCCATACCCCAATGGGAGGCATGCAACAATGTACACCGAGTTAGAGTTTGGCTGGCCTCAGCAGGCGTTCTGTCATTAGGTAAATCCTACTCCCGTATTTCCTCAACCTGGTACTTTCTCCACTACAAATATTGGAGAATTTCACTAATACAACTTCTCTTCAGCAGGAACAAATGCAATTAGCCAAAAGGCCGCTCATGGTAGCAGGCTTGGTGGGTCTGTTGCAAGGATCATCCTACGGATGTTTTGTCGCAGCTAACTACGCGGCTTACCCAGGTGCGCAAGCCTTCACCCCAAAATCAGGGAATGGCAGGACAGGTGGGTATTGCCCGAAATAGCAGGCATGTGTACAGAGCCCACCTGGCTCGACAAACCTACCTCCTAGTCAGCCGTACCCCGAAGCACTCAATACCTACCTGGCGGGCTCTTATTTACAGACGCAGATGAATGTTTCTTCGATCAAGCAGCCATGGAATAAACTTCTACCTCACCGAGGTACTCAGGCATCTGTTCTAGAAACTCGCCTTGTTAACCTGGCCAAGTAGTGCATGGGCAGCCTTGGACAGACGCTCCACCTCAGGTACCACCACAGCCAAGGGCGCAGGGTCCCCCAGATACAATGCGGCGACCAACGCCTCCACCTGAAAGACCATCGGAGCCCCAACTCCTGCACCATAATGTGATAGCTGATACCATTATAAATTTCTTCAATGTTCAGTTGAATCCGCTCGACAGGCCAGTGTACAAAAATACTTACGCCAAATGGGTGGACAGAATGGTGCCACTGACTAGAGGACTTAAGACACTAGACTTTGCCACATTTTCCGAGGATGATGGCAAGTCTACAATGGAGCACATCGGCCGATTTAGGACCTAATGCGGGGAAGGAAACTAGAGCAAGTACCATAAGTTGTAGTTGTTCCCTTTGTCTCTAACAAAAACTATCTTCTCATGGTATTCTTCACTCCCACTTGATTCTATACAAAAATGAGCAAACATGGAAAGGTGCTTCCATGACAGGTTTTATTGGCCGCGGCCTGAAGTTATCGCAACCGATCTCATGAATCTACGGCAGAAGGTGGATGAGGCTATGCTAGACTTCATTTAAAGATTCAGAAAGATGGTCGGGAAGTGCTCAGTACCTTTCCCAAAATCTCAACTTACTTCCCTGGCCATCTTTGAATCGCACCGTCAATTGAAAGAGAAGCTTTTGGGACAAGCTTGTAGTGACCTCAGTGGCTTGTCTTCTATAGCAGTTTAAATATAGTAGTTCATACAAGAGAGGGAAAGAAAGAGATCCACCAGGGAGGGGTCTAGGACCTCAACTAATATCAATGGTTAATCTAACTGAGGACTCAGATTATGATGAGTTAGCCGTTTACACGGCAGACATCTTGGTAGCTAAGATAGTCAAAGGAAAAGCTTACCTTTGTCTTGCCTTTAAACCTGCCAAAGGAAAGGAGAAGAAGGCCGAGAACAAGGATGAGTATTCCTTAGATATATCTAAGGTCGACCAGATATTTGATTATCTACTGAAAGAAAAGTAGATCAAGCTCCTCGGCGGCCATAAGATACCCCCTCATGAGGACATAATGGGGAAGACAAAGGGGCGTCAGAGATGATTGTTGACACCAACCCTTTCCCGAGCTTGAACATCAAAATGGTCTCCTTCTCGAGGAGCGATCCTGGGAAAGGGAAGAAGAAGTATGTGTGGGTCCCTAAGAAGGAGACTTCCCTAGAGAGGAAAATTTCAATCTTTGGCCGGTTGGAATCACCCCCAAAAGGATCTACGGTGGCAGAGCATGATAAACTCCAATTTAGTGCATTTTTAGAGACACTTTTGAGTCATTTTTGTTGATACAAGGTCAAACACTCTTTGTTTTGTATGATAACAAATTACACTCTGTTTACTAATGGTTATAGTTGAACCAAAGCACAGGGCAAGAACCAAAAGCGCAGGGCATGAACCAAAGCACAGAGCATGAACCAAAGCGCTTGACATGATATCTTAAAGTGTAGAAGCTCGGAGGAGAAACTACTAAAGCGTTCAAGACTTATGTGTTACATTGCTTTGCGTAGGACGCGTGTAAGATCCCGTCACTTCTGCTTTATAACTTTTGTAGTTGAGAGATGATCTTTTAAAATTGAACTGTCTTGGAAAAATATTTTATATAAAACCATGTTTAATTAGGTTAGGCACCAAAGTGTTTTTAAAGAAATAGTTTGAGTCTTGAATTGTTGTTTTTTTAAAGAAAATAGATTCATGAGTTAGTGTTTTAAAAAGAATTTGTTTTTGAAGTAAGGAATCGATTCTTGATTTGGTACAATAAGCTAGAAATCGATTTCCTCTTGTTTCTAAAGCCAAAAATCGATTTCCCCCTTGCTTTTTAAAGCAATGAATCGATTTCCCTCTTGCCTTTAAAGTCATAAATCGATTTCACACTTGGTTGTTTTTAAAAGAACTTATTTTGGAAAGAAAACAATCGATTGATGACTTTGTGTTTTTAAAAGTGCAAAATCGATTCATGGCTTGATTAGTCAAGCCCAAAATCGATTTCCCTCTTGCCTTGGAAGCAAGAAATCGATTTGCCACTTCTCAATTGGTTTTGAAAGAGTTTGTTTTGGAAAGAAAACAATCGATTGATGGCTTGTTATTACAAAGAACACAATCGATTATAGACTTGGTTTATAAAGAAAAGAATCGATTCTTGACTCCACTCATTAAGCAAAGAATCGATTATTTGCTTCTCTTAGGAAGCAAGCAATCGATTGTTGGCTTCCTTTAGGAAGCAAGCAATCGATTGTTAGCTTGCTTTTTGAAGCAAACAATCGATTTATTACTTGTTTTTTAAAGAAGAAAATCGATTTCTCTCTTATTTCTTTTAAGCAATCAATCGATTCTTCACTTATCACAATTGTGTTAAAAAGTGTTTCAACGGTCATATTTTCACAATCCATATAAATAGGACTTAGGGTTTTTACGATCAAACAAAAATAGAACAAACAAATCAAAAAGAAAAGAACGCAAACACTCACCGTCACATTTTTTCTTCACGTTCTTCATCTAGGGTTTCAAAATCTCTCATCTCTCTCAACTACATCGTGTTATATTGTTTGAGTGATTGGATCCTAGCTTTCAGTTGTAATCATCTATAATTGGTTGTTGTGAAATCCTGGGAAGTTTTCTTGGGTAATTCAATCGGGGAGATTGAATTGTAACAAAATCCTTAGCGGGGAGCTTGGGTTCTCAATTTGGGGAAAATTGAGATTGGCGTGGTAGCTATAGCGAAGTTGCTTGCTTGTAAGACGTTGAAGAAGTATCTTCTCATATAGTGGTTATTATCAAGTCCGAAGGTTGCAAAGCCAGAGGCCGAAGACGTAGGGCTTTTATCCCGAACCTCGTAAAAATCACGGTGCACTCCTATCCCTTATCTTTACTTTGCGTTTTCTTTTATAATTGTTAACTGTCGTGGCACTTGCTATTATCACGCGCAGATTTGATTATCGTTATAATTATAATTATAATTATAATTATTTCTGTCATTGTTATAGTTTGCATAAGTTGTTGCATATAGTTTAAATCCCATTTTCCGCATTCGATTTGAACTAGCATTGTTAATTTTTCGAAAATCCAAAAGAAGTCATATTTAGCATATAACCTTATTCACCCGCCTCTAAGGTTATCATATAGTCCAACAATTTTTTATAGCAGTTATTCTTAATAATGTAAATTGCTGACTTAATTTGTTCTTTATTCTGCAGAAAAAAAGAAAATGAATAAAAAGAATGAAAGTCCAATCCAATTCCACTTATAAGTCATATATATGGGCTGATAGATGAGTTGAAAGAAAAGGCCCATGAGTCCTTACTTCGAGAAAAGAATTGATAAAAGCCCAAAATCAATTGAAAAGGAATGGGTTTTTTTTGTACCCCACTGTTTACCAATATACCCCCACACTATATTTTTGGACGAAAATTCCCCTGACAAAAATTGAACCAATCGGATTTATGTTTGTAATAGGTAAATACGATTTATGTTTTTTAAAGCGTATTTACCTATATACGATTTCCCTGAGAAAATTCTAATCGTATTTACATTGGGTGAGGTAAATACGATAGTTCAAAAAAACAAAAGCGTATTTACCTTGGGGTGAGGTAAATACGATTCAGGTAAAATACAAGTCGTATTTACCTATGGGTGGGGGTACATACGCTTTGTAAAATACAAATCGTATTTACCCATCAATGGGGATAAATACGACTTGTTAAAATACAAATTGTATTTACCCTCACCCATAGGTAAATACGATTTGTGTTTAAATCGACGGCCGGATTTACTCCCCTGGCCCAACGGCTATTTTTTCAGCGGTGTAGATTGCACGGATAGTATCAACTGTTGATATTCATTCACGAATTCTATAAATACCCACCCCACCCTCACTCTTTTCACACAAAAATTTCACTCTCACTTACTTATTTCATACATCCAGAATGCAGAATAGGCTCTGCAGTATACATCATGGGGGCAACATCACGATGAGAGAAGATGGTGTCTACTTTTGGAGTCCGAAGCCGGTGTTATGCAGAATCCATCGCGCCATGGGGTTTGAAGGATAAACTGTGGTCAAAAGTTCAAGGGACCGGCGACGACCGTGACGTCACTGGTATCACTTATCGTAAACCGGATCGTGGAGACGATGGCCGCATTTCCTTCTCGTCCATGTCTATCAAGACCGACGAAGACGTGGCTAACATGTTCAACATCCATGACACGCTTTAGGGGGTATAAGCCGTTGGAGCTGTACGTGGAAACACAACGGAGCGTGAATAAGATTTTACGTCGTCTGCGAGATCCGGAATATTAGGGTTTAGTTTGTTATGTTTTATCTTTTATGTAACTTTGTTTTATCGAATTAATGAAATCGAAATTTTAAGGAAACTCGCACGAAATAGTAATAATCAACTGATATGAAAATAGTTTAAACATAGATCATCAAGAAAAGTAAAAACATAAAAGTACAAATACAAATAGCCCTAATAACGCCTCGGTACCCTCTCCAACAACTGTGACAGGTGAATGTATGTCTGACTATGTATGTCATCGACAATGGAGGAGGCATCAACTATCTGCTGGAGCCAGCTAAAACGGTAATACGGCCTTGAAGCAACTAGACACTCAGCACGGGCCTGCGCCTCAGTAACCCCGAGATATGCCACAACAAGCTGAATTGCCTGCTCAGTGGTGACTCTAGTGGGTGGAGATCTGTAGTATCTGTCTGAGATGGGAAGATGCAGCAAACAGGAGATGTCATCCAAAGTAATCGTCATTTCACCGAATGGTAGGTGAAATGACGAAGTGTCCTGGTGCCATCTCTCAGCAAAAGCGGACAGCAACTTGTGGTCCACAGTGATTTGTCCTGTCTAAATGAGTGGGGACAAACCTGAAGCTGAGAACCTCTGCCAAAACTGAATGTTCTGGGAATACGACAGTAGTCTCTTGCCTAGCTTGTTACCATGGTTGGTAACCTTCACTTTAACCTTCACTTTACGCTCATATGTCTGTATTTAAAAAAAAATATTAGGCTATGTAAAAAATTAAATTCAACTAAGAAGACAATGTGAAAAAATAAATTTAACTAACCGGCGTCCTCCGAACACGATAGCAAACATGAGACTCCAGCATAGAGAATAGAGAAGGCTGCTCCTGATGGTCATCGTCCTGATGGTGCTGCTGATGATGGTCATGCTACTCCTCATAGAACTGCTCTTGATAGTCATCGTCCTCATGGTGCTGAAGCTCAGCCATATACTGGTCCTCCTCCTGCTCCTCATACTGATGGTGCTGCTGTTGCTGCTGCTCGTACTGATACTCTAGGGACTCTGGCAGCGGCACCTGTCTAGCCTCGGCGCTCCTACGCCAGGTGGACGCGTGTCCCGCAATTCTCCAGCGGGTGCGCGTACTGGGAGTAAAAGACGAGGAGGATGCCTGCTCAGACCGTCGAGAAGACACTGAAAAAACAAAAAACAAATAATTTAAAAAATAAAAAATTGAAATCGTATTTACGTCACAAAATGGTAAATACGATACGATTTTTATATGGAAATCTTATGTAGGTCAGAAAAAGGTAAATACGACTTACTATTTTTTCTCAATCTGGGTGGTAATCGTATCTAGGTATATACGATGCGAATCTGGGTGGAAATCGTATTTACCTCTCCTAACGTATATCCGATAATCTCTGAAAAATCTCTGGTCAAATCGTTTGTAAGTGAGAAATGATAAGTTTTTGGTAAATTTGTTAATTTTTTAGGGGTATTTTAGTGTTTTCTCAGGGTGCGTGGGGGTATGGAGTCAAATGGTGGGGTGTAAAAAAAAATCCAAAAGGAATAGGCTGCTAGCTCAAGTAAAAGAAGGATACGGCCCAATTATAATGTATTCGTGCATGATGATGATGCTAGCCCATGATAATTAATTGGCTCACGGCTAATCCAATTGAAGGAGGTGCTGAGCAATATGAATTCATGTTGAAGGCCCACACACATGTTAATTGAAGAAGGAAAGTATGCATTGGTGAGAAGAAAAAAAAGCACGTGACGTGGGAGAAAAGCAAGAGATCCAATTCATGATTCAATTTGGTGATCAAGTTAGGAACCCTAGGCATCTCATTATAAAAAGATACGTCGACTTCGATTGTAGGAAGAGCCGTACACACCAAACACAAATAATTAGGGGAAGCCGTGAATAACAAGCAGCCGCATATGCGTAATTGATTGGCGGCAACGGTAACGGAGATAGAGGGAGAGTGAAGAATTGAGACCTGTTTATCGAATATCAGAAATTTCTCTGGGTTATTTTTATTTTTTGTAATTTATGACTCTTAATTTTATTTCATTGTTCTTGACTATCGTGGATACCTAAATCCTCTTCTAGGGTCTTAGGTGGATGTTGCTTGATTAGAGACCATTTTTATTTTCTAATTTTTAGTTTGATTTCCTATTTTTTATTTCAATCAATATTGTCCTATTGATTTAATCACATACTAGGATTGATCACCCTTTGCATGTTCATAATCAATTAGTTGATCGGCGACTATACCGCAATTAGTTGGTGGACTTATAGGATAATTGGGGCTAGAATTAATGCATGACCAAACTTTAATTTAGTCTTCCAATCATTCAACCTTTTTGTACTTTATGCTTTTCTTAAATTTAAATTCTAGCATGACCAAACTAGGGTTAATTTAGGAAAAAGAATATTAATCGCGAATGACCAAACGGATTAATAACTTTAGTAAAGGGATTGGTAATTAAATAAATTAAGGGAATTAAGGCGAATGACCATAGACCTCTCTCTATTGATTATATCTAGTATTTTAGTTCTTGCTATTTATTATTTTTATTTTGTTTCCTTCACATCAATATTGGTTGGTATAAACAATATAAAACCTCGACTAGTTTGGTACTTTCTAGTTAATCCACGTGGATACGATAATCTTTTATACTACTTCTGCGAAAGAGTACACTTGCTCTAAGTGTGTTTTTAACGCAACAAGTTTTTGGTGCCGTTGCTAGGGATTAATTTAGCAATATTAAACGAAAAAGATTTTTATTGCTTTAGACATTTTTTTATGCTTTTATTTTAATTTTGTTTTTTATTTATCTTATTAAGAAAACATTCAAAAAAAATTGATAACACTTTCCCAAGAGCTTGTTGCAGTTCACTTTGTTTTGCAGAGAAAAATCTAAATCATGTTTAAAACTCATGGAGATTATATTAGGTAGGCACAAACACAAAGGAATTTAGAGAAATCATTTTGGTATATGCTTCAATGTCAGATCCCAATTTCTACTCCTACTTATGAGCCTTATTCAGACTATTGGGATAACAATGAGCCACCTCCTTATTCCCCCAATTGGGATAATTATGAGCTACTGCAAATGTAGAGGAAAGAGGAGGAATCTGATATCGATGAGGTGACTCCAAGAAAGATGGTTGAAAAATTTGACAACTTGATAACCTCGTAACTTGTCAAATTTATGGAATAAACAAATGAAAGATTTGATAGATTCGAGAAAAATATTGCTGACAAATTTGATAACTTGGAGAATCAATTGTCAAATATCATTGATATGGTAGCAACTCAGTTGGCTCAAGAAACTTTTTATTTACAAACTAATTCTACCGGAAGGCAAGAGGAGGGGATACCGGACACCAATGATGTATTTGAGCAGATAAATGCAAAGTTTGATCGCATGGAGAACCAACTTGGAGTCATGAGTGGTCAACTATCAAGTATCATTGCTATGTTATCTCAAGAGGCCCAAGAAACTTCTTATTCAGAAACTGAGCAATACAAAGACAATATTCTTGGTAGTGATGAAGAGTTCTCCATGGAATATAATCTAGAGGAAAAAGCTCTCAAGAAAGATGAAGAGACTCCTATTGAGGGGATTCAACTTGAGACAACAGATTCCACTGATGAGAGCGGTTGGGAGGAGAATGAGAAAGATCCCTTGATTCATGAGTTGCAGAAAGAGGAGAAAGCCCCAATTTTTGGGCAAATTGTTTTAACCATTGGTGACGCTGTGATTGAGGTCCATAAGGGAAAGGTAACTCTAATGAGTGGTAAAGAAGAGGATGTGATTAAAGCTTTAAATTCTAATGAAATTTTCTCTTCTTTAACTTCTCCTTATTGTGATGATATGGTTGAAACTAATATTTTTAGTGATTTAAAGAAGCAGGATCTTTTGGAAAAAATTTATTTTGCAGGATCCTAGCATAGTGGTGGATGGAGATAAAATAAAAATTCCACAAACCTTTAGAGTTCATCCACCACGTGGGAAAAGAAATAATAATGTGAACCACATTGTTAGAAAGCTAAGACGGTGCACTGCGTTAGATGTCAAATTTGCTCTTGGAGAGCCACCTAATTAAGCACTAACTATCGTCAGACTCACGATGTTAAATAAGCGCTTCGCAGGAGGCAACCTGTGTTTTATTTTCAGTTATTTTTATTTTGCTTTTGTTTTTAGAAATAAGCTCAGACTGCAAGCTCTCTCAGGGAAGTCTCTCTTACTCTCTCTATTTATTTATTTTTGTTCCGATTTGATTACTTTGGCATTGAGGACCATGCTTTATGCTAGTGTGGGGGGATATTATATCTTGTTACTTGATCTCTATTAATGCATATACCAACTACATTTGTTGATAGCATTTTTTCTAGCTTGTTTTGAATGAACTATGCTTAAATTGAAAAAAAATAGAGATTTTGCCTATAGGGGATGCCTTAATTAATTTACTTGAAAGACTTGTGCTTAATTGTAACTGTGAGGATGTCATTAGGAAGCTGATAATTAGCATTTGTCCCTCTTGAGTACTTTTTGTGAACTAGCTTCTAAATGTGAGATATGAGCCTTCATAAGGGGATTGATACAAAATCATAAATTTTTACCCCTTTTCTTTCTATGAGTGTGTTTCCCAATTTGCTACATTCTAGAATTTGTCTTTTGACCATTTCATGGCGAAAATTGATTTGCATCATGTAAAAAGATTTGGGGAATTTAGGTATTTTTCTGGCCTCAGAGTTGTTTGTTGAAATTTATCCACTAGTTGCCCCCTTTGAGCCTATCTGTTATATTTTTTCTTTGGTACCTAGATATAATTTTTCCTTTTTTGTTTGTGGTAACCATTTGAAATTGAATGTGGGGCAACTGTTGAAAATTACAATTTCGTCCTATATTTTAGTTGTATATATTGTTAGGATTTAAATTTCGTCCTATACTTTGGTTATCTATCTTGTCATGATGAAGAGAAAAAAAAGTGAATCATGTGTTTACAAAAATATTTTTATACGAAGGAAACAAAATATGAGTTTTCATGTACTTACCTTTTCCTCCTATGAAAAAAAAATGAAAAAAAAATAATAGAATCAAAATTTGGAAAAAAAAGGAAAGCAAGAAGTAGGAAAATGCACATCAAAAAAATGAAAGAGCCAAAGGGCAAATCCAAAAAAAAACAAAAGAGTCTACTCAAGAAAAAAAAAGCAAATAAAAAAGAGCCGACTCAATAGAAAAAGAGTGATGAATGGAAGTGGAATAAATTTGGAGTTTGGACAAAAATAGATAGGAGCTCCATATTTGGTTTCAAAGGTTACTATTTGTTTCTTATTTTTTATCCCTTTGATTATCCCTTCCTTCTTATTTCCTACCCTGCATGAATTCACCCTGACCCTATTACAACCCATGAAACCCCATCTTTTGCATGCATGTGAACTATTTAGTGGAGATTTGGTCAAATTACAAGCTTATGGTAATGTGCATTTTGTAGAAACTTGAGTGTATATTTTCCCTAGTCCCTAAACACTTACAGAGATTGTGAGCGAGTGCCCCTTTTCACAGAAATGTATTCTTCAGGGACTTGAGCCTCTTATTGGGCAACCTTTTGACACCTCATATGTGCTATATTTTCTATTATCTGTCATTGTGCTTCTAACTTTGGGTTCCTTATTTGGTTGTCTCTATTACTTTTTTGAAAATTTTATTAAGCCAGTAAATTTGCTTGAGGACAAGCAAAAGTTAAGTGTGGGGGAGTTGATAAACTCCAATTTAGTGCATTTTTCGAGACACTTTTGAGTCATTTTCTATAGCAGTTATTCTTAATAATGTAAATTGCTGACTTAATTTGTTCTTTATTTTGCAGAAAAAAAAGAAAATGAATAAAAAGAATGAAAGTCCAATTCATTTCCACTTATAAGTCATATATATGGGTTGATTGATGAGTTGAAAGAAAAGGCCCATGAGTCCTTACTTGGAGAAAAGAAGGCTCATACTTCGTACAACTCCGGAGCTACTCGATGGACACCCCGTAACCAGCTTTATTCCGAAAATACCCCTGATTTTAAAATAATTTTTTTCCTCTTCTATTCCCTCTCACCCTCACACACCCCCTCACTTTCTCATTCTCTCAAAAACACACGCTAGCACCGAACCCACACCCCTTCAACTTCAATCCATCAATTTCGTTCGTTTTCCATCAAAAATCAGCATACATTTCCTTCCATTAAAGTATAGGTATGTTCCCTCTTATTCCTCTTCGCGAATTTCTTTTTTTTTGGTTGTTTTGGGTGGTTCGGCGCAGCAGAGGCCAATCTGGTTCGATTAGACGTGCGCCGAACCCCCGATTTTTGTAACTGTTTTGGGGTGGTTCGGCCCAGCGTGCACCGAACCTGTTCGACCACGTGCGTGCCGAACCAGTTCGGCCATGGGTGCACTGAACCACCCTGATTGTTGCTGAATGATGAGTTTTTTCATTTTAACTGAGTTTTTTCTTATTTTCAGTATGGCTAACACTAGAGGAAGTGTTCTTGGCCGGAGGCGAGCTGAGACTGAGCCTGAGGCTGATGATGACAGGGTTCGTCCCACTGCATCCGTACGCCGTGGCATGGAGTAGCAGCATCGTAGACACGTACGTGGACGCCGTGGTGGACGCGACAAATAGATAGAGACTAACTATGACCCTCCAGTTGATGCTCCAGTGTATGAGCCATTACAGTATGATGACCTAGACACTGATGCTGCTGCTGACTTTGTGGCTGCTTAGGTGGAACGGCCATCTCAGTGTCGCCGATCCAGTTCTCAACAGCCTTCTACATCTCAGCGGCCTTCCACTTCTCATTGGTCTTCCACGTCTCGGCCTTCCACTTCTCCGCGGCCTTCCACTTCTGCTCCCGATGCTGATGTTCCGCAGCCTGACGCTGGCATGCCCGAGGCATCTACTGCTCCTGACAGATCATCTACTTTACCTTATCCTGGAGGGCCAGACGATCGATCTGTCCTATATTCTTATGGGTCTCACGTTGCTCGGAGATTATGGGACGGTCGGGTAAGTTTTCAAATTTCTTAACAATTCAAGTTATTAATAAGTCTGATTTGTTACATGTATGTAATTATTGATTATTTTTTTTATAATGAAAAATGCAGGAGCGTCTTACGGATGGGCATAAGCAAAAAGTTCATAATCATTCAATGAAGGATATTGAGATTCATCCTCAGATTATGGATTACATTGTTCAGTCTAGTCTGTTACCCTTTCATGACGTGGGGTTTAGTACAGTCAACCATTTCCTTGCTACTGCTTTCGTGGAGCGGTGGCACGGAGAGACCAACACATTCCACCTTCCAGTTGGTGAGATGATTATCACCCTGGATGATGTGGCACAGCTGCTCCATATCCCCATCACCGGGGAATTTTATGACATGGTGGATCCAACAAAGATGGAGGCGCAGCGGTGGTTGGTTGACTACTTGAGGGTTTCGGAGGAGGAGGCATTTGCTGAGGTACCTACCAAAGGTACTAGTGTCAAGCTGAGTTGGCTGAACAAAGTGTACATTGATGCCACTGGAGCTGAGAGGTGGGAGGATGCAGCTCGTTGCTGCCTTCTGATTTTGCTTGGCCGTACACTATTCTGTGACAAGTCTGGCAACAAGGTGAAGGTTGTATACTTGTACATGATCAGAGAGCTGGAGCATACTGGTCAGTACTGTTGGGGGACTATGGCACTGGCTCACCTATACCAGCAGCTGACAGATGCCTCTTCTCCTAGTACTTCACAGATTGCTGGATTTGCCACTCTCCTTCAGGTATGTATTTGACTTTATTTAATTTTATATTTCAGTTGGTATAAGTTTATGTAAATTATTATATGTTGGATCCCTAACCCTCTTTTTATTTATCACAGGCCTGGATTTTTGAACATTTCCAGGGGCAGGTATTTGGCACTAAATGGTTGGTTGAGGGGTACACTAAAGACCAGCCACGGGCTAAAAGGTGGGACTGCAAGAGGGCTGATGGGTCAGTGGCAACTTTCACGGCAGCGCTGGATCATCTAAGGTCAGAGGAGGTCACCTGGATGCCTTTTGCTCCCCACAGAGTTATTCAGACCCTGGCCTTATTTAAGGGCCATCTGCGTCATGCTGGGAGCATGTTGGCCTATAACCCAGATCGAGTGGTGAGGCAGTTTGGCTGGACTCAGGGCATCCCAGAGGACCCTAGGCCTAGTGATTGGCTGTAGTGACAAAGGAGAAAGCTGATCAAGCCTGGATAGTATTCCACTTGCACCTTATCCCCCGTGGTGTCTCAGTGGTCGATGGGATGCCTGACACTGTTCAGGAGTACAGTTCATGGTATAGTAGGGTATCCCACCCATACATTAGCCCAGACAACTACCCTGTTGACACTTCAAATGTTAGAGAGGTATGATCCTTTATTTCAGTCATAGAGTGTTATTAAATCATTTGTTATTTTTTTTTGTTTTGTCAATGACATGGTTTTTTTTCCTGTATTATAGAGTGTGCCGGAGATTATGCAACTCTATGACGACTTGGAGGGGGTTCTTAGGGAGAGTGGGCATCCCCTTGGGACCCGTGGCTGAACTATTCTTGACAGGCTGAAGCAACTCACTAGGCCTATGGCACGGGGGCTTAGGAAGCTTACTTGTGTCTCCCAGTAGAGGGAGACGGAGTAGTGCTTTTTAGGGATCATTTTTTTTTGAAACGTTAGCATATTCGCATTAACTGAAACGTCGAAAAGAGCTAACCACTGGCATTACATCATAAGGGGCCACATTGTTTACTGGGGGAGGGCCTAACCAGCATCTACTACCTGCTTGCCTAGCTAAACCAACTAAGTTATGAGCTACAATGTTACCATTACGACTAACATGCTTCACAGAACAACTAGGAAAGCTTTCCAGCAACCTACGACAATCACTAACCACAGGTTCAATTACAGCCACAAGCAATATTATGAAAGCAATGAATTACAATTTCAGCATCAGAAAAAAAGACATTTGGGCTCAAATGCCGCTCCACTACCGTTTGCAAAGACCATCGTAATCCAAGTGCCTCGGCCAGCAGGGGCTCCACGGAGATATTGTCTTTCTTGCACGCACTAAAGATGATATTATCATCAGGGATCATGGGCATCCTTTATTGCTGTATTTTCCGAATTGTTAGATTTTAATTTGCACGGATTGTATGAATTATTCCACTTATGTTTATATATTTAGTTTTTTGTTGTGTTTATTAGTATTCGATAGTTAAGTATTCAATTTATCGTTACGTTCGTTCAAACTTAGTAAATCATCGTTCCGAATTAGCTAACTTATCGTTCTAAAGGAAAATTTAAAAAAACCAAACACAGATCGGTTCGGCGGAACAGCATTCGAACTGGTTCGGCCAAGCGTGCGCCAAACCAATTTGAAATTTTAAAAAAAATGGAAATAGGAATTTTCATTAAGGGTGTTTTGGTCTTTTTACGTCATTATGGAGTGTCCACCGAGTAGATGGGGGTTGTAACCCGAAAAGAATTGATAAAAGCCCAAAATCAATTGAAATGGAATAGGCTGCTAGTTCAAGTAAAAGAAGGATACGGCCCAATTATAATGTATATTCGTGCATGGTGATGCAAGCCCATGATAATTAATTGGCTCACGGCTAATCCAATTGAAGGAGGTGCTGAGCAATATGAATTCATGTTCAAGGCCCCCACACACATGTTAATTGAAGAAGGAAAGAATGCAATGGTGAGAAGAAAAAAAAGCACGTGACTTGAGAGAAAAGCAAGAGATCCAGTCGATGATTCAACTTGGTGATCAAGTTAGGAACCCTAGGCATCTCATTATAAAAAGATACCTCGGCTTCGATTGTAGGAAGACCCGTACACACCAAACACAAATAATTAGGGGAAGCCGTGAATAACAAGCAGCCGCATATACGTAATTGATTTGCGGCAACAGTAACAGAGATAGAGGGAGAGTGAAGAATTGGGACCTGTTCTTGATACCTTGGGAGAACTCTGGAGCAGAAAAAGGAGACTAAATACCGAATATCAGAAATTTCTCTATTTTGGGTTGTTTTTATCTTTTTTAATTTATGACTCCTAATTTTATTTCATTTTTCTTGACTATCATGGATATCTAAATCCTCTTCTAGGGTTTTAGGTGGATCTTGCTCGATTAGAGACCCTTTTTATGTTCTAATTTCTAGTTTGATTTCTTTTTTTTATTTCAATTAATATTGTCCTATTGATTTAATTACATACTAGGATTGATCACCATTTGGATGTTCATAATCAATTAGTTGATCGGCGACCATACCGCAATTAGTAGGTGGACCTATAGGATAATTGGGGCTAGAATTAATGCATGACTAAACTTTAATTTAGTCTTCCAATCATTCAACCTTTTTGTACTTTATGCTTTTCTTAAATTTAAATTCTAGCATTACCAAACTAGGGTTAATTTAGGAAAAAGAATATTAATCGCGAATGACCAAACGGATTAATAGCTTTAGTAAAGGGATTAGCAATTAAATAAATTAAGGGAATTCAGGTAGAATTAGACATAGGGGAATCGAAGCTTGCTAGTGAAACCGCGACCCTAGACATCTCTCTATTGATTATATCTAGTATTTTAGTTCTTGCTATTTATTATTTTTATTTTGTTTCCTTCACATCAAACTATTGGTTCGTCTAAACAATATATAATTTCGACTAGTTTGGAACTTTCTAATTAATCCCTATGGATACGATAATATTTTATACTACTTCTGCGAAAGAGTACACTTGCTCTAAGTGTGTTTTTAACGCAACAGAGCACATGGCTCTCCAGCAAGAAAAAATGCAAGTAGAAGGGCTGAGTTAGCCTTGAAAGCTCCAGAAGAAGTTCCAAAAGCCAGGGAAGCTTGTCCATGACATCAAAGAGTAACATTTATCTAAGCTTAACTTGAGAGGTACACACCTCAGCCTAGAGATTTGAGAGAAAGGCTCCAACACCTCCCGCTTGGGCGGCGTGGCCGGCTTGCTGATGAGTCCATTGAACAAGCCACCATGTCATACCCAGGGGAAATGCCTCACCCCAACGAGGAGAAAAGGGTAACACAGGTCACTAGGACACAAGACTCAACATCAGTGGACATTACTGTCCTGAACGACTGCGAGTTGAGAGCTACTAGAACCGTGGGACCACCTTCGGAGGTACCACATAAACAGTGGTTGACACAGGTTTTTCCAAAACTAACCAAAGACACAGCTCCATAGCAGCAGGCCCTTCAGGTAGGTGGCCTTAGTGTGCCCATTGACTACTCATAGCCCGCTCTCCAAGGCAGTGATAGAGTGTTTGTATGGGCCTCATAGTCCCAAACAACCCCAGCCAGCTAATGCACCCCATGTTGAGGGAACTATGATAGAAGAAGAAATTGCAGAAGACGACCTCTTGGGATAAGACAAAGAAAACCCCTTCGGTCCATTGGAGTTTGATGGAAATTTGTTGCGTTTAAAAACACATTTAGAGCAAGTGTACTCTTTCGTAGAAGTAGTATAAAAGATTATCATATCCACAGGGATTAATGAACAAGTACCAAACTAGTCAAGATTGTCTATTGTTTAGAGGACCCATTAATTGAGTTGTAATGAAAGCAAAATAAAAAGAAATAAATAACGAATAGTAAAATGCAAGATTGCATTAGTGGTGAGAGGACTAGGGTCACGGTTTCACTTTCAAGCTTCAATTCCCCTATATCTAATTCTTAATGAATTCCTTTATTTTATTTAATCACTAATCCCATTACTAAAGCTACTAATCTGTTTGGTCATTCGCGATTAATATTCTTTTTCCTAAATTAACCTTCGTTTGGTCATGCAAGAATTTAAATTAAAGAAAAGCATAAAGTACAAAAAGGTTGAATGATTGAAAGACTAAATTAAAGTTTGGTCATGCATTAATTATAGCCCCAATTGTTCTATAGGTCCACCAACTAATTGTAGTACAATCGCTAATCAAGTAATTGGTTATGAGCATGCAAATGGTGATCAATCCTAAATATGTGATTAAATGAATAGGACAATATTAATTGAAATAAAAATAGGAATTCAAAGTGTTCTGCACCATACTTCCGACTTTGATGAATAGTCTGAGGTAGTTGATGGATGAAGTGCTTGATCAATGAGTAATCCGATCCGAGCTGGGGTTGTACCTGCAAAGCCACTTCGACGCTCAAGTCAGGGAGGTAGTCAAGCAGAGTAATAAATGTGAGATAGCTTACCATTAATGAGGCATTGAATGCTGTTTTTATTGTGTGTGGTTGGGTTTAAGCTCAACGAATCTGAGCCCTTGATGTTTGGATCTGCTTTTTGGGATTGGGCTTTTTGATGTTGGGCCCTTGTGGGTGTATGTAGTATAAATCCTCACCATACCACAAAGTATAAACTAAAACATAAAAGGTCTATAATACAGCAAGATCCACCTAAGTCCCTTGAATAGGATTTAACTATCCATAGTAACCAAGAACAATGATATAAAATCAGGAGTCATGAATTACAGACGATAAAAGTAACCCAGAGATAGAGTAAATTCTGATATTGTATCCAATCCCCTCTTTCTGCTCCAGAGCTCTCTCACGGTGTCAAGAACAGGTACCCAAAATTCTCTCTATCAGTGTTACTGTGTTACCGACCTTTTTGTTTTCAATTCTCAGGTCTGTCCTAATCCAATGTTTTAGCACTTTCTTCTCTTACACCATAGGGATGCGTGGTCCTCAAGTTTAATTGCTGACTCCTTTCCTTTTTTTTTTCTCTTGCTCACGTGTGAGTCTTGAACTCCATGGCATCGGATTTATTTTCTTCACAATTTGGGCCACAATTTAGTTCTTTCAAAACTAAGCGCACACACAGACATAATATAGGGTAAATTTCACCAGAGGTCCTTTAAGTTATTTAATTTTAACAAGTTGGTCATTTAAGTTTTTTTAGTACCACTTAGGTCCTTTAAGTTTTTTAATTGTAACAAGTTGGTCCTTTAAGTTATTTTGTACCACTTAGGTCCTCTAAGTTATTTTATTTGTAACAATTTGGGGCCACAAAATGTAAGTTTTTTGGCCTTTAAAAGTTATAATTAAATAACATAAAGGACCAAATTGTTACAATTGAATAACTTAAAGGACCTAAGTGGTACGAAAAAAACATAAAGGACAAACTTGTTACAGTTAAATAATTTAAAGGACCTAAGTGGTACGAAAAAAACTTAAAGGACCAACTTGTTACAATTAAATAACTTAAAGGACTTCTGGTGTAAGTTAACCTATAATATACATATATAATATTTATAAAACATTATACATATATCAAATATATATATATATATATATATATATATATATATATATATATATATATATAGTGTCAGGGATTCGCAGGTGACTGTAGGATCACTGTACGGATCGATTTGGGCCGTTGATCTCTTCCTCCTTCACGCTGGCATTAGTTAATGGGCCGATCTTGTCTTCCTGCCTGGATTGGGCTTCGGCCCAGTCCAGAACAGTTTCCCCTCAAGCCGAAGTTGTCCTTGGGACGGATAAAGGCTTGTGATATCGCTCCTTACTTGATGTCCCGTTGTCTGCTCGAGGACACACGAGGTCGACCTAAATGGTTCCTCGAGCTCGATCGAATTATAGGGAAGTTTCCCCTGCCTTTGATGATGTGGCAGTATATTTATGCGTGATGTGATGTTTATGTGACGTTTCCTTTCTTCGATGCTTCATTAATGATGTCTTTGACATTCCCAATGGGGGTGTAGTTATGATGACAGTTCATTTCTCGAGCGATACATAGATGCTTCAAGATGAAGAGTCACATCGCTTCATTGCCTGGGCTGTTTTTTTCTATATACAGGGTGCCCATTCCTTCACTCAGCGCTTTTTACGGCCTATTTGGTCTGAAGGCGATCACACTCTATTGGTGAGCGATCAAATCTATGGTGCGGTTCTGGCGAGGTGCTCCCCAGTGAATGATCTCTCTCTTCGTCGTTCCACAACTTCTGCTCGTCTGATTCTTCGGATCAAAAAGCATACCACCCTTCGTCCTAATTTCTCCCCTACTCCAGGTATTGATTTTGAACGCCCTTAAAAATTTCGTTTCTTTTATAGTTTTTTTAGGCCGCGAGGGGGGGGGGGGGGGGGGGGGGGGGGGGGGGGGGGGGGGGGCGGGGGGTCATGCCTGGGGTCGACCTTGTCACCCCATTCTGTGAATCACTGATTAGGGTGATCTTAACTTTCCCTCTCCTTGCAGGGTAGTGTATCCTGGCGCGGACGAAGAAGACTACTTGAATATCTGGTGCTCCCCCTGCCCGTCTTGCCAAGTGTGCTGCTCGTCAGACGGGAAACGACGAGATGGCGAATCCCTTTATTCAGATCGCCCTTCTAATTCATCAACTGTCTTATCGAGTCCGACTTCTCCTGATCGTTCTCCCTCGTCAAGAAGTTTTGAACCCGCCCCTTCTTCTGGAACATCTTTGTCCTTCGAGGGTGATGATAACAGGGGCGGAGAGCACCAGACCGGGCCAGCTGTAGCCAACCAGGGGAACAACGTGCCCCTAGAGGAGGCAGAGCCAGATTGGGGCGGCACGATCAACTCTGATCGCTCTTTGGTGTCTACGATGATCCTCAGTATTCCATCTATTTTCACTCCAGGGGACGAGATGGAGTCTTGGTTCGTGCAACTGATCGGCCACAAGAATCAAGAATGGAAAGTAGAGGGCGTTTCTGAAGAGGACAATGCGGCTAGCATTCCTTCAACTATGAAATTTATTATGTTTACCAATGTGCTCCGGAACATCAAAATCCGCCCGCCATTCACGTTCTTCCAGCGATGCGTTCTAAGATATCTGGGAGTCCCCCATCACAATTACACATCAACTCGTGGGTATTTCTAAAGGCATTTGTGCCTTATTTTTCACGCTGTTTGAGGTCTGTCGCACGGTCGAGCTGAAGAACAATCCCAAACGATGGGAACAACTGTCACTAAAGGGGCGGCGGGACACTCCCAAACTCTTCAAACCATATTGTGATTCAGGAAAGGCTTGGAGCAACAATTACGTGTGGGTCATCACGGTCTGTGATCGAGCTCGTGCGACAGTTGGGTCCGTGAACGACCAGGGTGAGGTTGTTAGCATGAAATTTCCGTTGGCGTGATCGTACTCTCACTATAATCGGGCAACGATCATTTATAGGACTAGACAAGAGTTGGGGGAGTATGATAGAGAAAGTCTTAGAATTCTGGAGAACATGACCAGTTACTTGGAAGAAGAACGATTTCCTTGTTACTACTTAGCACTAGCTAAGAATCTTGACTTTGTAAAACAGAAACTTGGTGCGACCACCTACTCGTCTGACTCAACTTGTCCATGCCCCTTTGATTTGTTTTTTGAATTTTTAACTCTGTGTGCTTCTGACCATTTATTTCTATTTTTATAGATGAAATGTCCAAGCTCGGGTACGAGGCCTTCTTCAAAAAGACCGAAGGGGAAGCAAGTTCGCTTTGCCCCCTCCCCCTCTACCACCATCAACCTGGAGAACGGGGAAGTTCATCCTGATGCTGATAAAGGAGTGAGCTCGTCCCAAAAAGAAAAGAGATCGGGTTCACCACCCGGCCAGGATCAGTGTCACTGAGGTTGATCACCCCCCTCCACCTCCAAAGTGGAACAAAGAGATGCAACGGAGGTCGTCCTCAGCTATTGATTTGGACGATCTCAGTGACGTCGATGTCGAGCGTCTTCGCCAAGATCCCCTTCTCTTCATGTCAGACGTTGCCAGAGAGGCCTCCTCAAAGCTTACTCGTTATAAGGAAGAGGAGGCAGAACGACCAGCAGGTATGCGCCTTGTTCACCGTAATTTATTGTTGGAGGGCGATCTGATAGATAAGACTGATAAATATAATTGTGCTCTCGATCACATCACAGAGTTGCGGGCAGAGCTGGAATCTACCAAGAAAAAGCATGAAGAGGCTCAGAACGCCCTCCAACCAACCAAGGACGCTCTGAGCACGGTCACCACTGAACGAGATGTCGCTCTTACTGCCAAAGCTGAAGCTGAAAAGAAGCTGACCTCTGAGAAGACTAGGGCCAACGAGTTGTCCGAGAAAGTTAAAGGGCTAGAGGATGAAGTGAGCGGCTTGAAGCAAGACCTTCGCGACATGGATCAAGCCTGCGATAAGGCTTTAGCCGACTACGAGGCCCTCGGGGAGTCGACGTTGGAAATTGCTAAGAAACGCTTTGAGGAAACCATTGCTCAGATCCATTATTGCTTTCCTGGTCTTGAGATCAACCGTAACATTGCCAACAACGACCATTTCCAAAAGGACGGTCAAATCATTCAGCGCGAGTAGGAGGACGAGGACGGGAAAGTGGTGGTGGAGCAGGTGACCATCTATAGACGTCCAGAATGAGCTCGGCCTTCTCTGGGCAACCCTTAATACTTATGTTTCTACATCCTCTTTATGCTTTTGGTCATGCTAAAGATTGCTTGTTTACTTTTCTTTATTTTGTAAGCTCGTTTGTTCGTATGATTTTCTTAATCACATCACTTTGATCGAATTCGTATTATCGCCCGTAAGTAGGGATGGCAATTGAGCCCAAGCCCGTAGGGTACCCGCAAAAATTACCCGCAAAGGGCCTACACCCTCATATGCCCATTAGATGCAGACTTGGGTATGGGCACTATGGTGCCCATCCCGCTTCGGGCCTGCACTATATATATAAATATAATTACCATTTTTACAATTCTAAATAAATCAATCTTTAAATTAATAAATGCTATCATTTGTAATATTTAATAGTAGATACGAAAAAATAATGAGTTTTTAAATTGAATTATAATGTTTTTTAAGTTATTTATTATTTTTTGCTGAAAAAATGCGGGTAACGGGCATGCCCATCGGCACCTGGTGCCCAGAGGGTACGGGGACAGGCACTATAGTGCCCTGCCCATACATATGCGGGATCGGGTACGGGCACTATAGTACCCTGCCCATAGGGTACCCATTGCCATCCCTACCCGTAAGCAGCTTACTGAGTTTCTACTCAGACTTAGCTCGCTTTATGGAGGTGCGACCTTCGTTTTTGATCGCTTCGTTTCTGAAGTTAATATCGTTTAAGTATTTCGACCCCTAATCAGCTGTTTATGAAACTCTGTTTGAATTTAACTAGCTCAAGGGGTAATTCGTTTTGCATCGACCAATTGTAAAGAATAAATCAACACAAGAGTAAAAGAGATGCCTTATCGTTTATTGACGGATGGGTGGGTCACGACAAAAAACCCAATGGGGAAAAAGAGTGTGGGTCGTGGGTTCAGGTTATTGTATATTAAACTCGTAAAGTAAACTCTGTTTTTAATTAATCAAGTTCATCATGATACTTTTCGTTGTTTACAAAATGGCCAATTAGATGAAAACAATGTTATTAAACTCGACCCAGTTCATACCTTAAAAATGCTCAAAAAAAATATTTTTAATCTTATTTTTTATTTCATAAGTTTTAAAAATATATTTTAATATAACATATTAAGAATTATAAATATATATTTAAAGATTTTATTCAATAATTTGTAAACTGATTTCCAGACACGTTGAGTATTCTATGTATGGGAATGGAATAATGATTATTTATGCTATGTATATTAAACTTGTAAAGTATTCTCCAAACATGATGAGTGACACAGCGGTGAAGATTAAAAATACAAAGAGATTGTGGGTCGTGGGTTCAGGTTATTGTATATTAAACTTGTAAAGTAAACTCTGTTTGAATTCAGGTTATTGCTCCTTGGTCGTGGGTTCAAATCCCATGATTTACATTTTGTAAATAATAGACATCAATGCAGCGAAATTTCTACAGGGTCGGTTCATATATCTGGCACGTGGGTCACCGGGTTATTCTGTGGCCCGACCGGTCATATCGGGTTCCACATGGCTGACTGCATCTCCAATCCAATATCGCGCCCGACCCGTCTACTCTTCCGGGTCGCGGGCGGACCGGTCCAACAGACCGGGTCAGTTCGGGTTGAACAACACTGGATGAAATATCTTCTCAGGTTCATAACATTCCATGAGCTGGAGCTTGTAAGAACACGATATGGGCCTTCCTAGTTTGGGGCGAGCTTTCCCTGACCAGCATTCTGTACTGACCCACTTCAAAACTCCCAGGGACGATCTTTGCGTTGTGTCTGGTCGCCATACCCTGTTTGACCAACGCTTCTTTCAGTCCGGCCTTACTACGAAGTTCTTCCACAAGGTCCACAAGGTCCAACTCTTCCCTTACAGCCAGGTCGTTCTCTAGTGGTGGTTTAGGGTTGGCTGTTCTCCAGCTGAGTTCCCCTATTTCCACTGGGATCAGAGCATCCGTCCCATAGACCATCCTAAAAGGAGATTCTCCAGTGGTGGAATGAGGGGTCATTCTGTATGCCATAAGACGTATGGAAGTTCCTCTGCCCATTTTCCCTTTGCTTCATCTAACCTTCTATTAAAGCTGCGTAGAATTACTCGATTTGCAGCTTCTGCTTGCCCATTTGTTTGGGGGTGCTCTACTGAGGTGAAGCGCTGCTTCACTCCCAGCTCGACCAAAGCCTCTTGAAAGTTTTTATCAGTGAACTGGGTGCCATTGTCATATACGACCATCTCCGGAATCCCGAAACGTACCAAAATGTTCTTCTTGAAGAATTTAAGATAATTTCTGGATGTGATCCTTGCTAAAGGCTCGGCCTCAATCCATTTGGAGAAATAATTGACTACTACATCAAAAATTTAAGCTGGCTTGGGGCGACTGTAAATGGTCCCAAGAGGTCGATTCCCCACCGGAAAATGGCCAAGGGGCGGTCATTGAGTTAAGCTCGACTGGTGGCGCAATGTGGACATCTGCGTATCTCTGGAACTTGTCACATTTCTTTACCAACATCTTTGCATCCTCCTCCATGGTAGGACAATAATAGCCCGCCCTCAGGGCCTTCTTGGCAAGAGCCCGTCCTCCAAGATGGTTTCCACAGATCCCTTCATGTATCTCTTTCAACACATAGTCTGCCTCTTCTGGGGGAAGGCATTTGAGCAATGGCATAGTGAAACCTCTCGGGTAAAGTTGTCCGCTAATGATCGAGTATGATGATGCTCGCCTTTGAACGAGCGCTGCTTCTTTGGGGTCTTCCGGTTCCTCCCCGTCTCTAATGTATTTCACGATGGGGTCGATCCAACTTCCCATTGGGTCAATTGCACATATGTCTAGTTCAAGTACGACGACCCATTTGATCATTCTGCCCGCCAAATTTGGCCTGTGCAGGATCTGTCTTATGGGTTGGTCAGTATGGAGCACGATCTGATGTGCTACAAAGTAGGGTCTCAATCTCCGAGCGGCCACAATCAATGCTAGGGCCAACTTTTCAGTCTTCTGATATCTGAGCTTAGGACCTTGCAGGGCTTTGCTGACAAAGTAGACAGGGTTCTGCTTAGAGTCTCCTTCTCGTACCAATACGGCGGCCAAAGCCTCGTTAGTAATGGACAAGTATAAATATAAGGTCTCCCTGGCTCCGGTGTGGTCAGGATCGGAGGTTGTGACAGAGCTATTTTTAACTGATCGAGTGCCTAATCGCACTCGTGCGTCCATTCAAAGTTGGCCTCTTTCTTTAATAGTTTAAACATTGGCAAAGATTTGTTTGCCGCTTTAGCTATGAAACGAGAAAAGGTGACCACCATGCCATTCAATTTCTGAATTTTTTTCTTAGTTGTGGGCGGCCTCATTTCTGTTACCTCCCTGCATTTATCCAGGTTAGCTTCGATCCCTCTCTCTGTGAGGTAGAACCCTAGGAATTTTCCCGCCCTTACTCCAAAGGTACATTTTCGGGATTGAATCTTAGTGAGTTCCTTCGAGCTTCACTGAATATTTCTATTAGGTCGGCCACATGGTCTGAATCTTCCTTGCTCTTGACTATCATGTCATCCAGGTAGACATCCATCACTCTGCCTATCTGAGTCTGGACACCTTGTTCATCATTCTTTGATAGGTCGCCCCTGCGTTCTTTAATCCAAATAGCATGACTTGATAGCAGAAGTTGCCTTTCTCTATCATAAAGGCTGTCTTTTCTTGATCGGGCGGGTGCATGGCGATCTGGTTGTACCCGGAATATGCATCTAAAAATGAGAGCAGTCTGAAGCCACTCGCGCTGTCAACTAGCCGATCAATGCATGGTACCGGGAATGCGTCTTTTGGGCATGCTCGATTGAGATCTGTGTAATCTACGGACATCTGCCATTTGCAATTGGCTTTCTTCACCACGACAACATTGGATAACCAGGTCGTGTGTTTTATCTCTTTGGTGGTTGCCCGTGCCTTTTCTTCTTTTTGCACTCGCCTTCGTTGTATGACCCACTTGGTTTCAGGGTTTACTGCTAAGTTGTGACAAGCTATCTCTGGTGGGACTCCCGGCATGTCGGCCGCACTCCAAGAAAACAAATTTATATGTTCTCTTAAGCATTGAACGAGTTGTACTCGGACACCTGGAGGGAGGTCGTTCCCAACCTTGACGGTTTTCTCCGGGTCATCTCCGAGTTGAACTTGGACGAATTATCCATCAGGCTCTCGTCGTTTAATTCTCTTCTTGAGTTCTTGTGTAAGGAGATCGCCCCCTCCTCTTCTTCACTATCAGCGTCATAACGTGCATTGAGGTTGGCCACGTTGACTTGTTCTCCTTTCCTGACAGCCTCCATTTCCTTCATCACAAGGTCGCCCTGTTATTTCAAACTCAGAAAGAACGCCCTTTTCACAGAAAGTAGGTCGGCCAGAAGGGTCACGATCTCTCCTTCTTCGGTGTAGAACTTCATCTTTAGGTGAACCGTGGAGGGGACTGCTTCGAGTCGTCCCAGAGTGGGTCATCCAATGATGCATTGACAGATCGATTTACATGGTAACACTATGAAGTCAGTCTTCACTGTGCGGCACAAAGGCTTCGCTGCACAATCATCCCCGAAAGTGACCATCAGCTCGATCCGCTCAGGTCGTCTCTGAAAATTTTCAGTACGTCGAGGAGATCTTCGAATATTATATCCACTGAGCTTCCCTGGTTGACTGGGATTCTTCTGACTTCTACATTTGCCATGACAGCGGTCACAAGCAAGGCAACTTCTTTGTTTGGCCTTCCATCGAGCAGATCCTCGTCCCCAAAGAATATGGGTGGTCTTTTTGATGGGTGCTTGCTTATGGACGTCGATGCGACACTCATGATTTCTTTCCATCTCCTTTTCATTGATTTGCTGGTTTCTCTACCATCAGAGGGAATTCCGCCAGTAATTACCAAGGCCACCTGTAGCCCTCTGGATCTTCTGGTGTCTCACTCGTCTTCTTCATCATCTTCGTCGTCCCCAGCTTTGGTGACTTCGTGCACGGCTTCCTTTTCCTTGGGCGGGGAACGAGATGGTTGTTTCTCTTCTATATCGTCTTTGAGGGCCATGTAGTTGTTAGTGTCGTGCCCATTAATTCGTTGATACCGACAATATTTCCGAGAGGGGCACTGCCCTTCTTTGAGAGCGAGCGGATCTGGCCTTTTTTGATCCCTGAACTCTACATTTGCACATTCCGACAGGATCTGCGCGTAAGATGTGTTCAACTTTGTGCGATCTGCAAATTTCCTTGTCTTATAGTCCCTCGATGGACTACCTTGGTCTCTTGATGGACCACCTTGGCCCCTTCTTGGTTTGACCTCGCGCTCGCCACGAGGACCCTCATTTTCTACCCTTTCAGTAGCTTGAGCAGCCAAGTCCCTTTCTTCGTAGTTCATGTATCTTTGGGATCAGCAGAGGTAAGATTCCAAGTCTTTCGGTACGTGTCTACCGGCCACAACTTCGAACCGGCTACCCCGGAGGAGACCGTCCCTTATGAACCACAACCTTTGCTTGTCGTCTAGATCCCTCACGTGGTCGGCGTCTTTGTTAAATCGTTCCACATAGCTTCGAAGGGATTTGTCGGGCCCTTGTCTAATCGCCTTTAGGACATCCTATGTCTTGGGTTTTACTCTGGAAACCGTTAAACGGACAGAAAATTCTCTGGTCATTTGCTCCCAAGATGATATGGTGTTTGGTAGCAGCTCCATGAACCATTCCATTGCTGACCCTTCTAGAGTTAACGGAAAGATCTTACATTTCACTGGCCCAGGTGCCCCCCTGTATTGCATCATCAGGTTGAAATATCTTAAATGGGCATCAGGATCTTTTACGCCATTGTACATCCTTAGGTCGGATGGGGGTTTCTCCAATGAGCGCCGGATGGGATACTCGTCTATCTTTCTTGAGAATGGTCCCAAACTCATGCAGCTTCTGTCCCTATGAGGCGGTAGGTCCTCGAAGTGTCGACCTCAATGACCACGTCGTTCTAGGGAATAGTCGCTGGGGTGGTTACTTAGGTGTCCCTTGTAGGACCTGCTCCGACATCGCATGGGCGACCCTGATGAGTCATACGAAGACTCTTGATGTGAGGACTCTTCTGGCCAGTAGGTGTAGTCAGAAGTGGAAGGCGTGGTCCCACGTGGCGTTAGTGCTTCTCCTCGTCCCCTTCGACGGGGTGGAGATCGATGGATGAGATGTCTTCTTGAGGGAGAGAAATGTCCCCTATAGGGATGGGCACGACCCTGGTGGCGTGGCTCGGGTGCGGTGTTCGTCTGCCTTGATAACACTTGATCCTCCATCTGGGTGAGGAGGTCATTTTGCCGGGCAACTTGCTGATCTCGGTCTCGAAGTAGGTCACGGAGTTCTTGAACAAGGTTCGCAGGGAGAGTGACATCGACCTGTTGAGTTGCGCCTGGTTGGGAACCAGGGGCCACGACTTCAACGTCGGGTGTCACACCCTCCATAATGGATGGTGGTTGAATTGGAATTTCGGCCACGCTTTGCAGGTGCGGTCCTGCTTGCGGCCTGCCTCGCAGTTTTGGAGGCATGAAAGGTGTGATGGGAAAGTGTGCGCCCCCACTGTGGTCGCCAATGAACTGTACCTCAAGTCGTGTGGTGATGGACGATCAGGGTATCAGGTCGGTCTGTTGTCTCTGCTAATCGTGCTTGGAACCCAGGCAGGTGGTACCTGCAATGACACTCCAACGCCCAAGTCAGCGGGTAGAGTGAGCAGAGTAACAGTATCGTGAATAGTGTGTACCTGTCAGATGAGGTCAGACCCTCTTATATAGTGTCAGGGATTCGCGGGTGACCGCAGGATCATTGTACGGATCGATCTGGGTCGTTGATCCCTCTTCACGCTGCCCAGTAACATATATATATATTATATGCAGTTTTATCTTTCATTCTTTCCTACAGGATATAGAACAAATTTACTTAATAATTTATATAGAGTTTTGATTAGGCCTATTTTAAAGAAAACCCCTTATAGTTTTTACAAAGGGACAAAACCAAACAATGCACACTTACACACTTTTGGATGCAAATGTTGTCTTAAACAATGGAAAGGATAACCTAGGGAAATTCGATGCTAATGCTGATAAAGGAATTTTTCTTGGTTACTCTTTATCTAATAAAAGCCTTTAGAATCTTCAATAAAAGAAATAAAGTAATTGAGGAATCTGTACATGTTACATTTGAAGAAACTAACCCCAAAATGTTGGGAAATGTTATTGATGATGTTGCAAATGAGCTTGAAGCATTACAACTAGATGAAGAGAAGAAAAATGAAAATAAAGAGAAGGGGACTGAATCTACTCCTCAACAAAGAACTAAAGAAGAATCAAGCAGTGAGTTACCAAATGAATGGAGAATCCCAAGGCACCACTCGCTTGAAAATATTATCGGTGATGTATCAAAAAGGGTAGCTACTTGAATCTCTCTTAGAAATGCATGCAATCATATAACTTTTGTATCTCAAACTGAACCTAGAAATCTAGATGAGGCTATAAAAGATGAACATTGGATGATTGCTATGCAAGAAGAGTTAAATCAATATGAAAGAAGTGTGGGATCTTGTCCGTCGGCCTGATAATCATCAAATAATAGGCACCAAATGGGTGTTTAGAAACAAACTAAATGAGTCGGGCATAATTGTTAGAAGCAAAGCTAGGCTAGTAGCTAAGGGTTATAATCAAGAAGAAGGAATAGACTATGATGAAACATATGCACCCATAGCTAGATTAGAGGCTATTCGCATGATCCTTGCATTTGCATCAATTATGGATTTTAAATTATATCAAATGGATGTCAAAAGTGTGTTTCTGAATGCCTTTATTCAAGAAGAAGTGTATGTTGCACAACCACCTAGCTTTGAAAGTTATGGAAAACCAGATCATGTTTTCAAACTCGAAAAGGCTCTTTATGGTCTGAAGCAAGCTCCAAGAGCTTGGTATGACATATTGAGCAAGTTCCTACTCAATCATGATTTTCAAAGAAGGAAAGTTGACACTACACTTCTCATAAAGTCAAAAAATGACATCTTAATTGTAAAAACCTATGTGGATGATATTATTTTCTGTGCTACTAATGAATATCTTTGCAAAGAATTTTCTAGTATTATGCAGAATGAGTTTGAAATGTCGGTGATGGGAGAACTCATCTTCTTTCTCGGGCTTCAAATAAAACCAAGAACGGTATCTTCATCTCTCAATCAAAATATTGCAAAGAGTTCCTCAAGATATTTGAAATGGATAAAGCACAAGAAATGACCACACCGATGAGCACCTCTTGCTACGTAGACAAGGATGAAGAAGGTAACCGGTAGAATTACGCAAATATTGAGGTATGATTAGCTCACTTCAATATTTAACAGCAAGTAGACCGGATAGCATGTTTAGTGTTTGCATGTGTACTAGATATCAAGCAAATCCAAAAAAATCACATCTAGTAGAAGTCAAGAGAATCATGAGATATCTCGTAGGAACACAAAATTTTGGTTTGTGGTATCCCAAGGGCGCCACATGTAGTCTTGTTGGATACTCCGACACTGATTTTGCAGGCTGTAAACTAGATGGGAAAAGCACTAGTGGAATATGTTGCAAAATATGGCGTAGATTTAGATCATATTCTGATTAAATGAAACAACACAAGCCCAATTAATCTTACAAAGAACCCCGTTCAACACTCTAGGACTAAGCATATAGAGATTAGACATCATTGTCTTAGAGATCATGTTCAGAAAGGCGATTGTGTGATTGAGTTCGTTGAGTCGTCAAAACAACTAGCTGATATTTTTACAAAACCATTGCAAAAAGAAAGTTTCTTTTTCATTCGAAGAGAACTTGGAATTATTGATTCATCATCTATTTAAATGAAATATGAGTTGTTTAATTGTTTCTCAAATAGTTTAATCTCAAAGAATTTAATTGAATTTTTTGTGTGAATTTATATGAATTTAAGTGAATTTATATATGAGATGTATGAGGATACTTGTCAGGAAATCCTGCTTTCCAGGGAAATAGACAGTACAGAGTTTTCTTCACTAAACACTCGTCTGATAGTTTTTGGAGACTCCTCTTGGTCACGTCCACATTGCACCATCAGCCCTTCAGGACCATGACTTTGCTGTGGATCATCTTGCTAGAGACTCTCTCTAGTGCACCTTGCTTCTATTTTTCCATCTTTTTTGATAAACTTTTTACTTTTTTGAATCATTGTTATCTTTATGAGCGTCAGATTTGAAACACTTTGGATATTATCTATACCTTGATGCATTATGGTTTCTATCTTATGTTATGGATCCATTATGTTTCCTATTTGAATGGCCATTTGCTTTTCTTAGGTGTGCTCTTTCGACTCATAAACTACGTCTCACGTTTACCCTTTTGATCATGACAAAAAGGGGGAGAAATATAGGATTGTCACTTTGCATTTAGATAGGGGCGCATCAAGTAAGGGGGAGTCTAGATACATATCATTAATATTAGTGCATTATTTTACCTGATGAACCAACCTCCCACCTAAGATGAATCAAAATTTTGTCATCATCAACAAGGGAGAGAATGTGGATATCTTGTGTTGCAGGTTAAGTTTTGATGATGAAGTCATCTAAGACAGTGTGAGTAACAAAACTCCAAGGCACAACCAACTCAAGAAGAAAGTGTGTGTCAAGGGTAGTCACTAGGAAGTCCGGTCGTGTTCTCGGAATGAAATGTAAACCGCTTTTGAGGATCGACTCAAATCACTCAGCACCCTAGCACTCACACAGTTAACCTAACATATGCCTTCAACTGATAAAAGCATGCTAAATAGATTAGGCACAAATGATGACAAGCACAAAATTAATTGTGGACTTGTTCTTTAAAGCCAACAATCGATTATGGACTTGTTGTTTGGAAGCAAACAATCGAGTAGGAGCCTCTGGCAAGTTGATGATCGATTATAACAAGCACAATGTCGATTGTGGACTTGTTCTTTAAGTCCAACAATCTATTATGGACTTGCCTTTTGGAAGCAAACAATCGATTATGGAAGCACAAAATCCAATATGAGCTTGTTTTTGGAAGCACACAATCGATTATAGACCTGATTTTTTAAAGGTCTTGTTCAATTAAAGGCACATAATTGATCATGGTCTTATTTATTTAAAGAACATAATCGATAGTGGTCTTGTTTTCTTAAAGCGCATAATTGATTGTCAAACTATGTTTTATGAGCAAACAATCAATTATTCACTTATTAAAACAGTGATAAAAATTGTTCCAACGGTCATTTTTTATAGAATCTATAAATGGGGACTTAGGGTTTCACAAACACTACAACCTACGAATCACAATGCAGAACGCGAAACCTATTGCACTGTCACACTTGTTCTTCACGTTCTTCACCATTTTGAGCTGATCTCTCTCAATGGTTTTGGTTGGGAATCTTCAAGTTGTTGTATTCATCTTCTTAGAGGTATTTCTTATTTTCTTATAATTTGTTTAATATTGTTATTGGGTTATACTAGAGATTGGGGAATCTCTCTAGGGTTGTTGATTGTAACAAGGGTGGGGTATCTCTTGTTTGTAATTGTTTTGACGCTCTTGCACAAGGTGGGGTATCCTTGGTGAAGAGTGCGTGATTCTGTAAGGGTTTGAAAGCACCCGACTAAAAGCTTTGATTTGATAGTGAAAAACTCACAAAGGTTTGTGAGGACTGGACATAAGTCACTGGAAGGTGACTGAACCAGTATAAATCGCGTCTATTATTTACTGTTTTAATTTCTGATTCGTTCATTCGATAAACCTGCGTGAAAATTAATCTAAGTTGTTAAAAAGGGAACTTGTTTTCAAAAATTTCAATTCACCCCCCTGTTGAAACTAAAGCCATTTGGTAACATGAATATCATGCCATTGGTTTCGTTCACCATGCATCAAAAGCTGATTCTATGGATAGGAGATAAGGTGGAAGTAGTGAAGACAGATCCTAACCCATTACCGATTGAGGTAAAGATGTTTGAGGCTGTGTTCTACTCCCCTCATCTGCGCCCTATTGTCATTCCTAGAAATAATTAGAAAGGTGGCATAAAGTCATGTGATTGGACTAAGAAAGATTTTGAATTCAAAATGTTGCCGACCCACGGCCTAGCAATGAGAATAGTGATTAATCTCCTAGCAGAAGTCCAAAGCCTGCTGGATTGGCTGCTCCTATTCCAAATTGAATCTAGCATTGAAGAGGCTATGTTTGGTGTCATGTATGAAGAATATGGATTCTTGAAACACTCCTCCCAAGAGGCTTCAGATGACCCCGATGATGGGAGGTCGGCAAAACCTCCCCACATAGAACCCATCTAGAGGAGGGTACCTACGTTTGAAGCTCAAAACCCTATGGTGGAAGTAAATTAAGGGAGTGAAAGTCAATTGAGGATGACTAAGGTCAGTGACAAGCTACAGCCTCAATAACGAGATCAGGTGGTGGCTTTGATAAAGGACTACCGTGACTGCTTTGCATGGGATTACCATGAGATGCCAGGCTTGATAGAGCCTTGGTAGAGTATAGTTTACCGATCAAGGAAGGTTGCAAGCCCCATAAGCAATCGTCGAGGAGGGTTCATAAGAGCTTCCAGGTACGTAGAATGGTTCTCTAATATAGTCCGTGTGATTAAAAAGAATGGCCAGGTCAGGGTTTGTATTGATTACAGAGATCTGAACTTGGCCACTCTAAAAGATGAGTATGGTATGCATGTGGCCGATATGCTTGTTGACGTCGCGACTAAAAACTCCATCTTGAATTTTATGGAGGGTTATTCTATTTACAACATGATATTTGTGGCTGAGGCTCACAACCATAAGACTGCCTTTAGGTGCTCTAGCGCCTTAGGTATCTATGAGTGGTTAGTGATGCCTTTTGGCCTTAAGAATGCAGGAGCCACGTACCAAAGGGCCGTGAACGCTATTTTCCATGACCTCATTGGCAAAAGCATGGAAATGTACATTGAAAATGTGGTGGTCAAATTCAACAGCTTCGATGCCCATTTAGTTGAGCTTCAATAGGATCTAAAACGAATGAGCCTCCACAATCTCAAAATGAATCCTAGTAAATGTGCTTTTGGCGTATCTGCAGGAAATTTTCTAGGCTTCTTGGTGCACAACCAGGGCATTGAAGTGGACAAGAATAAGGCTAAGACTATCTTAGAAGCGAGACACCCCAGAACTATGAAAGAGCTGCAGAGTTTGCTAAGCAAGATCAATTTCCTAAGAAGGTTCATCGCCAACTCGGCTGGGAAGATGAAAGCTTTATCACCCTTGTTGAAGATAAAGCACTGAGAAGATGGTATGGGGAGCCAAGCAACAGGATGCCTTTGACCAGACCAAGACTGCCTTAACTAACCCCCTGACTTACATGCCCCTAAAAGCTGTCAAAGGGCAAGCCCTGGCCGATTTCCTGGCTCAGCATCCTTGTGTAGAGATACAAAGTGCTCCAGCCGAGTCTATCCACTATCTAGGCCTGAAGCCCTGGGTCCCCATGTTTGATGGCTCAAGCACCCAAACGGGGGCAGGTGTTGGTGTGGCCATCACCAACCCTTGTGGTCAAACCTGGAGGTTCATGTGCAGGATAGGAGATCAAGCCTCCAATAATCATGCCGAGTACGAAGCCTTGATCATGGGACTTGATATCTTAGCCGCCATGATGTCTCGGTATGTGGAAATAAATGGTGACTCACAATTGACGATCAAGCAGATCACTGGGGAATACAAATGCTACAACATAAAGCTTAAGCAGCTGTGAGCCTCGACACATAACTTGTTGAAGTTGCTTGCCGATGTTGTCATCATGTATGTCCCGAGAAATGAGAACCAAGAAGTGAATGACTTAGCCTAACAAGCCTACGGTTACAAAGAGCTAGTGGTCGAGGTTCTGCAACAAGATGCCTTGGTCCCTACCAAGGAGGATCCTGCCAATGCTTGGATTTGAGTATTGACAGAGTACCTGCGTAACCCAATGCCTAATACAGACTTTAAGGTCAAACAAAGGGCACTGAAGTACATCTTGATAGGGGATGACCTTTATAAGAGAAGCGCCAACGGGGTGTTGTTACGGTGCCTCAAGAGGAAAGATGCTTATATGGTAAAGGCCCAAGTCCATGCAAGAATTTGTGGTGCAAATAGGTTTGACCCCATCATGAAATGGCTTATCTACAGACGTGGGTATTATTGACTGACAATCACGACCAATTGTTTCCGATTTGGCAAGGGATGTGAGGTTTGCCAGCTGCACGGGCCAATCCAGAGAGTGCCTGCGGACGAGCTACATCCTATTGTCAAACCCTGGCCATTTAAAGGGTGGGCCATGGATCTAAACGGCAAGATATACCCTCTAAGGTCTAAAGGCCATAATTTCATTATTGATGCCACCAATTACTTCACTAAATGGGTGGAAGCCTTGCCTTTGGGTAGTGTCAATCAGGATGCGATGATCAGATTCATAGAGAACCAAATCATATACAGATTTGGTTTCCCCAAAACCATCACAGCCGATCAAGGCACAAAGTTCACCGTGGAACAAGTGGTGGCCTTTGCTCAAGAATATGGGATCAAGATGAGACACTCGTCTCCTTATTATGCTCAAGCTAATGGGCAAGCAGAGGCTACCAACAAAATCACCATTAAGCTCATCAAGAAAAACATAGAGGATAAGCCTCGACAGTGGCATGAGACCCTCAATGAGGTTCTTTGGGATATGAGAAATTTTAAGTCCACGACCACGGGGGAGACTCCCAATCATTTGGTATACGGGCAGGATGTTGTGCTACCACTGGAGATCAGTGTAACATCGTTAAGGGTGGCTTGGCAGCACTCCCTCGGTATGGATGAGTATCAATAAGGAATGTTAATGGAGTTGGACTCGGTTGATGATGGCAGGCTGGCTTCCCTCGGCAGGGTTGAAATGAATAAAGCCAAAACGGCTCGAGCCTAAAACAAACATGCCAAACCAAAGATGTTTGTTGAAGATGACCTGGTGCGGAAGACCATTCTTCCACTAGGGAGGAAGGATCCTCAGTTTGGCAAGTGGTCCCTGAATTGGGATGGGCCCTACATCGTTAGTCAAGTATACAATGGTGGGGCATATCGTCTAATCACTCTAGACAGAGAAGAGTTTGAAACGAAAATCAACAGCAAATATCTCAAAACATATTATCGTACTCCATGGGAAAGTATGCAAGGGAAAGAAAAATGGTAATAAAAAAGGAGAATTGTCAGAATGGCTCTCCACATACCGGCGGCCTAGTGATAAAAACTAAGGAGTATGCAAGTATTTGGTCCTAACCCTACTCAACTCTTTCTTCATCGGCGACAACAAGGGCTGCAGGAGACTCAATATTGGCCTCAGCCTCCACAATTTCTGGCACTCGAGCTGTAGAGGCATCTTGCACTATGTCTACCACCACAGCCTCACCAGAGATCTCATTAACGTCGTCCCTAAGGATTGCTACCTCGGCAGTTGGGGTGTTACTAGGAGGGGGAGGGGTAGGAGAGAGCAGGGGTTCACCTGTTGCAGCCTCGACGATGACAGGAGCCTCAGCGACCTCTTGGACTACCGAGGCAAGGGCTTGCTCATAAGAGACCCTTAAAGCTCCCCATTTCTCGATGATTTGTACCAGAGCAACACAAGTTGTGTCAAGGTCCGCCTCCAAGCCATGTCGTAGAGGAATGAGATGAGCAAGGGGGATTCAACGCAAAACTACGATAGAAGAGCTCGACAATGGCATTTGAAATGGCAGTAACTATGTCTGTGGTTACTGATTGCTATGGGGTGAAAGAGGCTAATTCAGCCCGGAGGGAGGCCATCTAGTGCTTGACAGCTTTGATGCGGTAGGCAATCCTCCTTTGATCAGCTAAGCTTGCTTGTTTAGTTTGGCTGAGGGAGTTAAAAGTCACCTGACAACCCTCATTTTCAGCCCGAAGAGAGTACAACTGTTGGAGAGTTGCCTGAGCCTGATCCCGAGTAGTTTTGGCCTGCTCATATTGGCTGGAGATATTCCCCATTTAAGGGCCACCTCCTCCAAAATGTCCCTTTTGGTGGGAGGAACATCAAGGGTCATGGAAACCCGGAAGACAATAGCTCTGAGATTGGCACCTCATCAAGATCAGTCGGAATTTCCCCAGCCAACGCCGCCTCCACTTGGGCAAGATTAATCTCCATGGAAGAGGCGGCCACTTCTGGGACTACCACGCTTGAAAAATACCTTTACAACTCTGCATCATCAATGACTGGGGAGGCAAGACTCTCTTGCTGGTGATCCACAGAGGGACCATCTCAGGAAGGGGTAGATCAGCCACCACAGCGTCACTGGCAGTTTCTTGCAGGAAAGAAATGACGGTAAAAATTACGAACAAACATTAGAACACAACTTACAGAAATTGAAGGTGGAGGGTTGTGAGGAGATTGCAGAGAACTAGTTGGAGTGTGAAGTCGCTGCCTAAGGGACCCCAAGGATTAGGTAAAGCAGATAGTTAAGAAGACGATGAAAGCAGGAGAGAACTCACCCGAAGTTGTTTGAAAGAAGGGGGTGATAACTCAGAGCTGTGAACACTAGGTGAGGGAAACGCTGAGCAAGCAAGTCCCGGGTCCTTTTTGCGGAGAAGGAGGGGAACATCATCTTCTTCATCATCGTCGTCATCATCATCATCATCATCCAGGATGATCATGGTAGGATTTTGGATTGAAAAGGAATCCCAAATGGTAAATAAATTGAACAACGACAAGGTAAGCAAATTGACAAGGGTCAGAGACTTACTATTGGTGGAGGAAGCCTGACTGATGGCTTTCAGCCGAGAGGAAGATGAGAAGGAGGATCGGAGACCAATGCCCTTTTCTTCTTCTTCTTCTTCTTCTTCTTCTTCTTCTTCTTCTTCTTCTTCTTCTTCTTCTTCTTCTTCTTCTTCTTCTTCTTCTTCTTCTTCTTCTTCTTCTTCTTCTTCTTCTTCTTCTTCTTCGTCTTTGGTGGCCTGCCCACCGAATGGCCTATCGTGTGAGGTGGTAAACTCACTCGGGCAGCCACCGATGTAGGTTGGATGGGAAGTTTCACCAGCTTGGCTACACTGCACGCCCCAAGCAAAAGAAAGAAATGCCTTAGGTTGGTCTTTAAAGAGTCTGGCGAACTCCGTTGGGAGAATCTTCTACTGGCGATGCTCCACGGCCAAAGAGTCATAAGGGACGGGTACATGCTGGCCCACACCAAACTGATGAGCCATGTAATTGGGGTGGTAAGGTTCAATGGTGAGGAAGTTCTTCTTGGAAGAGAGTTTGGCCCAGCGACCAAATCACGGGCCACAAGGACACGGCTCCAGTGGGAGACCATGTTGTATCTGTCACCAAGAGAGATAACCAAATCATTAGGAGAGAGAATCCACGAGGGCCGAGGTCATGCTTCAGAACTGGGTACCAGCAAAAATGCTCCAAAGAGCTATCACCAACAGCAAGATCAAGGCAAACAACACCTTGAGCACCTCTGCACGATCCACTAGCAGTGGAGGGGTAGCAACAAGGGCACATCCCAGGACCTCATGGGACACGGTAGACAAGTCAGGAGCGAAGTTGGGGAAGTAAAGTTGCGCCCGGAGATGAAGAAACTAGATGGGGCCTTCAACTTTGGAGTAGAAGCCATTATCCTTGAATTGCGTCACAAAACTCTCCATGCTTCTATAGAGGAGTGCAAGGAAGAAAGGGCCCCAAGCCGACTTCCTGCCTGTTTACAGTAGTTGGACTAAAACAGAAAGTTCCTCGATGATGCCGAAGGACTTGGTACTGAAAAAGAAGAGGGTTTGGCAAAGGTTAAAGGGGGGTTCTCTCCTACAAAGTCGGGGTTGCCAAGAACTTCAAGGACACCAACAGGCAGTCCCAGGATGGCAGCCACATCCAAAGAGTGGCGGTTAAGCTTCCCTAGTGGAAGATGAAGGCATTGAGAGTCGTTGCCCAGAAAGACATCAGAGGAATGAGAAGATCAGCGTTGTGTGAGATGTCTTTGGTTGACACCATGATCATGTCGTAAATTCCCCACTCCTTACAAAGATCACCTTTGTGGGCAACCAACCACTCCACCCAAGCGTTGTACTCGGCGTTGCTTTTCGGCCACCCCCGGAGATCAGCGAATTTGGCCTCTGCGTTGTACTAGGTAGATTCGAGAGGGAGGTCGTAGACATCAAATCGCCACTCGAAGAGGGAGAAGCCAAAGTCGGCATTGCTAGCGATGGGATGCATAATAGAAAGTTCACCCATGGGGGTAAAGATTGGTGGCACAGGGTTCTGGGAAGAAGAAGGAGATTGGTTAGTAGCAGACATGGAAAATTAGGAAAACATAGAGAGAGAAGCCCAAGGGTTCTGGATTGGGAGTAAGGATGAGGGAGATGCAAAGAACCTTGCAGAGTAGGCATCATTGCTATTTATAGCAGTAGGACACAACCGACTTGTCCTTAGGAACCGTCGGACAGTCATTTCGATTGACGCGAAGCTCGAAGTGTCATGATGGCAATTACGTCCCTTCAAACCGCCATATCAAGTCATATCAAAAGATTTTTGTACCATATTCACGTCCTTCACGGCCATACGACAGCACAAAAAGGGGGGAAATTGTTAACACCCAAAAATAATTAAATCGTAGGCTGAAGACTAAAGAAAAAAGGGAAAAAGTTAAGAGTGTTGAGGCACGCCATCAGACTAAATGCTGATGAAAGAGAACTCAAGGAAGGCCCTCGGGGCACACAACGAGACAAACTCCCCAAGGAAGGGGTAAGCCCGAGGGTCAACGAGTTAGGCCGAGGGAGAGTGAAGTCTCAGCCTATACAGTGGCACGGCCAGGGTGACTCGGGTTCCTGAGTTACTATCCAAGGACAAAGTTCAACTCAGTGACTAAGTGGACGAGGTAAGGTAGGCATGCTTGGAAGGCAAGAAAGAGGAGGCACGAAGACAAAACATGGGAGCAGTTGAAGATCAAGCGAAGGAGTGAGGCCGTAACAGTCGGAGCGAGTGGGATTTACCCCACTAACCATGCTAGTGGGATCGTGGGTATTTGCTCCGTTCTTTAGGGCTTAGGATTGATGATAGGCGTTGATCTTAGAATGATCTAACGTACACAAGTGTTGGCTCGAATAGTGGCCAATGAGGGCCTATGTATATACATAGCATAGAGAAAATGTAAAAAGACACACATCAATCAATCCAAACTCTACGTTTATTTTAGTTTATCTTCTTTTACCACACTTTATCTTAACTTTATGCATTAGGTCAGTAGAATAATCCACGGTTAGGACCTTAGAATTTGGCGACAACAGGAACTTAGTACCATCTCCAAAGCATCAATCAGTTATTGGTACAAAATGGGTTTTCAGAAACAGTATCGATGAGAATGGTAAGCTCATCAGAAACAAAGCAAGGTTATTTTCTCAAGGCTACAATCAACGGGAAGGTATTGATTAGGATACTTCTTGCTTATGCTGCTCACAAAGATTTCTAACTCTTTCAATGAAACCAACCTCTTGCCTTTATTGATGAAAAACATCCAAATCATGTTTTTAAACTAATTAAAGCTCTCTATGGCCTCAAACAAGCTCCTAGAGCTTGGTATGAGAGACTTAGCACGTTTCTGCTCAAAATGGTTTTTCAAGAGGAAAAATTGATGTCACTCTTTTTAGAAAAACCCTTAAAGATGAATTGTTGACGGTTCAAATTTATGTTTATGACATCATCTTTGGAACCACAAATGAAAAGCTATGCAATCACTTTGGAAAATTAATGAAAAGTGAGTTTGAAATGAGTCTTATGGGTGAGCTAATATAATTTGTGTTTACAAATCAAACAACTCAAGAGAAATATATCGAGGATCTTCTTAAGAAGTATAAAATGAGTGACGCAAAAGCTATGGCATAACCAATGCACCCTTCTGCAAGCAGTAAAAAAGATGAGAAAGGTAAGCCTTTTTCTGAAAAAGAGTACAGAGGCATGATAGGTTCTCTATTATACCTCACTGCAAGTAGACCAGACATAGTCTTCTCTGTTGGACTATGTATTATTTTTCAAATTGCTCCAAAAGAATCTCCTCTCACTGCTCTCAAAAAAATAGATATCTTGTTGGAATACCTAAACTTGGTCGATGGTATAAAAAGAAAACACACTTTAAGCTTATAGGGTATTGTGATGCTGACTATGCTGGAGACAAAATTGAAAGGAAAAGCACAAGTGGTTCATGTCAACTACTTGGGGAATCACTCATCTCATGGTCATGCGGAAAACAAAGTACAATTGCCCTAACAACAATAGAAGTTGAATTCTCTTTAAGTTACTCAGGTATTCCAATATTCTGTGATAATACTAGTGCTATAAATTTGTCTAAAAATCCAATTAAACACTCTAGGGCAAAAACATATTGATCTCAAACATCATTTGAATAGAGATCATGTGCAAAAGAAAGAGATTGAACTTATTTTTGTAGATACAAAACATCAACTAGCAGATATCTTCACTAAACCCCTCTTAGAGGAAAGTTTTAGTTATATTAAAAGCATGCTTCATTTCAATGAAACCCCCTAAGATGAGAAAGGTCATGACCACCAACCTTCTCAGTAATGAGAAGAAGTGTCATAACCTTCAACCTTCTCAACTCTTGAGAAGGCTCATCAGATGCATATGACCATAAAAATACAAAAAGATTTGTGTTTTTTTGTTTGTTTCATTTAATGTTTGTCTTTAATTTGTCGTTGTGTTAACATTCCTTTTGCCTTAGGTTAGAATATTAAAAAACCAAAAAATAGGACCTAGTCTTTACAACGGCTTTTCTCTCTCTGTCTCTCTGTCTCTCTCTCTCGTCTCAATCAATCTAGCTCCTAGTAGACAGAACAAGGACAATGTAGACAAAAATTTCTTAACTGTTGGTCAATAACTGCTCTGAAGTGATGAAAAGACATCACTTCATCTTCTCTTTCCCACAACTCTCAAAACGGTCAACTTCTCTCTCTCATAACTTATACTCTTTCAAAATCCCTAAGACCTCAAATGGTTAGAACCAAAAATCCTGAACCCACTTCCACGCATTCTGATCGACAAATGAACTCATTGAACTCTAATTCTCAAATCCCAAACTTCATCTTAGTCTCTCCTCTTCAAGACCCTGTCACTGTGAAACCATTAAAATCACCACCAGCCTAGATGAAACACACTCCTAGTGGAAACCCAAGAAGATCAATGAGGGTCAAGTTTCACACTGCCTCTAAGAACACCACTAGAACATTAATGGACGCTCCAATTGATGTAAAAACTGAAAATAACCCTTCTGAACCAAGAACAGAGCAACCTGTTGAAGCATAACAGACTGCTCAATAGAAGAAAAAGGTTGAAAAATGAAAATAAAAGGTTGAAGCTTTTCAACCACGAGGTGTTAAGAAGGGTGAAACTCCTAAGAAGAGAAATGACCCAGAAAGATCAAAATGGGAAGCAAAACCCACTATCTCAAGAACTGTGTATTCTCCTACTGACATTGAAAACTGTGGATGGAAAATCACTCCATTTCTCATTCTGCAGAAATGGGATGAGTTCATCACATTGGATGATCTGATCTATAAAGAAAGAATAAGAGAATTCTATGAATATGCCTCAATCAAGTATGGTCCTCCAAGAATCACCACATTGGTCAACAAAAGAGAAAATGTGATGACCTCTCTCTCTCTTGGAAGGGCACTCAGAATACCCGAAGAAGGAAACAAGGTTTATGATGAAAGTTGGTATGAATAGATTGGAATAAATCAGGAAGAATATAAGACCACCCTTCTCAAAGACCCTTGTCTTCCTGTAACTGCTCCAAACCTAAAATACATGGTAAGAATCCTTCACCGTATCTGTTCACACACTCTTCTCCCAAGAGCATGTTCATTTGAAAAAGTGACCACTAGTGACTGCATTCTTTTCTATCACCTCAACACCCACAAACCCGTTAGTCTACCCTTTCTCATGATACAACACATGATCAATGACATTTGGGATGATAAAGCCTCAACCTCTTTACCATATGGCAAATCCGTTACTAGAGTGTTCAATCATTACTTGATTGACATTTCTACTGATGAGGGTGTCTTTGAGAAGAAAACACTCACTGTTAAAAACCTAAAACTCATGGGGATAGATTTCACTACTGCTAAAGAAGAGAAGAAGGATAGGAAGAAGAAGAAACAAAAGACAAAACCGTTGTCTAGTTTGTCTGACACAAAAGAAACGATTGTTGAAGTGGTAAGGAGAAAAACAAAAAGCAAGAAAAATAATTATCCTTTACCTCAAGAGAAAGTGGATACACTTGAGAAGGGTTTTGAGATAGAAACAGAACTTGAGATAGATCAAGGAAATGAAATGAATGATTCTGAGAAGGATCAAAATGAGGAAGAAAGTGGTGAGAAGGAAGTCTCACAAGAGCTTGAGGAAATCGTACATGAGAAGGTTCAGAACACTGAAGATGTTGCTGAGAAAGAACATTCTCTTGAGGAGCATGCATCTGGGAAACTTGAGAAGGTTCCTCATCAAGAAAAAAAGTATTAGAAGATTCTGATGATGAAAGGACCATCACTGACTAGAAAGAAGCTTCTGATCACTCCTTCTCAATAATGGTGATGGCTCCATTGATGAAAGTATACACCAGAACAAAGGAAAGAACTGTGTGGAAGCCTGCTGATCAAGAGGTGACATGTAATTTGGTGCAGCATTTTGATACAGTTGCTTCTAGAGAAGGGTTGAACACACCAGAGAAGAATTCTGGTGGTGAAAATTCAGGAGAAAAGACTGAGGAATTGCACCTCAACTCTTTAGGTGGTAATGGTTCTAAGGGAACTATTGTGCTTGAAGGCTTCACTCCATTCAACTTGAATGTTGATGCCACAGAGGAACCATTACAAGAGGTTGCAGTTGAAGAAGAACAAGTGCAAGCTACTGAAGAAGCTGAGAAAGAACAGCAACAAGCAGAGAAGGTTGGATCTGCTCAAGCAGATAAGGTTGAATCTCCTCAAGAAGGGATGGGTGGTAACGCTTCTGAACCCTTGATCACGAGTAACCTCCCATAACCTTGATCAACTCTTAGCTGCCTTCAAACTAGAACATGGCATCTCTCCACTCTAAACTGGCAACACTTTAACCTCCTCAAACATCAACCAATTTCTCAATCTGAACCAGTCACCTTTAGATGACTCCCCTCAACCAAAATATCCTTCCATCCACACCCAATCTCACCCTTTTGACATGCCATCTAAGTTTGGGTCTTTAGATTCCTCTTTCTTCAATGATGGCCAACCTTCTGGTGTGGCTCATGACAAAGTTGTTGAGGAATCTAAAGGGAAAATCCATTCTACTTGAAGCTCTTGCAACTCGCATGTCAAAGATGATGAGAAGAATGAAGACTCTGCTGAAAAATGTTCTCTAGAATTTGGTCCTATCCCTCAGTTTCCTGAAATTCCAAGACTTGCTACTTCCTCCTCTTTTATGGGTCTTCGCCATCGAAGTAGCCTCTTAATTTCTCTGTCTGCCTCCACCTTTCTGATGTTAGCCAGAAGGGGGAGAAGAGTAGATTAAGTTTAGGGGTATTAGAAGTTTTTTGTATGCTTTGTATTAGCTAATATCTGTGTTTGCTACACACTTTTTTGTTGAGAAGTATTCTTCTCACTAGTTGTTTTTAATTTCCTAGGCAAATCTGCCAAAAAGAACATAATCTCTTGTAATCATGATTTTGATTCTTTTGATAAGTTTAATGAAATATATGTTCTTGGTATCTGAAATGTGATAAATTAGAATTATTAATCAATATGCACATTCTCAGGGGGGGGGGGGGGGGTTAAAAATTCTTATGTCTTAGAAAATTTTTAAAACAAAAATCAAAAAATTTAATCCATCTCAAAAGAGTTTTTCAAACATCAAAAAGGGGGAGATTGTTGAGGCAAAATCCCTAATTAGTTTTGATGAATAACAAACTTCAAATGTGAGAAGCTTAAGTTATCTTATTACATATGCTACTAATGCTTCTTCTTGAGTGAACAATAAGAACAGGAATAATCAACCAAAATACTAAGAAGGTATATGCTTATGAGTAGCATTGAGAAGACTTAAAACAATCAGAAAACAATGTTGCACATGATGACCAAAGAAGAAGACTTCTCTTGACAAGATCAAAGATCAAGACCATATGGGTAAACTTGAGAAAGATCATCATGAGAAGAATCAATTCAATATGTGTCAACATGAGAAGGATAATGAGAAGAGTCAACCTCAGAAGACTCCTGACAGAACTAACATGAGAAGTGTCCTCATAAGAATAGAGATGTGAAGCATCAAAAGAGAAGAGTGAAGTTGAGAAGCATCATGACAAGAAGAGTCAAGATCAAAAGGGTCATGATGAGAACAGTCAAGTTAAGAAGAGTCACACAATGAATATCTTCATCAGAAGCATCAACTTGAGAAGCATCAACCGGAGAAGCATAATCTCCAGAAACTACCATAGTTGAGAAGAGTCATCACAGCAGCAGTAATGCAGAAACACGACTGTCTTAAAGCAAACAGCCTATGAATGACTACAAATGACAATAATCTTTTGCCAACGACTCTTTTCTATGGACTAGAGGTTATTACACATACATTCAGCTATAAATAAGTGCATTTGGCCATCGCTGATCCGTGTGAGAGTACATTGATTTCAAATCTTCCAATCTTCTCAAGGATCAAGTTGTCTCTCATCCATACTCAGCTGCCTTAAAACTGAAGGGACTCAATTGATCTCTGAGTATTTATTTTTTCTTGTGTTGTTGTGTCTATTGAAACATGTGGATATCTTGTGTTGTAGGTTAAATTTTGATGATGAAGCATTTCCAAATAAAGTGACAAACGAAACTCCAAGGCACAACCAACTCAAAAAGAAAGTCTGTGTCAAGGATAGACGCTAGGAAGTTCCCTACATAGCTTGTGTTGTCGTGTCTTAGGAATGAAATGTAAACCACTTTTGAGGATCGACTCAAATCACTTAACACACTAGCACTCACACAAATTAACCTAACATATGCCTTCAATTGATAAAAGCATGCTAAATAGGTTAAGCACAAATGATTAGAAGCCCATAATCATTATTGAATGAGAAATGGCAATATGTAAGCACATAATCGATTACCACAAGGAGATAATCGATTATAAGCCTACAACAAGGTGATAATCGATTATGAAAAGGAGATAATCGACTATGAGCCTACAACAAGGTCATAATCGATTACAACAAGAAGATAATTGATTATGAAGTTGTTTTTTAAAGAAGATAATCGATTATGAAGTTGTGTTTTAAAAGAACATAATATCCACTTATGAAGTTATTTTTTAAAGAAAATGCTTGGTGCGTGATAATCGATTATCCACTTAAATGATAATCGATTATCAGTGTTAACAATTGTCCCAACGGTCATATTTTTACAGAATCTTTAAATAGGGACTTAGGGTTTTACAAATAGCAACAACTTACGAATCACAGAGCTAAAAACGAATCCTATTGCACTACCACACTCGTTCTTCACGTTCTACATCATTTTGAGTTGATCTCTCTCAAGGATTAGGTTGGGAATCTTCAAGTTGTTGTATTCACCTTCTTAGAGGTATTTTTACTTTCTTGTAACTTGTTTAAAATTGTTATTGGGTTATACTCGAGAGTGAGGAATCTCTCTAGGGTTTTTGATTGTAACAAGGGTGGGGTATCTCTTGTTTTGTAATTATTTTTTTGGGCTCTTGCACAAGGTGGGGTATCCTATGTAAAGACTGTCTGAGTCTTGTAAGGGCTTGAAAGCGCCCGGTTTAAAGCTTTGAATTGATAGTGAAAAACTCACAAGGGTTTGTGAGGACTAGACGTAGTTCACTGGGAGGTGACCAAACCAGTATAAATCTCCTGTGTTATTTACTATTTTAGGTTCTAAATCTTCCATTCCATAAACTTGCGCGAAAATTAATCTATGTAGTTAAAAAGGGGAACTATTTTAAAAACTCTCAGTTCACCCCCCCCCCCCCCCCCCCCCCCCCCCCCCCCTCTCGAGACTAATGCTAATGCCTTGGACCCCACCGAGGAGGAGACTGCCAATGCCTTGAACCCCAACGGCTGACACTGACTTTAAGGTCAAATAGAGGGCATTGAAGTATATCTTGATAGGGGGCAACCTCTACAAGAGAAGTGCCAATGGTGTATTATTAGGATGTCTCAGAAGAAGGGATGCTTATATGGTGATGGCATAAATCCATGCAGGAAATTGTGGTGCCATAAGTCTGGCCCTATCATGAAGTGGCTCGTCTACTGACCCAGATACTATTGGTCGACGATCACAGTCGATTGTTTCCGATTTTCCAAAGGGTGTGAGGGTTGCCAGCAGCACGGGCCAATCCAGAGAGTGCCTGCAGACGAGCTACATCCCATGGTCAAACTTTGGCCATTTAGAGGGTTGGCCATGGATTTACTCGGCAAGATATGCCCTCCAAACTCAAAGGGCCATAATTTAATCACCGTCGCCACCGATTACTTCACTAGGTGGGTGGAAGCCATACCTCTGGGAAGTGTCAATCAGGCAGGATGTCGTGCTACCACTGCAAATCAGTGTGTCATCGCTAAGAGTGGCTCGGCAGCACTCCCTCCGTATGGATTAGTACCAACAGGCCATGTTAACGGAGTTGGACTGGGTGGACGATGACATGTTGGCTGCCCTCAGCAGAATTGAGATGAATAAAACCAAAATGGCCCGAGCCTACAATAAACATGTCAAACCAAAAAAGTTTGTTTAAGGTGACATAGTGTGGAACACCATCCTTCCACTAGGGAAGAAAGTTCCCCAGTTTGGCAAGTGGTTCTCAAATTGGGACGGGCCCTACATCGTTAGGGAAGTTTATACTAGTGGGGCTTATCATCTAATTACTCTTGACGGAGAAGAATTCAAAGAAAAAATAAATGGCAAGTACCTCAAAGTGTATTATCCTACTCTTTGGGAAAATATGCAAGGGAAAGAAAATTGGTAATTATAAACGAAATTGTCAAAGTGGCTTGCCACACTCCGGGGGCCTAGTGATAAACTTAAAAATATGGGCCCCGAGCTCAATCAACCCTCTCCCCACCAGCAACAAGATGAGCTGCAAAAGTATCCTGAACTATGTCCTTTCAATGTGGCTTCAATCTTCGCGGCTATAGCCTCATCAGTCTCAACAGCAGCGGCCTCACCTAAAATCTCCAAGCCTACGGATAGGGGATTCGACAAAGGGCAAGTTTCTGATATTGGCACCCCAATCTCCTTGTTAACATCATCCCTAAGGATCACTACCTCGGCGGCAGAGACGTTGTTGGGAGGTGGAAGAGTAGGAGAGAGAGGGGGCTCACCCGTTGCAGCCTCGACGGTGGCAGGAGCATCTGCAACCTCTTGGACTACATGGGCGAGGGCTTGCTCATAAAACGCCCTCAAAATCCCTATTCTTCAATAACCCGCAACAGGGCAGCACTGTTGGTGTCAAGGTCTGCTTCAAGGCCAGGCTGGCGAGGTAAAAGATAAGCACGGTGGGGATCCAAGGCAGAACTGCGATGGAATATATCGACGATGGCTGTGGAGATGGTAGTAACCCTATATGCGGCCATCGGATGCTGAGGGGTAAGAGAGGCTAACTAAGCCCGAAGTGAGGCAACCTGGTCTTCTATGGCTTTGACAGGACTGGCTATCTCCTTCTGCTCTGCCAAACTCGCCTGTTTTGTTTGGCTAAGGGTATTGAAACTAACTTGATAGCCCTCCTTCTCAACTAGGTAGGAGTCCAACTGTTGTAGAGTAGTTGCAGCTTGGTCACGAGTTGCCTTGCCTAGTTCATATTGGTTGGAGAATTCCCCCAGTTGAAGGCCACCACTTCTAAGATACCCCTTTTGGTGGATGGTATATCGGGAGACTTGGAAACTCAGAATAGCGTAGCTCTGAATCTGGCCACTTCATCAGGATCTGTTGGAATCTCGCCAGCCAGAGCTGCCTCCACATGGGCAAACTTGGAAAATATTGCTGCAAATCCTCATCGTCGATAGCGGGAAAGGCAAGGCACACGAGCTGGTGATCCACAACAGGCTCGACCACCTCAGGGGGGTTTGGGTCAGCCGCCACGGTGCCATCAGTGATCTTCTACAAGGGAGAGGATATGAGAAGAAGAAACGGGTACAACGAAGACTACAAAGTAAAGAAGCAAAACTTACAGGAATAAGAGCTCGAGGGCTGTGAACTTGGACCCAAGGAGATTGGGGAGAATTGGTTGGAATGCGAAGTCACTGCATGAGAATACCCGGGAGTCAGATGAAAAACGGTTAGAAAAGGTGAGGAAAGGGGAAGAGGACTTACACGAAATCTTTTACTAGAAGGGGATGACAAGTCAGAGCTCTGAACTGTAGGCCGAGGAGAACTCTGGGCTAGCAGGTCCCGAGTCCTTTTGCGGTGGCAGAGGTGGATGTCATCTTCATCTACATCATCGTCGCTATCATCGTCCAAGTTTATTGTAACAGGAGTTTGGGCTGGAAAAGAACCCCTATAGGTAAGTACGCAAGCATGGGTAACACAAACGAGATATACGTGAATTGAAAACTTACCATCTGAAAGGGGAGGTTGACTGAGGGCTTTCAGCAGAGAGGAAGACCGAGAAGGAGGATTAGAAACCAGTGGCTGTTTCTTCTTCTTCTTCTCCGACTGTCTATTGGCTGAATAGCTTGCCGTGTGGGGTGGTGGACTCACTTTGGCAGCCACCGATGTAGGCCTTATAGAAAGTCTCTCGGCAGAACCCACTTTCTAACCTACGCCGAACTGCCAAGCCACAAATTTTGATGGTAGGGCTCAATGGTGAGTGGGTTAGTACTATAAGAGGGGGGATCCAAGTCATCAGGGGTGAACATCCACCGAGGGCCGAGGCCATACTTCAAAACTGGGCACAAACAAAAGCGCTCCGAAGGATCAAAGCCCAACAACACCCGAAGCACTTCTGCACGATCCATAGGTAGATTAGTGGTGGGAACGAGAGCACAACCGAGGATCTCAGTTGACTCGATAGGTAAGTCAGGGGCGAAGTCTGGGAAGTAAAGCTTGGAGTAGAAGCCTCTATCCTTGACCTACGTCACAAAGCTCTTCACGCTTTTGTAAAGAAGAGCGAGGAAAAAAGGGCCTCAAGCATACTTTTGGCCCATCTGCAATAGTTGAATGAACACGAAGAGTTGCCTGACAACGCCGAAAGACTTAGTGCTAAAAAAATTTTGTTGAAGAAATACACCAAGAATGCATGCTGCTCTCCATCAGTAATAGACCCAGCAGATTTGGCAATCCTGGATAGAAGATTGGAGAAGGTTAGGGCGAATGTAAAAGGGGGATCCTCGCCCACAAAGTCAGGATTGGCATGGACCTCGAGGCCAACAATAGGGAGCCCGGGGATGGCAACCACGTCCAATAGAGTAGGGGTTAAAATTCCATAGAGGAAGACGAAGGCGTTGAGGGTTGTTGACCAGAAAGACATAAAAGGGAATAGAAGATTGGCGATATGTCAAAATCTCTCGGGTCGACACCATAACCATATAATGAATGCCCCATTATTTCCAGATATCGCCTTTTTGGGCAACCAATCGGTTCACCCCCAGAGATCAGCAAACTTGGCCTTGTCATTGTACCCGGTAGATTTGAGAAAAAGGAAGTGGAACACAAATGGAGAGCCAAAGTCAGTGTTATTGGAGGTGGGACGAAAGACAGAGATCACCAATAGAGGAGAATATAGTTGGAACGGTGTTCTGGGAAGAAGAGGAAGCTTGGTTAGAGGCGGCCATGGGTAATTGAAGGAAGACGGAGAGGGAAATGCAAGAGTTTTGGTTTGCGAGTAGGGAAGAGGAAAATGTGAGGAACCTTGCAAAATTGGCATCATTGCTATTTATAGCTGTAAAACGCAACCAGCGTGTCCTTAGGAGACGTCGCACAGCCTTTTCGATTAACGTAAAGCACCAAATGTAACATAATGGCAGCTAAGGCTCTTCAAACCGTCACATTAGGCCATATCAATTCTTTTCTTTCATTAGTCACGTCCTCGCGGCCTTACGACAACACAAAAAGGGGGCAATTGTTAACACCCAAAATTAATTAAGTCGTAGGCTGAGGGCTAAGAGAAAAGAGGAAAAGGATTGGAGTGCTGAAGCAGACCACTAGACAAAGTCATAAGAGGTAAATGCCAAAGAATCACAAGATTACCCCCTGTGGAAGGCATAAGACCCGAGGGATGATGAGCGAGGCTGACGGAGAGTAAAGTCTCAGCCTATAGAGTGCCACGGCCAAGGTGGCTCGAGTGCCTACATTCACAATTGTTGTCCGAGGACGAAGGTCAGCCGAGGAATTAAATTGCCGACGTAAGGCAGGTTTTCTTTGAAGGCAGGGAAGAGGGAGCACGAGGATAGAACATGGGAGCAGTTAAAGATCAAGCGAAGGAGCGAGGGAGTTTTACCCCACTAACCGTGCTAGTGGGATCGCGGGTGGTTACTTCGCCTCTTTAGGGCTTAGGAACAATGGTAGGCATGTTGATCTTTAATTGGTCCAACGGTAGCCCAGTGTTGGCTCGAATAGTGGCCGACGAAGGCCTATGTATATAAATAGGAAGAGGATAATTGTAAAAAGACACACATCAATACGACAACTCTGTTTCTTATCAGTTTATCTTCTTTTATCACATTTTGCTTTTACTTTTATCTTTATGCATTAGGCCAGTATAATAATCCAACCCTCGCGTCCCATTCACCCAACCTGACCCTTTCTTGAGGAGTCAGGAAACCCATAATCGAGGAGCAGAGTCCCCTCCTCAATGTAATTGCTTGAAGAACAGATGCATTAAATACTGTCCAAACCTCTAGCCGATCCCACGGCTAGGACCTAAGAGTTTGAAAACAAAAATAGAATATGCTTTTTCTTTTTTTTTGGCAAAACTAAATTATTATTTTTTGGTAGAGGAAGATAAAAACAAAAGGAAAAAACCGTAGAAAAGAAAAAGTAAAAAAACTACAAGCTAGCGCCTAGCAACAGGGATCCTAAAAGCATCCTCTCGTAAGACCTGAAGAACATCGCCTGGTGATGATAGGAAGTCGCGCCAAGAATCTGAACCCAAAGAACCAAGTTGGTCATAAAATCCGTAGTAGGGAGGAACTCAACAATTTTTCCTCCGACTAGCTCACCACTGAGCACCAGCGTTTTACTTGGTAGTTTAGTGTCTATTAGGAGAGGGTGGGTTTGTAACGGGGAACTAAAGGTTTTTAATTTTGTTTTCCATTTCCCCACTAAGGTGCCGGTGTGTGGCGAGCCACTCTGACAATATTTCTCTTGTTTCTTTAAATCCATCTGTCGATTCCTCGCATACTTTCCCATAGAGTAGGATAATACGCTTTGAGGTACTTTCCGTTAATCTTCGTTTCAAATTCTTCTCTGTCTAGAGTGACTAGACAATACGCTCCACCGTGGTATACTTCACCTACGATGTAGGGCCCGTCCCAATTCGGAGACCACTTGCCCAACTGGGGGTCTTTCGTCCCTAGCGGCAAAATGGCCTTCCATATGAGATCACCTTCAACAAACTTGTTTGGTTTGACGTGTTTGTTGTAGGCTCGGGCCGTTTTAGCTTTGTTCATCTCTATTCTTCTGAGGGCAGCCAGCCTATCATCATCCACCGAGTCCAGCTCCATTAACATCGCTTGCTGGTACTCATCCATGCTAAGGGAGTGTTGTCGCGCTACTCTTAACGAGGCTACACTGATCTCCAGTGGTAGCACGACGTCCTGCCCGTAGACCAAACGATAGGGAGTCACCCCCGTAGCCGTAAACTTAGAATTTCTCATAGCCCACAGGACCTCGTTAAGGGTCTCATGCCACCGCCGAGGCTTGTCCTCTATGTTCTTTTTGATGAGTTCAATGATGATCTTGTTGGTGGCCTCTACTTGGCCCGTTGGATTGCTCATAATAAGGATACGAGTGTCTCATGTTAATACCGTATTCCTGGGCAAAGGCTACCACTCGTTCCCCGGAGAACATTGTACCTTGATCGGCCGTGATGGTCTCAGGGATTCCAAATCTGAAAATGATTTGGTTCTTGATGAATCTGATCACTGTGGCCTGATCAACGTTTCCTAATGGCATAGCTTCCACCCACTTGGTGAAGTAATCGGTGGCAACGATAATAAAGTTGTGCCCTTTTGAACTTGGAGGGTATATCTTGCCAATTAAGTCCATGGCCCATCCTTTAAACGCCCAAGGTTTGACAATGGGGTGAAGCTCATCTGCCGGCACCCTTTGGATCGGTCCGTGCAGCTGACAAGCCTTACATCCTTTGGCAAACTGGAAGTAATCGGCCGTGATCGTCGGCCAATAGTATCTGTGCCGGTAGATAAGCCATTTCATGATGGGGCCAGACCTGTGGGCACCACAGACTCCTGCATGGGTCTATGCCATTACCATATAAGCGTCCTTCATCTGGAGGCACTTTAACAGCACCCCGTTGGCACTTCTTTTGTATAGGTCGTCCCCTATCAAGATATACCTCGTTAATACCCCAATCCAAGCATCGGCAGGATCCTCCTCGGCGAGGGCTGTGGTACTTTGCTGCAGTACCTCGACCACCCGTTCCTTGTATCCCGAGGCTTGTTGGGCCAAGTCATTCGCTTTTTGGTTCTCACTCCTGGGGACATATAGGATGATAACATCGGCAAACAACTTCAATAAGTTGTGCGCCGAGGATCTTAGCTCTTTGAGTTAAGCGTTGTAGCACTTGTATTCCCCAGTAATTTATTCGATCACCAGTTGTGAGTCACCCCTTATTTCTACGTAGTGAGCCTTCATGCCGGCCAAGATATCAAGTCTCATGATCAAGGCTTCGTATTCGGCCTGATTATTGGAGGTTTGGTCCCCTATCCGGCACATGATCAAGATATCCACGTCTGGCCGCAAGGGCTGGTGATTACTATCCCTACCCCTACCCTCGTCTGGGTACTAGACCCATCGAACATGAGGACCCAGGGCCTAAGGCCCAAGTAATTGACAGCTTCGGCCGGAGCGCCGTGCACTTCTATACACGGGTGCTGAGCCAAGAAGTTTGCCAAGGCTTGGCCTTTGCAGC